>SKCR01035126.1:0-387112 GCA_019454045.1 Zanthoxylum bungeanum
GATGAATATGACCGGAGAATTGGATAGACTTCGTGCTTTGCTAGAAGCCGATCTTGTCTCGTAAATCGGTAGAACGTAGTACTTGGTACGTACGTGATTCGGATATTCCGACGACCGTATTTACTGCCGAATTATCCGGGGATCTCATGGGTCGCTTCCCGATAATACACCGATGACGCATAACTCGCACTCATTAATAATCTGGGATTATATAGAAGAAAGAGAAAATTAATCTAGGATTAATTACGGAGATATTTTATCTAGGATAAAATATCGTCTAAAGAGAGAGAATGATTAATTTGGAATTAATCGGTAAATTAATTTATTCGATATATTAAACGAAATTTGATTTCGACGCGGAATTGAAATTGGATTTTAATTCGGGCGAACGAATTAATTTGGAATTAATTCGTTAGCGACGTGAATAGTGAATTCGCTAGGCGTAATCATTTAATTACGACGCGATGGAAAACTCGCTAATTAGGAATTAGAGAAACCGAGCCCGAGTGTGATTGCGAGCGCATTCGTATTTCGAATTCGAGTGCGGCGACGCAAGTCACATCAAGCGTCAAATCATTCGTCACATCAAGCGTCAAATCAAATGTCACTTTGAGTGATGTGATTGATTGATGTGATTGATTGATTGAAAGACTACATGTCACTTTGATAAAGTGAAATGAATAGTTGATGTGTTTTGGTGGAATAGTGTTGGTGGTTGAGATGCCATTTCCATTTGATTTTATTTGATAAATAAAAATGGTAAATGCTCATTATTTTTTGGAAAAATATATAAAGCATTTTGGTAATTCATTTACCAAGTCAACCATTACACATTTCTTCCATTTTTCTCTCATTCTCACGCCCAGGGGCTGTCTCTTTCTTCTTCCATTTCAGCTCACCGCCGTGAGCAATAGGGGAGCATTGAGTGAGTTTTTGTGGCAAAAACTCAAGTGCTAGCACACTTACGGGACTTGCGAAGGTGTTAGGGAGGTTCACCCATGAGGCGGGATCCATTCGACGAAGTTGGAGCTTCAAATTTGGATCCAAAACTGCCAAACCAGTGAAGAATTCTGCATAGCAGTGGCGCCAAACCAGTGAGCGTTTTTGGCTTCATTCGTCTTCAAATCGTCTCAACCGATCGATGTGAGTATTCCGCAACTTCGTCGATATGTATTCGCAATGTTTTTCATGCTTATAATTGATCCGGGACCTTAATAGAAACCAACAATATGTACCCTTATTGCGACTTACAGTCGTCTTTATCGGTTAGGAAACTTACGTCAGTGAACCCAATCACTTCAAGTTCTCATTCTCCATGTATTAAGAATGAATCCTTAGTTCGTCTAAGATACTTAAAGACGTTCTTAACATCAATCTAGTGACCATCACATGGATCGGTCTGATTGTGACTCCATATGCTCAAATCATATAAGACACCAGGTCGTGTATATGTTTTTCACAGTACGAGTTCTCAGAGAGTGCCAACAACTTTTAGATCTATCCTAGTAGATCCTTATTCCTAGAATAAAGGTTTCATCTCACAAGTATTCCATGGAGAATTTTAATGAAAGCCAAGCTTTCACCGATTGTTAATATGGGAATGTCATTGCTAAGAAGCAATACATCATCAACGAATAAGACAATCATTGTCAGTATGCTCCCACTAACCTTCTTATATACACAAGAATCATCATCATTTTGAATGAAATCATATACCATTATGATCTCATCTAAACGTTGGTTCCAATAACATAATGCTTGCTTCAATCCATAAATGGATCGAGTTAACTTGCAAACCTTGTTTGCATGTTTTGGCGTGACAAAACCGTTAGGGTGTTATATAAAACATCATCCAAAAGGTTTCAGTTAAGGAAAGCAGTTTTGACGTTCAGCTGCCATATTTCATAAACGAAATATGTAGCACTTGCAAGAATTATCCGAATGGATTAATCATGGCAACGGGTAAAAGGTTTCGTCGTAATCGACACCATGTTGATGACGATACCCTTTCGCTACAAGCCTAGCTTTGTATGTTTGTATATTGCCATCCATGTTTGTCTTCACCTATGCAATACAAGCAAGATAAATAACACACAAGTTTGCACATCCATAAACGTAAATAGAGAATGAAAGCAAATGTATAATTCCATAAACATATTAAACAAAGAAGCACGAGAATGTAGATAAATAATAACAATAAAAGCATTAATAATAAAGAGATATAATTAAGTATGTAATGCAAAAGAAATAACTAAAGAGGCAAGCATGCACAAAATATGATAAAAAATGGGTATGTCCACTGTAGGCGCGTTCGTGTAGCGTTCAGAAATACGTTCAAACGGTATGGGATATGATGCATGGTAAAACATATTACATGCGTTCGAGTAATGTTCGAGGACACGTTCGAACAGGATAAGGCAGAATGTATGTGTTCGAGTAGCGTTCAGAAATGCGTTCGAACGGAGTGAGGCAGAATGCATATGTTCGTGTACCGTTCGTGAACGAGTTCGAATGGGACGTGATATTATGCATGGCAAGACATAATGCGCATGGAAAAATACCGTGGTAAGGCTACCGTAGGCACTGTATTTTTGCATATAAGTCCCGATGATCAGTCTCGTATGGAGACACTACCCTTCGAGTTGTGGAAGTCCTGGGAAACGGACGTCGGAAGCGAAAGATCAATACCTTGTTGGATTTAATTCATTTGCTTAGCTTCGAGTTCACTTGTTGGATCAACCTACACTAAACCACACACCCAAGCCCACACACTACCAACCACATGCCAAGCCCACCAACTAGCCAACCACACGCCTATAAGCCTCCAAGCCCATTAAATCACATCCAAAAATATTCTAACACATTAAACACATGTTAAAATCCAATCAAATCTCATAAATCACCTTCCTAATTGAATTAAGTCACATGCCTAAACTAAATAAAATAAAATAAAATCTCATAAATCACCTTCCTAATTAAATTAAATCACATGCCTAAACTAAATAAAATAAAATCAAATCTCACAAATCATCTTCTTAATTTAATAGATCTTTTCCTTGTAGTATACTAATTATGAGATATCCCCCATAATTGCATGATACTTTCCCTACCCGTACAAGGACAACTTCAACCCTCTCATATAAAAAGACACCCAAACCAAGCCCTTAGACCCCTAGCTAGCACCCTCATGACACAAACACCAAGCATCCTCACGCCAATTCCAAAAATAAAAAACCATAGCCCCTTCTCTCTCTACCCTTCACGCACTCACTGCCCTTACACAAAAACAAACCGACCAAAAATCAAAAGTAAAGACACACGACAAACAAATAAACAAAAGCCCACACGCACCTCATCTCTCTCAGCCGCATGCACTCACCACAAACCAGCCCTTAATAACTAGCATCCTCTCGTAAACCACACAAAGACACAGCCCACCCCTAAGATCCCTCACGGCTTCACTCCCCTTCATCCATCTGATTCACGGTATTTTCATAAACACATAAAAATCTTAATCAGTAACTCACAACATCTCATTCTCTCAAAACACTACCACGCCACCTTCAAACACACACGTCCCACTTTCAACAGCAAAGCCACTCACGGCTTCACACCTTCTTAACCCACACGCATCTCTCTTTCACCAAGCACATGCCACAAACTCAGCACACC
Organism: Zanthoxylum bungeanum; assembly: GCA_019454045.1. Classification (NCBI taxonomy): domain Eukaryota; kingdom Viridiplantae; phylum Streptophyta; class Magnoliopsida; order Sapindales; family Rutaceae; genus Zanthoxylum; species Zanthoxylum bungeanum. The sequence goes on from SKCR01035126.1 coordinate 3,673, forward strand.
ATGAAGCCACCAAAGAAGAAACAATAATGCCAAAAACTGAGCCACAAGTATCCCATTACCCCACTGCCCAAACACCGTGAACAACAACCAAAAATAACGACCAGAAAACAGTAGTAAAAATAGAGAAAACAGTGGCCCAAAATAGCGAGGCGACGAAGGAAAACATTGAACCAATGAACCAGAAAAGTTACTGAGCGTTAACCATTCCGACGACCGCGTAACTCACTTCCAAGAGGTGACTTAAGAGTTTAGACCTGAGGGCACCCTTTTATTTACACTCGTTCTTTTTCTATTATTTATTATTATTTCTTCGCATGCGTATTGTTGGTTTATGAATGTTATGGCCATGGGATGAATGATTTTGTGTTACCTCTCGCGGTATATCGGATGGAAACCCAGACGTAAATTCCGTAGCCGAATCCGAATGGATAGTAGTGCGGTCTGTACTTGGGATACAATTCCACGTACCGCTTGAGAAACGCACAAATTTCATTTCATCCAATCTTGTGTTTATCCATTGTTTATTAGAAATAGTATGTTGTTTTCATGCATGATTTAGTTAGTTCTTTCGCATTAGGATCTTAATTATATCTCTTCAATGTTTATGTTTAGACAACAGATTATTTATTTATGTTTCTGTATTCATCAATTTAATGTGTCCATGAGATTGTGTGCTTGTCGTTATTTTGACTTACTTTTATGCATGCAAACTTAGATAAAGGTTATATACAAACTTAGATATAGGTTGTATACGAACTTAGATGTAGGTTATCTTGTGTATGTATGTTTTCGTAGACTTAGTTAGATTTTTTCACAAATCCACTCATTACAAGTGGCATAAGTAAGGGACCATTCCGAACCCAACAGTTTGAGGTCTTCCCTTGCGAGGGGTGAATGCGGCCTTAAATCATTTCCCAGTTCACACTGGGTGGCGACTCCACTTTATTTCTCCGGTTTAGTCCCTCGTGGGCTACTCCGTACTCCCGACCGGGCCGCGAGCCTGGAACAGCGTCGTCGATTTCTGTGTCCTACAATCTGGCGACTCCACTGGGGATAGAGAATCGGCCCCGAAATAATGTCTTGTAATGTTTGTGATTTGTGCTTTAGTTAGCCGTGTCTACAGTGGGTCGAAAGGGTTTAATCAAAGGCACTATTAGAGCTAGGTAATGGTTTGGTGTCTTCCTTTATTCACTACATTTCTATAAGGAAAAGCTGTGAAGGCACCTAGATAATCATTTACTCGAAGCTTACCGTGATGGACTAATTTGGAGGATCTATTGTTTATTCCTGTCACCAATGCGATAAGAGCCTAAGAGGCTTGGGTATTTAAGAGAGTCCGCTCCACCCTCCCCCTGGGGAATCTTCAATAGGAAATCCATCTGACAGTCAGTGATGCATCATAACTCGTTGGCACGTACCTTAGCGTATAAAAAAGGTGCGCTCACTTGGTCGCTCGGACTCTTGAGTGGGGAGACCTAGTCGTGGGCAATCCTTCACCAGCGGGAGCCTTTGTCTACACTCCCATAAACCCACATGTGAACCGTAGTTGTATGACCAATATAAACCATCCTTTTATGCTTGTGTTTGGGACCATCATCATTTGGATTCATTTGGAATTTTTATCATGAGGTATGAGCTTGTTGGGCCATTTAAACGGGGACGAGATGATGTCTTATGAAAATTGGGCCAAAAGCTTCTAAAATGCCGATGGATCGCTTTGTGTTTGGGCCCCTTACCATTTGAAGTTATTTAGCCATGTTATCGCGAAAGTGTAAACATGTTGGGCCTTTTCAACTGGGACAAGTTTGCACCTCGCAATAGTATGATTGAATGCTTTAAAATGATAATGGGCCGACTTGTATAAAAATCTTGACGAGCTTACATATTCCATGCATCGCACGCATACATGCTGACTAAAAGTTTTAAAAGATACCATAGATACCCGTTGGGTTAGAGAAGAAGAAAGACTTGTCAAAAGGCTGTTAGCGAACATGAGCGAATCAGAAAACGAGGGATCCCATATGGATCAGCTGGAGACCAGTCTCACCAAGGTTACCGAGCAGTTGCAAGCTTTGACCACCGCTATGGCTAATATGGTTGTGCCCCACGCTGGGGGAGGCTCTGAGAACGTGAAGCGTGAAGAGCCTCCGAACAGGTTGAGTGATGATATCCCTGTTCTTGATGATGACGTGGCTGAGTATGCCGCGGGAAGGATAGCTGGGTCCCAGGCAGAGTTGCAGAAAATCCGGATCAGGTAGAGTCAGTTACCCACAAGCTGAAGGGTAAACATGAGGATTTGCTAGATTATGAGGCGATGACTTTTGAGGATCAGCTGCCGGCTCAATTCAAGATGCCTGACATAGCCAGGTTCAATGGGAATGGGGATCCGAGGGTCCATCTCCGACAGTATATTTCTATGATGAGTTCAGTGGGTCTGTCGAAGCGTCAGGTTCAGAAGATGTTTGAGATGTCGCTTGAGGGGGCACCCGTGGTATGGTATCATGGCCTTGAGAGGAAGGTCAATGATGATTGGAGGGCTTTGGCAGAAGCCTTTCTGAAACAGTATGTCACGGATTTGGAGATCGACTTGTCACTTCGCGACTTGGAGAATACAAAATAGAAGCTGAATGAGAGCTTCTAGGATTATGTAGATCGTTGGAGGGGCCAGATTTTGAAGATGCAGACTCGGCCCTCGGAGAAGGATCAGATCAAGATGATCACTAAGGGTACTAAGCCCTCTATTTACGGCAAGCTGAGGAGGGTGACCTCTATGATTAGTGATTTTCGACAGTTGAGGGAGATTGTTATGGATATTGAGGAGGAAGAAGTTGAGAACAGAAAGTTTTATGGCCAGAATAGAAGGACTTTTGGGGGGCCTTCTGAGACCAAGACCGCTACTGCTGAGATCGCTGCCGTCAGAAACAGACGATTCTCCAATCTTGGTAGACCTTTTTCAAAGGTGTTTGAAAAGCTGAAGATGCAAGGGCTCCTAAAACCTTTAGAACCTAGACCATTTCCAAACCCTGTGCCACCTCACCTCAACCTAAACATGTACTGTTACTTCCATCAGGAAAAAGGCCATGACACCGATAACTGCGCCCGCCTTAGGCATGAGATCCAAAACCTCATTGACGCCCATAAAATACCTGATCTAGAAAAAGAACAACCCAACACACACAGAAATCCTCTACCCAACTATCACTCTATTCCACCACCCACCTACATGATCAACTCCGGCCTACCCGAAAGCTTTGTCCTTCAAACTCTCAACCACCAAGCTTCTTGCATGGGGATAAGGGATGGCAGCAGTGAAGAACCATAGGCTGAGGAAGAAGACATTGCTGCAGACTATGAAGATGTTTTTCCTGGTTTATTTGATTACAATCCTGCATTTTTAATAATAAAGACATTGATTTTGCCTACTTGTTCGAGTCTTTTCCTCAATAGTTAAGCATGGGTCCGATGATGAAATTGTTTGCTTCAGGGTGAAACCTTAGAAACGATAAGTGTGAGAGGTACTCTCATCCGATATTTTTTTGTAGTTGATCTAGGTTAGACTCGCAAGCACTTAATTATAGGATCTTAGCAGTGAAAGCCTGAGTAGTCGGCAAGGTGATTAGTTGAAGAGGGTGCGGATCGATGAATGACCTTTCATTTATATGTCCATTCTGACTTACTTATATTACGATATGTGGTATGATTAGAAACCAAAGAAAAGTCTCTCAAGAAGAAAATATAAACCACTTATAACCGATAAGCGTGAAGCTACCCATGGGCGAGTATTAGGACCACCATGAGGAGAAATGCTACCTTAAAGGGTAGATGTGTCAAAAACAATGAAATGAAATATGATGAATGATGAAAGAGACAAAAGAAAAGAGGAAGAAAGCCATATCACATTGAGTACGAGGAAGTAATTGCAGAGCATGACCGAGACATCTAGGTTGGTTAGATCCACTGATCTAATTCTTCGAGACAAAATCATCGAGTTGGCTTGCTTACGGATTAAGCTGTGAAAGAACCTTGGCATACACACACTTGGAGTCTAGTTCAGATCATTTATTCAAACGGTCGGATTAGAGTTGTATCGAGTACTTTGAAGGTTCCCTGGTTTCGACACTAAGCATCATTTGAGGATGAAAATATGTTTAGCTATCGGGATTATCTCGAGAGAGGCAGTATAGTATATTGGTATGTAACATCACATTAGGAGATCTACCTTGACCCAATGAAAGTAGCAAAGAACAGAAAGATGAACCGAGACTGGGGGCGACCAGTCTACCATTTCTCATACAGCGCGGTTCGGGAATGAACCACCATATATCATCTGTATCAGTTTTGGGGATGAGTCTCAGGATCGAGGCCCACACATCGGTATGAGTTTTGGGGATGAGTGCCAAGGTCGAGGCCCACATCAGTATTAGTTTTGGGGATGAGTCGCAGGGTCGAGGCCCACACATCGGTATCAGTTTTGGGGATGAGTCCCAAGGTCGAGGCCAACATCAGTATCAGTTTTGGGATGAGTCCCAGGGCCGAGGCCCACATCAGATGCCGGGAATGGAACTCCGGGAATGGAGCATGGGTCGAGGCCCACATCATCAAATACCGGGAATGGCGCTCCAGGAATGGAGCACGGGTCGAGGCCTATATCATCAAATGTCGGGAATGGCGCTCTGCGAATGGAGCATGGGTCGAGGCCCACATCAGATGCCAGGAATGGAACTCCGGGAATGGACCAAGGATCGGAAAGGGACCAAAGGAAACTGAGCAATCACCAGCAGAGAATTGACAGAAAGAAACTATAAGCAGGCCAATGGGGCGACTAAAGACATTTATAGGCAAAGGGCGCCAAAAATCACCAGCAAGCCTAACCCATCGGAATAGGAAATACTTCCATGCATACATGCAGACACATCGCATGCACGCAATTTTTGTCTTGTTTTTATTCGCAGAGTTTGAAGAAAAGCGGCAAAGACAAACAGTTCAGGAACAAGGCCCAGGGAATAAAGCCCACAATCAATTCAGTTCGGGAACAAAGCCCACTCACTACACAGTTCGGAAATAAAGCCCAGGGAATAAAGCCCATAATCGATACAGTTTGGGAACAAAGCCCAGGGAACAAAGCCCACATTAAGTACAACTTGGGAATAAAGCCCACAATCAACACAAGTTCGGGAACAAAGCCTAAGGAATAAAAGCCCACAATTCAGTCCGGGAATAAAGCCCACAACCAATTCAGTTCGGGAATAAAGCCCACAATCAACACAAGTTAAGGAACAAAGCCCAGGGAATAAAGCCCACAATCAACAGTTCGGGAACAAAGCCCACAGTCAACACAAGTTCGGGAACAAAGCCCAGGGAACAAAGCCCATAATTAATTCAGTTCGGGAATAAAGCCCACAATCAATAGTTCGGGAACAAAGCCCACAGTCAACACAAGTTCGGGAACAAAGCCCAGGGAACAAAGCCCATAATTAATTCAGTTCGGGAATAAAGCCCACAATCAACAGTTCGGGAATAAAGCCCACGATCAACACAAGTTCGGGAACAAAGCCCAGGGAATAAAGCCCAAAATCAATTCAGTTCGGGAACAAAGCCCGCACAATCAATAGTTAGGGAATAAAGCCCACTCTCTACACAAATTCGGGAACAAAGCCCAGGGAACAAAGCCCACTCTCACCTCAATTCGGGAACAAAGCCCACTCTCAACACAGTTCGGGAACAAAGCCCACTCTCTACACAGTTCGGGAACAACGCGCATATTCAGTACAACTCAGGAATAAAGCCCACATTCAGTACAGCTTGGGAACAAAGACCACTCTCTACACAGTTTGGGAACAAAACCCAGGAAACAAAGCCCACATTCAACAAAGCCCAGGGAACAAAGCCCACATTCAACAAAGCCTAGGGGTCGAAGCACCTCACTACCAGATCAACTCAGTTTAAAGCATCTCAGAACAACCGGTAACTTCGGCAACAGCTGGCAAGCCAGGTAAGTAAAAATACATGCATAACTTTGATAGGATTGTCATTGTCACACACTGCACAAGTCCCATCAAAGTGGGGGCGACTGTAGGCACTGTATTTTTGCATATAAGTCCCGATGATGAGTCTCGTATGGAGACACTACCCTTTGAGTTATGGAAGTCGCGGGAAACGAACGTCGGAAAGGAAAGATCAATACCTTGTTGGATTTAATTCGTTTGCTTAGCTTCGGGTTGCTCGTTAGATCTCTGTTTTAAAATTCATCATTGGCCCAAAACCCCCGCAACCTACACTAAACCACACACCCAAGCCCACACACTACCAACCACACGCCCAAGCCTATCAACTAGCCTACCACACGCCCATAAGCCTCCAAGCCCAATAAATCACATCCAAAAATATTCAAACACATTAAACACATGTTAAAATCCAATCAAATCTCATAAATCACCTTCCTAATTGAATTAAGTCACATGCCTAAACTAAATAAAATCAAATCAAATCTCATAAATCACCTTCCTAATTAAATTAAATCACATGCCTAAACTAAATAAAATCAAATCAAATCTCACAAATCATCTTCCATTATTTAATAGATCTTTTCCTTGTAATACACTAATTAGAAGATATCCCCCATAATTGCATGACACTTTCCCTACCCGTACAAGGACAACTTCAACCCTCTCCTATAAAAAGACACCCAAACCAAGCCCTTAGACCCCTAGCTAGCACCCTCACGACACAAACACCTAGCATCCTCATGCCAATTCCACAAATAAAAAATCCCTAGCCCCTTCTCTCTCTACCCTTCACGCATTCACTGCCCTCACACAAAAACAAATAGACCAAAAATCAAAAGTAAAGACACACGGCAAACAAATAAACAAAAGCCCTCACGCACCTCATCTCTCTCAGCCGCATGCACTCACCACAAACCAGCCCTTAATAACTAGCATCCACTCGCAAACCACACAAAGACACAGCCCACCCCTAAGATCCCGCACGACTTCACTCCCGTTCATCCATCTGATTCACGTCATTTTCATAAACACACAAAAATCTTAACCAGTAACTCATGGCATCCCCTTCTTTCAAAACACTGCCACACCACCTTCAAGCACAAACGTCCCACTTTCAACAGCAAAGCCACTCACGGCTTCAAACCTTCTTAACCCACACGCATCTCTCTTTCACCAAGCACATGCCACAAACTCAGCACACCATGAAGCCACCAAACAAGAAACGATAATGCCAAAAACCGAGCCACAAGTAGCCCATTACCCCACTGTCCAAACACCGTGAACAACAACCAAAAATAACGACCAAAAAACATCAATAAAAATAGAGAAAACAGCGGCCCAAAATAGTGAGACGACGAAGGAAAACAATGAACCAGTGAACCAGAAAAGTTGCGGAGCGTTAACTCTTCCGACGACCGCGTAACGCACTTCCAAGAGGCGACTTAAAAGGTTAGACCTAAGGGCACCCTGTTATTTACTCTCGTTCTTTTTTTATTATTTATTATTATTTCTTCGCATGTGTATTGTTTGTTTATGTATGTTGTGGCCATGGGATGAATGATTTTGTGTTACCTCTCGCGGTATATCGGATGGAAACCCAGACGTAAATTCCGTAACCGAATCCGAATGGATGGTAGTGCGGTCTGTACTTGGGATACAATTCCACGTACCGCTTGAGAAACTCACATATTTCATTTCATCCAATCTTTTGTTTATCCATTGTTTATTAGAAATAGTATGTTGTTTTCATGCATGATTTAGTTAGTTCTTTTGCATTAGGAGCTTAGTTATATCTCTTCAATGTTTATCTTTAGACAATAGATTATTTATTTATGTTTCTGTATTTATCAATTTAATGTGTCCATGAGATTGTGTGCTTGCCGTTATTTTGACTTACTTTTATGCATGCAAACTTAGATATAGGTTATATGCAAATTTAGATATAGGTTGTATGCGAACTTAGATGTAGGTTATCTTGTGTATGTATGTTTCATAGACTTGGTTAGATTATTGCAAAAATCCATTCATTACATTTGGCATAAGTAAGTGAACATTCTGAACCCAACGGTTTGAGGTCTTCCCTTGCGAGGAGTGAGTGCGGCCTTAAATCATTTCCCAGTTCACACTGGGTGGCGACTCCATTTTATTTCTCCGATTTAGTCCCCCGTGGGCTACTCCATACACTCGACCGGGCCGCGAGCATGGAACAACATCGCTGATTTCTATGTCCTACAGCTGCCCTCGGGCATTTCTCGTAAATGAGGGACCTTTAATTCGACGCGATTAGCCCATGCGCACTAAATGACAATGGACAAGTACATAAAGAAACAATAAGAAAATAATAACAAAATATGAAAAGAGATGCGACCAAGAGACTTGGCCGACATCTATATGGGACCTCGTATGCCCGATTGAACATATTTCACATCCAATCAAGTGTACTTCGTCTGGCTCGGCAAAAAATTGTGGTAAAGGCTGCCCTTAAGCATTTCCCTTAAACGGGGGACCTTTAATCCAACGTGATTAGCCCATGCGCACTAGATAACAATGCATAAGTAAATAAAGAAATAACACGTAGGAAGTAAATAACAGAATAATAAAAGAGATGCAACCAAGAGACTTAGCCGACATCTATATGGGACCTCGCTTGCCTGATTGAACGTATTTCACATAAAATCAAGTGTACTTCATCCGACGTGGCAAAATATCGTGGTAAAGGCTGCCCTTAAGCATTTCCCTCAAATGGAGGACATTTAATCCAACGTAGTTAGACCATGCGCACTAGATAGCAATACATAAAAAAACTAAAGTAATTACACGTAGAAAGTAAATAATAATAAAAGAGATGCGACCAAGAGACTTGGCCAACATCTATATGGGACCTCGTATGCCTGATTGAACGTATTTCACATCCAATCAAGTGTACTTCGTCCGGCGCGGTAAAATATTGTGGTAAAGGCTGCTCTTAAGCATTTCCCTCAAGTGGAGGACCTTTAGTCCAACGTAATTAGCCCATGCGCACTAGATAACAATGCATAAGTAAATAAAGAAACAATATGAAATGAATAACAAAATTAGAAAAGAGATGTGATCAAGGCCGACATCTATATGGGACCTCGTATGCCTGATTGAACGTATTTCACAACCAATCAAGTGTACTTCATCCGACGCGGTAAAATATTATGGTAAATATTGCCCTTAAGCATTTCCCTCAAATGGAGGACCTTTAATCCAACGTAATTAGCCCATGCGTACTAGATAACAATGCATAAGTAAATAAAGAAACAATATGAAATGAATAACAAAATAAGAAAAGAGATGCGACCAATGCCGACATCTATATGGGACATTGTATGCCCAATTGAACGTATTTCACATCTGATCAAGTATAATTCATCCGACGTGGCAAAACATCATGGTAAAGGCTGCCCTTAGGCATTTCCCTCAAACGGGGTACCTTTAATCAAACGTGATTAGCCCATGCGCACTAAATAACAATGCATAAGTAAATAAAGAAACAATACACAGAAAATAAATAACGGAACAGTAAACACAAAAAATGAATGAACATAAAAATTAAATAACAAAATGAAGCACGTGCATGAAAGTTTCTCAAGTGGTACGTGAAGTTGCATCCCACGTACAGACCGCACTACCGTCCATTCGGATTCGGCTACGGAATTTATGTCTGGGTTTCCATCCGATATACCGCAAGAGATAACACGCAATCAATAACCCAATAAAAATATATGTGAAATGTAATGATGCATGCGAGGGAATAATAATAAACAACAAAAAAAAATAAATAATAGTAAAGGCTGCCCTCAGGTCTTACCTTTTAAGTTGCTTCTCGAAAGTGCGTTACGTGTTCGTCAGAAGGGTTAATGTTCCGTCACTTTTCCGTTTCACTGGTTCAACATTTTATCTACTGTTTTGCTATTTTGTTCACTATTTTTTGGGTGGTTCGAGGGCTGATTTTCAGGGGATGTTCGGGGACTGTTTTTGGGTGATTTGTTCACTATTTTGGGGGACTGTTTTGGGTTATTTTCTGGACTATTTTCAGGGGTGTTCAGGGACTGTTTTGGGTGAGTTTTGGGACTATTTTGGGTCTGACTCATGGTTTTGGCTATTGGTGATGGTTGTGTCTTGTTTTGGCTGGTTTCACGTTGATGTTGCTCGGTTTGGTGGCTGAGATTTTATGATTTGTTGTTGGTCTTTTATTCACATGGCAGGCAGAGAATGAGGGTGGCTGGTTTGCGTTTATTATATTGTCGGTCAAAGGGTTTATTTGTTTGTTTTGGTCGGTTGGGTGGCTTATTATTTGTTGCTTGGTGAGTTGTCGAGAATGTGAGAAGGGCTGCTAGTGTGTGCGTGGCTTGATGTGTTGGCTGGTTTGGTGGATTGTTGTCTGGTCGGTTGAGGGTTGGTTGAAGGGATTACTATTTGTCGTTTGTTTTTAGTGGGGGGCTCAATGGAAGGCTTAGTTAGTATCTGCGTGGTGTATGTTTGGAGGAGTGAAGAGATGTGTCTTTGCTTGATCGGTGCAAGGGCAATAGGGTTTATTTGGTGTTTGAGCCGAGTGAGAGGCTGTTATTTTTCTTTGTTCTTCTCGATGAATGAGGGTTGTTGTTTGCTGTTCGTGGATCTGTTTTGGCTGTGTGTTGAAGGTAAGGTTTTGGTCAGTCGTGTGAGTGGTAGAGAGAAGAGAGAAGAAAGTGCCTTAGGGTTTCTCTTTTGTTCGCTGGTTATGAGGCTTTTAGGTGCTCGGTCAGTGGCTGCTCGGTGAGTGTTTGTGGTTTTATTTGTGCGTGGAGGGCTGGTTTGTGTTGACCGTGTGTGTGAGGGGAGTTGTGAGTAGGAGCCGAGAGAGGGCAAAGCTATGAGTTTAGTTTTGTCGATTGTGGGCTGAGTGTGAATGTCGTGAATGAGAGTCCAATGGAGAGTGTCCGAGAGTTCTAGGTTTTTTTGAGGGAGTTTAAGGTTTGTTTTTTCTATGGTTTGGTCGAGCGAGAGAGAGACTTTATTTGTGAGTTGGTGAGATATGAGAGAGAGGCGTGAAGAGAGAGGTCGTGAGAGCTGTTTTGTTTATGATGTGTGAGTGGCGGGGAGAGAGAGACGATAGAGTGGCCGAGCGAGAGACCTTTTTAGGGTTCTTGTTATGTATCGTGAGTTTATGAGAGAGATCAGAGAGAGATGAGAGGTTATTAGGGTTTCATGTTTCTGCCGAGAGTGTGTTGAGAGAGAGAGGAGAGAGATGGGGCGTGAAGAGAGAATGAGGAAAGGAGAGATAAGAGAGAGCTTAGGGGCGAGAGTCTTAGGGTTTGTATTTTTGTTTTTGGATTTCCGTGAGTTGCCAAGGAGAGAGCTTAGGGTTTAGAATTGTCATGTTTTTATAGTTGTGTGCTAGGGTTACGGTTGTGGTTAGGGTTTTGTCTTGTAAGGAAATAAATCATGTGAAAAAATGGATGTATTTATATTAAGTTATTTAGGAAAGAATTTTGTGTATTTTTGGTGGGGATTAGATTCAAAATATTTTTAATTTGGAAGATGATTTGGAGGGATTTTGGCATGTGTTAAATGTGATTTGAATATTTTGGATTGGGCTTGGGTTTTGTGATGTGGGCTTTTGTGGGTTGCGGGTATTTTAGGCCAAGGCTAACATTTAAAACAGAGATCAACCGAGCGAACCCGAGGCTAAACAAATGAATTAAATTTGAGGAGGTATTTATTTTTGAATTTTTCCTTTCGACGTCTGTTTCCCGCGACTTCCGCAACTTATCGGGTAGTGCCTCCATACGAGGCTCATCATTAGACTTTATGTAAAACTACAGTGTCTACAGTCGCCCCCACTTTGATGGGACGTGTGCAATGTGTGACAATGACAATCCTATCAAAGTCATGCATGCATTTTTACTTACTTGGCTCTCCAGCTGTCGCCGAACTTACCTGATGCTTTGAGAGATGCTTCAAACTGAGTTGATGTAAGATAATGGTTCATTTCCGAACCGTAACTGATGTGAGACGATGGTTCATTTCTGAACCGTTACTGTTGTGAGATGGTGTTCCATTTCCAAACTGTTACTAATGACAGATGGTTAATTTCCGAATCATTATTGATGAGAGATGGTCCATTTCCGAACCGTTACTTGTTGAGAGATGGTTTATTTGCGAACCATTACTGATGAGGGATGGTCCATTTCTGAACCGTTACTTGTTGAGAGATAGTTCTTTTCTGAACCGTTACTGATGAGAGATGGTCTATTTCCGAACCGTTACTTGTTGAGAGATGGTTCATTTCCGAACTGTTACTGATGTGAGGTGATGGTTCATTTCCGAACCGTTACTGATGAGAGATGGTTCATTTCCAAACCGTTACTCATTGAGATGGTGGTCCATTTCCGAACCGTTACTCGTTGCGATGGTGGTCCATTTCCGAACCATTCTCCATTCCCGGAGTGCCATTCCTGGCTTGCTAGTCATCATTCCCGAGGTGTTGCTGATATGATGGTGGTGGTCCATTCTCGAACCGTGCTCCATTCCCGGAGCGTCATTCCCGGCTTGCTAGTCCTCATTCCCGAGGTTATACTCCATTCTCGGCTTGCTCATCCTCATTCCCGAGGTTATGTTACATTCCCGGAGCGCCATTCACGGCTTGCTCATCCTCATTCCCGAGGTTATGCCCCATTCCCGGAGTGCCATTCCCGGCTTGCTCATCCTCATTCCTGAGGTTATGCTCCATTCCCGGAGCGCCATTCCCGACTTGCTCATCCTCATTCCTGAGGTTATGCCCCATTCCCGGAGCGCCATTCCCGGCTTACTCATCCTCATTCCCGAGGTTATGCTCCATTCCCGAAGCACCATTCCCGATTTTCTCATCTTCGCCGCTTTTTCATTTTCATTCTTTAAAAACCTACGAACACAAAAAAAAAATTGCATGTATGTGACGTGTATGCATGGATGCATGGATGTACTTCATATTCCGATAGGTTAGGCCTTCCTTGTGCTTCTTTGGCGCCCTTCACCAATTAATGTCTTTGGTCGCCCCCTGGGCCTGCTTACAATTTCCTTCTGTCAATTCTATTACGCTTCTTACTTGTAATTAAAATTCCCTTGGGGTTTTCGAATGTACCGAATTAAATGCCTTTGTCTTTGTCAAATTAATGTCAAACACGCTCATGTCACGTATATTATGATGTAAACTAAAAAACTTCAAGCAAGCAAGCAAAACAATGTCTTTATGACTAATAAATGCAGGATTACAAAAATAAATGTCTTCATCATCTACAGCCTTGTCTTCTTCAGTCTTATTGGTTTCTTTGAGCGTCAGATTCTCCGACTGCATTAGTTATTCTTCCTATTCATTCTTCTCTTTGTCACTGCTCGAGAAGTTTTCCCAGGGATCTATCCTCTGCCCCATTCCATCTTCACTACTGTCATTCCATATCTCCATGCAAAAGGCTTGGTGGTTGAGGGTTTCGGAGGACAAGGCTTTCAGGTAGGCCGGAGTTGATCATGTAGGTGGGTGGTGGAACGAAGTGGTAGTTGGGTAGAGGGTTTCTGTGTGTGTTGGGTTGTTCTTTTTCTGGGTCGAGTATTTTATGAGCGTCAATGAGGTTTTGGATCTCATGCCGAAGGCGGGTATAGTTGTCAGTTTCGTGGCCTTTTCTCTTATGGAAGTGACAATATAGGCTTAGGTCGAGGTTGGGTGGCACATGGTTTGGAAGTGGTTTAGGCTCTAAGGGTTCTAGGAGTCCTTGCGTCTTCAGTTTTTCAAACACCTTTGACAAAAGGTCTACCAAGATTGGAGAATCGCCTGTTTTTGATAGCAGTGACCTCAGCAGTAGCAGGCATGGTCCCTGAAGGCCCCCTAATAGTCATTCTATTCTGGCCATAAAACTTCATGTTCTCGGCTTCCTCCTCTTCGATATCCATAATAATTTCTCTAAGCTGTCGAAAGTCACTAATCATGGAGGTCATTCCCCTCAGCTTGTTATAAATAGAGGTCTTTGTGCCCTTAATGATCATCTTGATCTGGTTCTTCTCCGAGGGCCGAGTCTGCATTTTTAAGAGCTGGCTTCTCCAGCGATCTACATAATCCTTGAAGCTCTCCTCCGGCTTCTGTTTGGTATTCCCCAAGTAACGGAACGACAAGTCAACCTCCAAATCTGTGACATACTGATTCAGAAAGGCCTCTCCTAATACCCTCTAATCATCATTGACATTTCTCTCCAGGCCGTGATACCATACGACGGGCGCCCCCTCTAGTGACATCCCGAACATCTTTTGAACTTGACGCTTCGACATACCCACTGAACTCATCACGGAAACATATTGTCGGAGGTGGACCCTCGGATCCCCGTTCCTATTAAACTTGGCTATGTCAGGCATCTTAAACTGCGAAGGCATCTGCTCTTCGAAAGTAATCGCATCATAATCTAGCAAATCTTCATGTTTACCCTTCCACTTGCGGGTAACTGACTCAACCTGATCCATGAGTTTCTGCAATTCTGCCTGAGATCCGGCTAACCTTCCCATGGCATACTCTGCCATGTCATCATAAAAAATAGGGATCTCATCACTCACCCTATTCGAAGGCTCCTCACGCCTTACATTCTCATTGCTTTCTATTCCTCCTATGCGGGGCACTGCCAGACTGGCCACGGTGGTGGCTACAGCTTGCAACTGCTCAGTAATCTTAGTGATGTTGGTCTCTAATTGATCCATGCGGGAAACCTCATTATCTGATTCACTCATGTTTGTTAACTTTTTTTTAGCGAGTCTTCATTCTTCTCTAACCCAACGAATATCTATGATGACTTTTAAGACATGGGGTTAACATGATGCGTGTATGCATGAGATTCATGTGATGCATGTGGTTATCAAAATAGCATATACCCTTTCGACCTTATTCCTCCCACACTCGTGGTAAGTCTATTTATGTCCTAGGTATGGCTTATTTTATGCACCGATGTGGGGGACACAAATCGTTCTCTCCTATGCTATGGGGTGAACCTTGGTTACCTTAGTCCATTTCCATTGGTAAAAGACAAAGACCGCCCATTTAGAATATTGGCTATGCTTATTATTAGGATCATGTCATTGTCTAGAAACGACGAATTGGGCCTTCAGTAATCGCGGTCATGTGGATGAACTTGGAAGCATCCAAAAGTATGCAAATATGTCGTAACAATGCGTATCCTTTCTGGATGAAAGCCAGTTGTTGACATCAGACTCATGCTTCTGGCATATTTGGATTATAATTGGACTTTCTAAGTTCATCAAGGTTTTCATACAAGTTGGTCCGTTATCATTTTAAAGCATTCAATCAAATCATCGTGAGGTGCAAACTTGTCCCAGTTGAAAAGGCCCAACATGTTTACACTTTTACGATAAGGTGGCTAAACAACTTCAAATGATAGGGGGCCCAAACACAAAGCGGCCCATTGTCATTTTGAAAACTTTTGGCCCAATCATCATAGGGTATAAACTCCTCCCAGTTTAAACGGTCCCAACAAGTTCGTATCTTATGATGAGAAGTCCAAATGGATCCAAATGATAATAGTCCCAAATACAAGCACAAATGTGTAGCTTCTATAGGACATACAATTATGGTTCATATATGGGCTCATAAGGGTATGGATAAAGGCTCCCGCCGGCGAAGGGTTGCTCACAACTAGGTCTCCCCACTCAAGGGTTCGAGCGACAAAGTGAGCACAACTTTTTTATACCCTAAGGTACATACCAACGAGTGATGATGCAATATAACAATTCGCCGCTTTGAGCGAAAACGAATTCATGATACATGACGCCATCAAGGTAAAACAAAAGGCTATGCAAAATATATGAGACAATGTTAACTAAAGAAAAAACCACAGACATTACAAGACATTATTTTGGGGCCGATTCTCTATCCCCAATGGAGTCGCCAGACTGTGTGAACAGAGGTGGGTGACGCTGTCCAGGCTCGCGGCCCGTTGGGAGTACGGAGTAGCCCACAAGGGACTAAACTGGAGAATAATGGAGTCGCCACCCAGTGTGAACTGGGAAATTATTTAAGGCCGCACTCACCCCTCACAAGGGAAGACCTCAAACCGTTAGGTTCGGAATGGTCTATTACTTATGCCAATTGTAATGAACAGATTTATGTAATAATGTAACCAAGTCTTATGCAATACACGCAAGATAAATAACACACAAGTTTGAACACCCATAAACGTAAATAGAGCATGAAAGCAAATGTATAATTCCACAAACATATTAAAAAAAGAAGCACGAGAATGTAGATAAATAATAACAATAAAAAGCATTAATAATAAAGAGAGATAATTAAGTACGTAATGCAAAAGAAAAAACTAAAGAGGCAACATGCACAAAATATGATAAAAAATGGGTCTGTCCACTATAGGCGTGTTCGTGTAGTGTTCGGAAACGCGTTTGAACGGTATGGGATATGATGCATGGTAAAATAGAATACATGCGTTCGAGTAATATTCGGGGACACGTTCGAATGGGATAAGGCTGAATGCATGTGTTCGAGTAGCGTTCAGAAAAGCGTTCGAACGGAGTTAGGCAGAATGCATACGTTCGTGTAGCGTTAGTGAATGTGTTCGAATGGGACGTGATATTATGCATGGCAAGACAGAATAAGGCGTGGCAAAATATCGTGGTAAGGCTGCCCTTGGGCATTTCCCATAAATGGGGGACCTTTAATCCGACGCGATTAGCCCATGCGCACTAAATGACAATGCACAAGTAAATAAAGAAACAATAAGAAAAGAATAGCAAAATAAGAAAAGTGATGCGACCAAGAGACTTGGACGACATCTATATGGGACCTCGTATGCCCGATTGAACATATTTCACATCCAATCAAGTGTACTTCATCCGGCGGGGTAAAACACCGTGGTAAAGGCTGCCCTTAAGCATTTCCCTTAAACGATGGACCTTTAATCCAACGTGATTAGCCCATGCGCACTAGATAACAATGCATAAGTACATAAAGAAATAACACGCAGGAAGTAAATAACAGAATAATAAAAGAGATGCGACCAAGAGACTTGCCCGACATCTATATAGGACCTCACATGCCCGATTGAACGTATTTCACATCCAATCAAGTGTACTTCGTCTAGCGCGGCAAAATATTATGGTAAAGGTTGGCCTTAAGCATTTCCCTCAAATGGAGGACCTTTAATCCAACGTAGTTAGCCCATGCGCACTAGATAGCAATGCATAAATAAATAAAGTAATAACACGCAGAAAGTAAATAATAATAAAAGAGATGCGACCAAGAGACTTGGCCGACATCTGTATGGGACCTCGTATGCCTGATTGAACGTATTTAACATCCAATCAAGTGTACTTCGTCCGACGCGGCAAAATATTGTGGTAAAGACTGCCCTTAAGCATTTCCCTCAAGTGTGGGACCTTTAATCCAATGTAATTAGCCCATGCACACTAGATAACAATGGATAAGTAAATAAAGACAATATGAAACAAATAACAAAATAAGAAAAGAGATGCGACCAAGGCCGACATCTATAAGGGACCTCGTATGCCTGATTGAACATATTTCACATCCAATCAAGTGTACTTCGTCCGGCACGGCAAAATATTGTGGTAAAGGCTGCCCTTAAGCATTTCCCTCAAATGGAGGACCTTTAATCCAACGTAATTAGCCCATGACTAGATAACATTGCATAAGTAAATAAAGAAACAATATGAAACGAATAAAAAAATAAGAAAAGAGATGCGACCAATGCCGACATCTATATGAGACCTTGTATGCCCGATTGAACGTATTTCACATTCGATCAAGTATACTTCGTCCAGCGCAGCAAAACATCGTGGTAAAGGCTGCCCTTAGGCATTTCCCTCAAATGGGGGACCTTTAATCCAACGTGATTAGCCCATGCGCACTAAATAACAATGCATAAGTAAATAAAGAAACAATACATATAAAATAAATAACGGAACAGTAAACACAAACAATGAATGAATACAAAAATTAAATAACAAAATGAAGTACGTGCATGAAAGTTTCTCAAGCGGTACGTGGAGTTGTATCCCAAGTACAGACTGCACTACCGACCATTCGGATTCGGCTACTGAATTTATGTGTAGGTTTCCATCTGATATACCACAAGAGATAGCACGTGATCATTAACTGTTGGTGTTTACTAAGGTCCCAAGGTTATTAAAACAAGCATGAAAGTAGTGCGAATACAACGAGAGAGTTGTCGAATACTCACATCGATCGGTTGAGCGACGCTACGATGAACAAAAATTCTGGTTTCTGCTCCTTGAAGTTACGGCAGTTCACTGTCACATCTCTCTGTTTTCGGCTTCAATCTTCGTCCTTCGTCAAGCTCCAAGCTTCGTCAAATGATTCCGAGCACATGTGTTGACTTCCCTATCACCTTCGCATGTCTCTCGGAGTGCTAGCTCTCAAGAAATTTGCCATAAATTTCCCACACTTAGCTTCCCATCTCACGGTTTCTTGATAAAAACCAGTGAAGAAATTGCCTCTAAGGCCGAGAGAGAGAGATGAAGAAAATGGCTCCATATTCGTGAGCCTAGGAGAGAGAATGAGTGAAATGTGTTGTAATGTCTTAAATGTATCTAATACACTTCCTTTTAATTTCAAAAATCAAAAATAAAACATATACAAATGATTAAAATAATAATAAATGCCACTCAAGCTTTCAAAAGCTTTCCATCAACTCACATCATGTCACATCACTCAATCAATCAAGTGACAAGTTATCACATCACTCAAAGTGACTAATGATTTGACGCTTGATTTGACTTGCGTGCCGCACTCGAATTCGAAATGCGAATACGCTCGTAAATAATCACGGGCTCGGGTTCGCTAATTCTAAATTAATGAATTTTCCGTTGCGACGTAATTAAATCAATTTAATTAAATAATCATGCCTAGCATAATTACTATTCACGTCGCTAACGAATTAATTCCAAATTAATTCGTTCGCCCGAATTAAAATCTAATTTTAATTCCGCGTCGAAATCTAATCTCGTTTAATATATCGAATATATTAATTAATCGATTAATTCCAAATTAATCGTTATCTCTCTATAAATGATATTTTATCCCAGACAAAATATCTCCGTAATTAATCCCAGATTAATTTTCTCTCTCTCATTAAATTAATCCCAGATTAATTAAAAGTGTGAGTCATACGTCATCGGTGAATCTTTGGGAAGCGACCCATGAGATCCCTGGATATGTTGGCAGTAAATTCGGTCGTCAGACTATCCGAAAATGTAAGTACCTAGTACTACGTTTTACCAATTTACAAGACAAGATTGGCTTCTAGCAAAGCGTCATGCCTACCCAATTCTCTAGAAATATCCTTACATGAATAAAAGATCTATATCAGGCGTAGTATACGTAGTATTGCGTATTTCTGTCCAGTATCGGATGATCACGTGCTAGGCCTGGGGCTGGAATTGTGTCTGCCCCGTACGAAGCACATGTCGGATGTCTGGTAACTAGTCTCTATAATCGGATAAACATGACCTTGTCATTTTATCCCGATGACTGTAGTACTTAAGAGTACTAGTACCGTATCCTACGTGACCATCATCTCCATATGACTGGAGTGATACTTCCGTCTTGACATCACACCCAACACACTACGATTCTCAATATACCCAGTATAGGCGTACACAGAACCTGTTAAAGCCCTGGACGACCGCAACCAAAGTATATTGATTGTCGCAAGTATTAGCGGTGCAAGTCTCAATTTAAGACCAAATACACCTACCCTGATTTCGGACTTCCATAGACACATAGTCATACTACCAATGAAATTCCGAGGGGGTCTATCCAGAGCGAAGCTGTTTCCCGTACCATCGGTAAAACACAACCTCCTATTACACTTGCATGAGTATCCTATACCCAAATATATGAGAACTATGTCGTTGTGCCCTCACAACACGCACAAGCGTAATACTAGTCTTTTACGTATTTATCGATGTCCAATCTCGATAATACTCTGACTAGGGATATTTAATGATTTATCCTTCGTGGACTTATACTGTCTCATATCATTCTTCGTCCAGGAACAAATCATAGGGACCTCCTATCATTTATACATCTAGGTGATCTAATCACAAATGATAAGAGTGTAATCTCCTTTTTCACATAGTTAATTTGTATAACAACACCATGATCTGTACAAATAGTGACGCTATGGGTCATAATTGTCCAACAATCTCCCACTTGGCCTATAGCCAATCACTCGAGTGTCTTACACCCGAACTATGTACGGTTGGCTCAAACTGCTGAGAAATACTTTCGTCAGCGGATTTGCATGATTATCATCTGATGCGATTTATTCGATCATCACATCGCCACGATGTATGATCCGAACGAATCAGATGAATATCGAAGTATATATCTGGATCGTTGATGAGACCATTAATTCTTTAGCCTGTGCTGACGCCTAGCTTAGCTGCTAACAGAATTATATCTAATCTAATTAGATTATTATCGACCCAGAAGGCTTCTATTGTTGTCTCAGCTGCAGCAATAACCCGCATTTTTTGTTTATTCGGTAACAATATCTTGCTTGGAAGATTTTCAGCTCACTGTTCCGTTATTCAAACTTTATAGTACCGTTTGCGACATATAGTCGTTTTATCGGTTTAGGAAACTTGGTACAGTGATTCCAGTCACTTTAAGTTCTCCATCTCCATAGTTTAAGACAACATCTTTAGTTCTCTAAGATACTAACGGATGTTCTTAACATCAATCCAGTGACTATCACTTGGATTGGCCTGTTTGTGAATCCATATGCTCAAAGCATATGAGACACCAGGTTGCGTATATTTTTCAATGTACGGTTTCTCAGAGAATTTTTATTGAAAGCCAAGCTTTCACCGATTATATTATGGGAATTTCATTTCCAAGAAATGATATATTATTATTATTTTATAGGACAGCCACTGTCAGTGCGCTCCCACTAACCCTCTTATATACACAAGAATCATTTTCTTTTTGAATTAAATCATAAACCATTATGATTACATCAAAACGATAATTCCAAGAACCTATGCTTGCTTCAATCCAAACATGGATGGAACAACCTGCAAACCTTGTTTGCTAGTTTAGATATGACAAAACCGTCAGGATGTTGTAAACATCCTCCTAAAGGTTTCCTTTTCAGGAAAGCGATTTTCCCGTTAAGCTGACATATTTCATGAATGAAACATGCAGCGTCGGCAAGCATTATCCAAATGGATTTACCGTGGCAAAAAGAGAAAGGTTGAATCGTAATCAACACAATGTTGATAACGATACATTTCCACTACAAGCCTAGCTTAGTACGTTGGTATATTGCCATCCATGTATGTCTTCCTTGAAGACTTATATAGTACCAATAGGCACAATGTCTTGCGGTACATCAACTATTGTCAAACATAGTTGATATACATGGAATCCAATTCGGATTCATGACACTTTGTCATAATAGGGAGTCGATACCTTGTATCACTTCCTCATACGTAGTCAGTTGGTATACCTCAATAAGATAGACATCTTTATGAGGTGAGATCAGAAACCCATACCCCATGTTGTTTTCTGACTCTCTCCGACTTACGCGGTTCTTGTGTATTCGAAGATTATGGTATAGTTTCATCCTTGATGAACTATATTGTGTTCCATTAAGGAATAGGTGCCTTGAATAGTATTACTCCGATTTTCATCGAGTTTTACTATTCTCCCACTTTCCACTGCATATCGGTATTCCTCTTAGGAAAACTGCATGGTGAGCAACAATCTAATTGTTCTCTAGTGAGATGTATAAGTACTATACTTTGGTATCCCTAGGATAACCTACAATTGGCACTTATCCAATTTGGGTTCTAGTTTGGTATCATCCAAACACATGCCTAGCATACCCAAATTATCAGGAATGAGAAACCCGGTTTCTTTCCTGTTCATATCTAATATGAAATATGTCAAACAGATTTTATGGAACCTTATTCCAAAAAACGTTATGCACTATTTTTGCGTATCCGTTGAAGGAAATGGTAGCTCAGAGCGACTCATGATTAACCTTATCATGTCCAACAAAATTCGGTTACTCATTTCGGACACACCGTCACTTTGACGTGTTCCGGGAGGAGTCCTCATTGAAAGAATATTATACTCTTTCAAGTATACTTGAAACTTATTGCTTAAGTATTTTCCATTACGGTCTTATCGTGATGGTTTAATACTTCAGCCGATCTGTTTGTCTATTTCGTGTCAAAACTGTAAAAGTTTCCGATTTGTGTTTCTTCAAAAGAAACACATAACCATAACGCGATGCCACATCCGTATAGGTCACGAAATATTCATATCCACTTCTAGCCTAGCTAGACATGGGCCCACTTGCTTCACTATGAACTAGGGCTAACAGATTGGTGGCTTTTACACTTTTACCAAGTAAATAGTGTTTTAGGTACTTTGCCCAATAAACTAGATTCGTGGACTTTATTTGATTAGAATCAAATTAGTCCTAGTACCCACTCTTCAAAAGTGGATATATGATTCTTGTTTAATTGTGTCCCAGACAACAATGCCACAATTAAGTCTCTTCTGATCAAATCAGTTTGAGCTATTTGTTTGTCATGTTATACGTTTGAGATTTTATTTTTATTCAAAATATAAACTCTGTTATTCACATCTAATGTGTTTATCTCAATATCATCTTTATATAATAAAACACTTTAGTGTTCTAGAATATAAAGGTTCACCCGCAGCGGGTTAAACACTGATATAGAAATAATGTTTCTAGTCAAACTAGTTACATTATAACAGTTTCCAAATTTAGGTATACACCCGAAGGTAGTTCCTAAATTTAGGTTTCTGTGGTTAAAATAACGACTTTCGTCCCGTTTCCAATTCGCAGATAAATCTCTATTGAAGTCAGTATCCTGCTCATAGCAGATTCTGAACATCAATACATATATTTATATCACACAATTTAGGCAGACATTTTGGGATATGTCCTTTATCTTCCCAGAAGATTATAATGATTTTGCCTTTACCCTTTTCAACACTCCAGAAGCATTTGGCCAAGCCTTGGCTAACTAGAATATCGAAGTAAGGTGCGCCTTACGCTACTTGCCTAATTGCAAATTTTGACTCTATCTCCTTGAGAATAGTCATTAACTCTCCAAGAGTTTATTATTGCAATTTAGTACTTCTAAAATCTAAAGATAGATTTATGAAGATCCTTCAATTTCATTATCATACTTTAAGAATCTAATCCTTAGTTCTGATTCAGAAATTAAGGAGTCTACTGCGATAAGCTTAATGGATTAAGCACTAAAGTTATCATCACATAAATCTTCCAAAGATTATGCTATACTATTTACTTAACTCCGGGCTTAGGCCTAATATGTTGTTTTATCAAATAAAGTAACTTATTATTTTTCCAGGACCATCCTGAAACTTTATTCCCAATTTGAAAATTAAACCATTTAAATACATTTTCCCTTGGATTATGTTTTAAACGTCAATCTTTCAATTTTATCTTGATTCTAATAGTCCAACTATTTAATCAACGATTTAGGTACTATTATAATGATTACAATAGTCCAACTATTTATTCAATTATAATTAATTAAATCAAATATATTGATTACTATAATCCAATTATATAACCAACTATAAATGAATAGTTTGAATATAGTCCAACTATTAATTAAAACAACGTTTAAATATTAGTCCAACTAACATTTAATTTATTTGACGAATGATATTTGTGTTGAGAGCGTATGGCAAGTAATTAAACGAATATTGCAAATTCAATTCTTGCCTCCCACTATTTTTCGGTAAGCCTCTAACCCTCTGTCGAGTACTCGGGAAACCGTGTTTCCTAGCGGGCTAGGATCCCGTTAAATATCACACAATCTTGAGTTTGGCCAACAAATTGTATGATAATTAACTAGGTAGATCTCTAAGATTGATTGGATCCAATCCAATTCCTAGATCCAGTAGGGGGACATCCAAGTCCGAAACATATATCTTATATATGCCAATATATCCAATATATTGCCTAACCTTTTTCCTCTGAATCAATTAAGCCTTGGCTTTGGCACAACAAACTTAGTGATCCCAGTTAAGCGTGACCCATTGACCATGGAAAGCTTCGTAATCAATGTCGATGGACAAAAAATGGTCTTGACTTTGGCCAACAAACCACAACTTGGACAAGACACCGATATGTAACAAAGCTCTCGTGATTCAAACACATCCTCGACGGACAAAGGCCTTGACTTTGGCTAACAAGCCAATGCAAGTCTCGGATCTTGAGTGAGAATCACTCAATGGAAGGAAAAACGCTTAATATTTTGCGAGGGTTTTTCGAGTGCAAATTGGCATCCAATTTATTATTTTTGTTAAGGTCTCATCATCATACACCCTTAAACATGCATTCTAAACACATAATAAAGTGCGTATAATAAAGTAATAATGATATGCGTATGGATACTTTACACATTGATCCTAGATCAAATCTCTCACTTTCTCTATCCCGCAAGCACATGTATTACTTCTACCTGTTACACTACACTTCTAAAGAAACCTCATTTACATTGAGGGGAATAGGTGAGAAGAGAATACAAAGAATAAGGAGGTAATAAGGCTGGACACGCAGGTCCAATTAATAAATCAAATTTATTACAACAATTTCTAAAATTGTCCCACCCATCTAATATCCATCCGATATACATTATTCATGCATCGCAACCATGTATTCACACAAGCATGTTATCAATCAATCTAATCAAATTAATTAATCTAATAATTAGTGACCATCCAATGTTCAAACAATGATGTGATTTTGCTCGAGTCAAACTCGTTTTGCGAATAAGTACTCAAAATACGAATTCTCGAATTAAATTAAACTACATAATTAAATCCAATTCAATATGCATTTAATTCTAATTCGCTTATTTAATTCCAAATTAAACATTACACTTTAATAATAAACCTTTTACGACTTAAATTTCAAATTTAATCGTTACGGGTCTCAAAACCCGATTAACGTCCAACGTTAATTTAATTAAAGTCCAATGGGCTTTTAATTAATTTCTTAAGGCGTGGACTTTTGGTCAACTCGGGTCAAACCGAATAACCAAAATCCAATCCGGGAGTTGCCCCATAAGCCCAGAAATCAATTTAGGCCCATTAGGCCCAATTAAACTTTAAAGGTCCATTAGTCGGATTTGGGCTTTATGGAAGCGGTTTTGGGCCCAATTGGATCCAACCAATTTAGCCTAAACCCAACTTGGTACAACCAAGCCCAATAAGCCCAATTACAACACAACAAGCCCAAATCCAATTTAAGGCCTAATATAATTAAATTACCAAATTCCAAATTCCCAATTTAATTACACTAAGTGTATTACATAATTAATCACTCAAATTAACATTTCTAAAACATTAATTTACACAATCAATCAAGCTTAATTACAACAAAACATGTCCAACATATTTCATCAAAAATCAAACCCATTATCACATGCTACATGTCTCGGTAATATAGGGCATTTTATGTCCGATTCGAATTCAATCAAATTAAATCCAATTCGACATTAAATCAATATCCCCAAATGATTTCCAACACATCCAATGATCAAAAAATCAAAAATCCAAGACATTAGGGCAAGTCTTCCATTCGGCCAAGCCAAAGAATTTGGGCAAAAATGTTCCAAACACAATTTCTTGAAATTGATCTAATAAATCTTCAATTCAACATGATTTAAGAATATTCAAACATCCAATTTAATCAAATCATGCTCAAAATCAATTTACCCAATTTTAAGCCCTAAATCAAATTTAATGCTCAACCTTGCTCTGATACCATTGTTGGTGTTTTCTAAGGTCCCAAGATCATTAAAAAAGTATGAAACAAGTACGAATACAACGAGGGAGTTGTAGAATACTCACATCAATCGGTTGAGCGACGCTACGACGAACAAAAATTCTGGTTTCTGCTCCTTGAAGTCAAGGCAGTTCACTGTCACAGCTCACTATTTTCGGCTTCAATCTTCGTCCTTCGTCAAGCTCCAAGCTTCATCAAATGATTCCAAGCTCATGGGTGGACTTCCCTATCACCTTCGCATGTCTCTCGGAGTGCTAGCTCTCAAGAAATTTGCCACAAATTTCCCACACTTAGCTTCCCATCTCACGGTTTCTTGACAAAAACCAGTGAAGAAATTGCCTCTAAGGCCGAGAGAGAGAGATGAAGAAAATGGCTCCATATTCGTAAGCCTAGGAGAGAGAATGAGTGAAATGTGTTGTAATGTCTTAAGTGTATCTAATACACTTCCTTTTAATTTCAAAAATCAAAAATAAAACATATACAAATGATTAAAATAACAATAAATGTCACTCAAGCTTTCAAATGCTTTCCATCAACTCACATCACGTCACATCACTCAATCAATCAAGTGACAATATGTCACATCACTCAAAGTGACTAATGATTTGACGTTTGATGCGACTAGCGATTTGACTCTTGATTTGACTTGCGTGCCGCACTCGAATTCGAAATGCGAATGCGCTAGCAAACAATCACGGGCTCGAGTTCGCTAATTCTAAATTAACGAATTTTCCGTTGTGACGTAATTAAATCTAATTTAATTAAATAATCGTGCCTAGCATAATTACTATTCAAGTCGCTAACGAATTAATTCCAAAATTAATTGTTCGCCCGAATTAAAATCTAATTTTAATTCCCCGTCGAAATCTAATCTCGTTTAATATATCGAATATATTAATTAATCGATTAATTCCAAATTAATCATTATCTCTTTATAAATGATATTTTATCCCAGATAAAATATCTCCGCAATTAATCCCAGATTAATTTTCTCTCTCTCATTAAATTAATCCCAGATTAATTAAAAGTGCGAGTCATACGTCATCGGTGAATCTTCGGGAAGCGACCCATGAGATCCATGGAATGTTGGCAGTAAATTCGGTCGTTGGACTATCCGAACACGTAAGTACCTAGTACTACGTTTTACCGATTTACAAGACAAGGTTGGCTTCTAGCAAAGCGCCATGCCTACCCAATTCTCCAGAAATATCCTTACATGAATAAAAGATCTATATCAGGCGTAGTATACGTAGTATTGCGTATTTCTGTCCAGTATCGGATGATCACGTGCTAGGCCTGGGGCTGGAATTATGTCTGCCCCGTACGAAGCACATGTCGGATGTCTGGTAACTAGTCTCTATAATCGAATAAACATGACCTTGTCATTTTATCCCGATGACTGCAGTACTTAAGAGTACTAGTACCGTATCCTACGTGACCATCATCTCCATATGACTGGAGTGATACTTCCGTCTTGACATCACACCCAACACACTACGATTCTCAATATACCCAGTATAGGCGTACACAGAACCTGTTAAAGCCCTGGACGACCGCAACCAAAGTATATTGATTGTCGCAAGTATTAGTGGTGCAAGTCTCAGGTTAAGACTAAATACACCTACCCTGATTTCGGACTTCCATAGACACATAGTCATACTACCAAGGGAATTTCGAGGGGGTCTATCCAGAGCGAAGCTGTTTCCCGTACCATCGGTAAAACACAACCTCCTATTACACTTGCATGAGTATCCTATACCCAAATATATGAGAACTATGTTGTTGTGCCCTCACAACGTGCACAAGCGTAATTCTAGTCTTTTACATATTTATCGATGTCCAATCTCGATAATACTCTGACTATGGATATTTAATGATTTATCCTTCGTGGACTAATACTGTCTCATATCATTCTCCGTCCAGGAACAAATCATAGGGACCTCATATCATTTATACATCTAGGTGATCTAATCACAAATGATTAGAGTGCAATCTACTTTGTCACATAGTTAATTTGTACAACAACACCATGATCTGTACAAATAGTAACGTTATGGGTCATAATTGTCCAACATTAACCCAATAAAAATATATGTGAAATGTAATGATGCATGCAAGGGAATAATAATAAACAACCGAAAAGATAAATAAATAATATTAAAGGGTGCCCTCAAGTCTTACCTTTTAAGTTGCTTCTCGGAAGTGCGTTACGTGCTCGTCGGAAGGATTAATGTTCCGTCACTTTTCCGGTTCACTGGTTCAACATTTTATCCATTGTTTCGCTGTTTTGTTCACTGTTTTTTGGGTGGTTCGAGGGCTGATTTTCAGGGGGTGTTCGGGGATAGTTTTTGTGTGATTTGTTCACTTTTTGGGGGACTATTTTTGGTTATTTTCAGGGGTGTTCGGGGACTGTTTTTGGGTGAGTTTTGGGACTATTTTGGGTCTGACTCACAGTTTTGGCTATTGGTGATGGTTGTGTCTTGTTTTGGCTGGTTTCACGTTGATGTTGCTCGGTTTGGTGGCTGAGATTTTGTGATTTGTTGTTGGTCTTTTGTTCACGTGGCGGGCAGAGAAGGAGGGTGGCTGGTTTGTGTTTATTATATTATCGGTCAAAGGGTTTTTTGTTTGTTTTGGTCGGTTGGGTGGCTTATTATTTATTGCTTGGTGAGTTACCGAGACTGTAAGAAGGATGCTAGTGTGTGCGTGGCTTGATGTGTTGGCTGGTTTGGTGGATTGCTGCCTGGTCGTTTGATGGCTGGTTGAGGGGATTACTATTTTTCGTTTGTTTTTAATGGGGGGCTCGGTGGAAGGCTTAGTTTGTTTCTGCATGGTGTGTGTTTGGAGGAGTGAAGAGCTGTGTCTTTGCTTGATCGGTGCAAGGGCAATAGGGTTTATTTGGTGTTTGAGCAGAGTGAGGGGCTGTTATTTTTCTTTGTTCTTCTCGGTGAAGGAGGGTTGTTGTTTGCTGTTCGTGGATCTGTTTTGGCTGTGTGTTGAAGGTAAGGTTTTGGTCAGTCGTGTGAGTGGTAGAGAGATGAGAGAAGAAAATGCCTTTGGGTTTCTCTTTTGTTCGCTGGTTATGAAGCTTTTAGGTGCTCGGTCAGTGGCTGCTCGGTGAGTGTTCATTGTTTTTATTTGTGCGCTGGAGGGCTGGTTTGTGTTGACAGTGTGTGTGGGGGGAGTTTGTGAGTAGGAGCCGAGAGAGGGCAAGGCTATGAGTTTAGTTTTGTCGATTATGGGCTGAGTGTGAATGTCATGAATGAGAGTCCAAGGGAGAGTGTCCGAGAGTTCTAGGTTTTTTTGAGGGAGTTTAGGGTTTGTCTTTTCTATGGTTTGGTCGAGCGAGAGAGGGACTTTATTTGTGAGTTGATGAGATAGGGGAGAGAGGCGTGAAGAGAGAGGGCGTGAGAGCTATTTTATTTGTGATGTGTGAGTGGCGGGGAGAGAGAGACGAGAGAGTGGCTGAGCGAGAGACCTTTTTTAGGGTTCTTGTTATGTATCGTGAGTTGATGAGAGAGATCAGAGAGAGATGAGAGGTTATTAGGGTTTCATGTTTCTGTCGAGAGTGTGTTGAGAGAGAGAGGATGGAGATGAGGCGTAAAGAGAGAATGAGGAAATGAGAGATAAGAAAAAGCTTAGGGGCGAGAGTCTTAGGGTTTGTATTTTTGTTTTTGGATTGCCGTGAGTTGCCAAGGAGAGAGCTTAGGGTTTAGAATTGTCATGTTTTTATAGTTGTGTGCTAGGGTTAGGGTTGTGCTTAGGGTTTTGTCTTGTAAGGAAATAAATCATGTGAAAAAATGGATGTATTTATATTAAGTTCTTTAGGGAAAGAATTTTGTGTATTTTTGGTGCGGATTAGATTCAAAATATTTTTTATTTGGAAGGGGATTTGGAGGGATTTTGGCATGTGTTAAATGTGATTTGAAAATTTTGGATTGGGCTTGGGTTCTGTGATGTGGGCTTTTATGGGTTGCGGGGATTTTGGGCCGAGGCTAACATTTAAAACAGAGATCAACCGAGCTAACCCGATGCCAAACAAATGAATTAAATTTGAGGAGGTATTTATTTTTGAATTTTTCCTTCCGACGTCCTTTTCCCGTGACTTTCGTAACTTATCGGGTAGTGCCTTCATACAAGTCTCATCATTGGGCTTTATGTAAAAATACAGTGTCTACACCCACCTCAGTATTTAACTTGATACAGACATGGAATTGACGGATGACATGTGCACATATAGAGGACTAAAGGGACGACGATACGTAACGCCCCCAGATCCTAATTCAGGACAATGGATGACAGATGCCCCTAGATACTAGATTCACAGCTTGTAGGGTAGCATTGATCCGCACCCCCAGTTCTAGCTCAGTGGCTTCGGGGACGGCGATAAGTAACGCCCCAAGACCACTAGTTTCAGGGACAGAAGTTGCATGCTTTAGGGGACGGCGATACGTAACACCCCAATGTCATTGATTTGCACTTTTGGATCTAGTTAAGCGTAAGGGGGGACAGTGATACGTAACGCCCTCATGCGTCAGGTTTTCAGAGACATATATCAGGTTTTTAGAAAATAATTTTCAGAGACCAGTTTGCAGAAACAATTTTCAGAAAAAAAAAATTTCTAGAAATGAAAGTTTTAAGAAACAACAGCTTTATAAGAGACTTTCAGAAAAGATTTTTTTCAAAGATTTCTAGAAAGAGAATTGTTTTCAGGAAAGAAAGGTTTTCAGAAAAGATTCGATTTGATTTCTAAAATGTGAGATTTCTTAAAGTATTTCAGTTTTCATTTTAAAACCGTCCACTCACTTAGATCATTCAAACGATCTAACCCCCTCACTCCCAATTTCTCTATTTTGCAAGTGTTCTCAGAGGATGAGCTCAGAGGATGGATACTGATGGCAGTCACTACGGTATGGAGTCTACCAGATCAAGTCAAAGAGAGAGAGTCCAGTCAAAGTCAAAGAACAGTCATGTATCAGTCAATGGTATTGTGTCAATCGTTGTATAAAGTTAAAATGTTTATCGATAAAGTTTTAAAAACAAGTGTTATTGAGTGTACAGTTATTAAGGTTGATTTTGCATATCATGATTGTTTAGTTTGGGTAATGGTCTCATACATAAGATTTTGATTGAGAAC
Organism: Zanthoxylum bungeanum; assembly: GCA_019454045.1. Lineage (NCBI taxonomy): Eukaryota > Viridiplantae > Streptophyta > Magnoliopsida > Sapindales > Rutaceae > Zanthoxylum > Zanthoxylum bungeanum. The sequence goes on from SKCR01035126.1 coordinate 34,713, forward strand.
GAGTATTAGTGTTGATCATAGTTAGAAAGTCAGAGGCTCATGGGGATAGTATGGTCTATTCCTTGCTGGTAGTATCTCCCGGATTGGGGATGTCACAAAGATGGTATCAGAGCATGGTCTAGGGAGTTAGTGACTATAGTGGGTTGAGTTTTGGGGTCTCGTAAACGTTTTATGCCCAGGATAGTAGTATATGAGGCACTACTTCTCCATTATCCGATCCTCGAGTACGCCATCAAGCTTCATAGACAGGTTAGTAAGAACTCTTAAGTTATTAGAATTCTCTTCCTATTAAAATAATTAAAATTCTTGTTCTAGTTAAGGACTCTTGATAGTAACCCTGGCCTAAAAGCCGAAGTTCAAGACAAGTTGGGAAAACGGATAGTAGAGTCCCAATAATAGTTACGTGGGGAAAAGAAAGATATAAGAAAAGTAAGAGAAGATAAATAGATACTCAAGCAACCAAGAGACAGTAAGTGAGAAAGATACAAAAGTAGATGATAAGGAGAATATTAGAACTTGTAATAGTAAGGAGGAATACAACAAGTCTGAGTAAGAGTAAGAATGTCAATTAGACCTATGTAAAGTTTCATCCTTTTCACAAGAATCTTCATTTCCTTAAGAAATTCCTTTAAGTTAAATCAATAAGCATGGAATACCTTGTATAGATGACAAGTCCTTCGACTAGCAAAAGAATAGTAAGAAACATAAGAAAGAGGATAAATCAGAGTTAGACATGGAATCCCGAGGATTAAAGATGTTAAAAATAGAGTACAGATTCCCAGACCCAGGTATACAAGTAAGTAAAAGAAAGACGTGAGCAGAAATGATTACATTACCTTACCCTAAGAAACCCAATATAGATACAGAACTAAACTACACAGATTCTTACCCCTCGGTAATATCGGTTACATAAGTCGTTCTGATAAAACCTATCTCATACCTACTTTATATAACTGGTGGATTCTACCAGGACACAAGTATTAGAACAAGGACGCCAACACCCATTGAGATATAGACTTATGTCCCACCTTATACTAGCACTAGGAAAAGATAACAGAAAAGAGGTTCGATAAGAATTTATCTAGAGTAAGAGATAGAAAGTACTGAATAATAGACCACCCAGATGAAAAACTAAGAAAGTTTTAAGGGGTAGAAAAGAAAATGACTTAACACAAGCTAAGAATAGAAGATCACATAAATAGTGAGAATCCATAGATCCGACCTATATCGGTAGGAATTTGTGAGAGAATAAAATGATAGACCCGTGGAATTGGAGATACTTAAGAGTTAATAAAAGTACCCTTATGAATAGTAAGGCTAAATGATATAGTTATAACCTATAGTAAGAGCGAAGAACAAAAGTTTAGGAAGAAGCCCAGAAAAATAGATCAGTACTAGTCTCAACACCTCAGCCTAGAGCCAATAAATAAGGAAAGAAGATATATATGATGCATATAGTAACAAGAGAGTTCGACATAGATAATGAAACTTGAAGGTAGGAATGTAAATCAGAGACCTCATGATAGGTGATGAAAGTTGAGGAATCCTAAATCATGATATAGTTGAAGTAATCTCTAATAGAACGGATAGTAATTTCTCTCTTTCAGTAGCCCTAAACTCTAAGTAAGCTTATGGATACTTAACTAGACCATCACCAAGCTTATGAAAATAATAGAAACGCGGGTTCACAGATCCATATGGAATGTATGTACACACCCTTCCACTTAAAGCCTAGTAAGGAAAATAATTAGTAAGGAAACATATTGGATAGAGTATGCGGATTATGAGATAGCTAGGTCGCCGAGCCAACGAGTGCAACAGGGCTTAGATAACAATAATAAAACGGTAATGTTTTTATATAAGATAGAATAATTTGAAAATATGGAAAATATAGTTAAGATCTATAAATTATCATTGAATTGAGGACCTTTAAGGAGACAAAGACTTAGAAGAGTAAAGAACTAGAAAGGGAAATTCTCAGGAAAATAGCATATAAATAATCTAATTGAATTGTGATGAAAGTGTTGGACAATTATGACCCATAACATCACTATTTGTAAAAGACATGGTGTTCTTTGTACAAATTAACTATGTGACAAAGGAAATTGCTCTTTTATCATTATGTAATTAGATTACTTGGATATATAAATGATAAAAGTCCATATGATTAGTACTGGATTAATAATGTTGGACAGTTATGACCCATAGCGTCACTATTTGTACAGATCATGGTGTTGTTGTACAAATTAACTATGTGACAAAGGAAATTTCTCTCTTATCATTTGTGATTAGATCACCAAGATGTATAAATGATAGGAGGTCCTTATGATTAGTTCTTGGATTGAGATGATATGAGACAGTATCAATCCATGAAGGTTTAATCATTAACTATCCCTAGTCGTAGTATTATCGAGATTGGACATCGATAATGCGGAATAGACTAGTATTACACTTGTGCGCGGTGTGAGGGCATAACGACATAGTTCTCATATATTTGGGTATAGGATACTCATGCAAGTGTAGTAGGAGGTTGTGTTTTACTGATGGTACGGAAAATAGCTTCGCTCTGGATAGAACCCTCGGAATTCCATTGGTAGTATTACTATGTGTTTATGGAAGTCCGAATCAGGGTAGGTGTATTTGGTCTTAACATGAGACTTGAACCACTAATACTTGCGACAATCAATATACTTTGATTTTAGGTCGTCCACGGCTTTAACAGGTTCCGTGTACGCCTCTGCTGGGTATATTGAGAATCGTAGTGTGTTGGGTGTGATGTCGAGATGGAAGTATCACTCCAGTAATAGTGGAGATGATGATCACGTAGGATATGGAACTCATTCTCTTATATGCTGCAGCTATCGGGATATTTTGACTAGGTCATGTTTATCCGATTATAGAGACTAGTTACCAGAGATCCGATAAGTGCTTCGTACGGGGCAGACACATTTCCAGCCCCAGGCCTTGCACGTGACATCCGATACTGGATCGAAATATGCAATACTAAGTATACTACACCTAATATAGATCACATATTCCTGTAAGGATATTTATGGAGAATTGGGTAGGCATGACGTTTTGCTAGAAGCCAACCTTGTCTTGTAAATCGGTACAAATATAGTACTAGGTATTTACGTGTTCGGATAGTCCAACGACCGGATTTACTGCCAACATATCTGGGGATCTAATGGGCCACTTCCTGAAGATTCGCCGATGACGTATGACTCGCACTTTATTAATCTGAGATTAATTTAATGAGAGAGAAAATTAATCTGGGATTAATTACGGAGATATTTTATCTGGGATAAAATAATCATTAAAAGAGAGATAACGATTAATTTGGAATTAATCGATAAAATAATATATTCGATATATTATACGAAATTGGATTTCAACGCGGAAATGAAATTGGATTTTAATTCGGGCAAACGACTTAATTTAGAATTAATTCGTTAGCGACGTGAATAGTGATTTCGCTAGGCATAATCATTTAATTACGCCGCAACGGAAAATTCGTTAATTTAGAATTAGCGAACCCAAGCCCGGGATTGTTTGCGAGCGCATTCGCATTTCGAATTCGAGTGCGGCACGCAAGTCACATCAAGCGTCAAATCGCTAGTCACATCAAGCGTCAAATCATTAGTCACTTTGAGTGATGTGACAACTTGTCACTTGATTGATTGAGTGATGTGAATAGTTGATGTAGTGGTTGGCAAAGCTTTAATGCCATTTGAATTTTTGGAAAAAGAAAATGGTAAATGAATTTTAGAAATTAAAAAGTGTTTTAGATACACATTTTTTGCAACCAACAAATACAACTCTCTTCTCTTTCTTTTCATCTCTCTCACGCCCAAAGTGGGATGTTTTTCCCTCTGGTTTTGGCTCACTGTCGAGAGCAATGAGAAACAAAAGGTGATGATTTTGTGGCAAAATCAAGAGTGCTAGCACACATTGGGGTCATCCTAAAGTGATAGGGAAACCTACTTATGAGCATGGAATCACTTTACCTAGCTTGGAGCATCAATGGAGGACCGAAAATGGAGCAATTCTTGGAGACAAAAACTGCACTGTCGAGAGCTCAAGGAGGGTAGAAATGGATTTTTGTTCTTCGTCGCATCGCTCAATCGTTCGATGTAAGTATTCCGCAACTTCCTCGTGTATTCGCATTATGTTTCTATGCTTGAATCGATCCTCGGGACTTAGAGATTTCCCAACAAATAAGATATGAGACATTATTAATCCATAAAAGGTTTAATCATTAAATATCCCTAGTGGTAGTATTATCGAGACTGGACATCGATAATGCGGAATAGACTAGTATTACACTTGTGAGCGTTATGGAAGCTTAACGATATAGTTCTCATATATTTAAGTATTGGATACTTATGCAAGTGTGATAGGAGGTTCTGTTAGCCGTTGGACCGGGAACAGCTTCGCTCTGGATAGACCCATCAGAGTCTCATTGGTAGTATGACTATATGTATATGGGAATCCGAATCAGGGTAGGTGTATGTGGTCTTAACCTGAGACTTGCATCGCTAATACTTGCGACAATCAGTATACTTTGGTTTTGGTCGTCCAGAGCTTTAACATGTTCTTCTGGGTATACTGAGAATCATAGTGTATTGGGTGTGATGTCAAGATGGAAGTATCACTTCAGTCATATGGAGATGATGATCACGAAGGGATACAGAACTAGTACTCTTAAATTCTGTAGCTATCGGGATAGTATGACTAGGTCATGATTATCCGATTACAGAGACTAGTTACTAGTGATCCGATATATGCTTCGTATTGGGCAAACACAATTCCAACCCCAGGCCTAGCATGTGACATCTGATACTGGATCGCAATACGCAATACATTGTATACTACGCCTGATACATATTATATATTACTCGTTGAATAATTCTGGAGAATTGGGTAGGCACGGTGCTTTGCTAGAAGCCAACCATGACTTGTAAATCGGTAAGAATGTGGTACCAGGTACGCACGTGTTTGGATAGTCCGATGACCGTATTTACTGCCAACATATCCAGGGATCTCTTAGGTCGCTTCCCAAAGATTCACCGATGACATTTGACTCGAACAGAATTAATCTGGGATTAATTATGAAGGAGAAAATTAATCTGGGATTAATTACGGAAATAATTAATCTGGGATTAATTATCAAAGAGAAAATTAATCTGGGATTAATTGCGTCAAGAATTAATCTGGGATTAATTCGTCTAGAAGAGAGAACGCGATTAATTTGGAATTAATCTGCAAAATAAATTTAATAGTTAAATTGGATTTTACTATTTAATTTATTTAATTGGGCAAAAATAATATATTGGATATATTAATTGAAATTGGATTTCAATACGGAATTAAAATTGGATTTTAATTCAAGCGAACGAATTAATTTGGAATTAATTCGTAAGCGACTTTCGTAATAATTTTGCTAGGCATTATTATTTAATTAAATTGGATTTAATTATTTAGCGACAGAAAAATTTGTTTGATCAGATTAAACGAACCCGGGCCCAAAAGTGTGTTGTGAGCCAACTTGAATTTTGAATTCAAAGTGGTGGGACCTACTAACTTACATCAACTTGTCATAAGTGTGATGGAAGTTGTTGGATGTATTTATTACAACTTTTAACACACAACACACACACCTTTTTGAAGTCAACTTTTGAAGTTACTATACACACTTCTCTCTATCCTTATCCTTCACCATTGTCGTGACCTTCCTTTCTCCTTAGAAATTTTTGTTGCAAAAATTTCAACCTTGCTAGCACATAGATAGTGAAAGAAAGGTGATAGGGAAACTCACCCTTGAGTTTGGAATTCAACACCAAGCTTGGAGCTTCCACATCCAAGGAAATTTTTGAAATCTCCAATCCGATCAATGTGAGTATTTCCGCTACTTTCACTTGATTATTCACACACAAATCTTCCTTAGAGATCCTTGGCATATCTAGGACACTAACAATGATATCAGAGCGAGATCTAAGCATGATTTGAATCCAGGGTTTATGGACTTTAATTTGGGATTTTTTGCTTGGAACATGATTTGTCTAAATTGATTGTTTGGTTGTGTTAGTATGATGATGAATTGGATTTGTGCATCATTGGATTTGTGATAAATTGATTGGATAAAAAATCCCCAATTCCTTTAGCATGGCCGAATACAAGCCCTAGAAAATGCTCATGGTAAATTTTGAAATTTGACAATTAGATATGTTAAATGCATGAAATGAATATTGATTGTTGATTTAATTGGATTGAAATCAAAATTGAATGTTATTTTATGCAATTGCTGTGAGCTTGAGCATGTTGGAATGAGTTGGTTTTGCTTCAATTTATGTTGGACATGAATTGGATAAGTAAGCATGATTAATTTGATTAATTAATGTTTTGGAAATATTAGATTAATAGATTAATTGTGTTAATTACACTTTAATTAAATTAATGTGATATTTGAAATATTATGTTAATAATAAATTAGTCTTGAAATTGGATTGGGCTAATTTGTTGTATTTGGACTTAATGGGTTTGGTTGGGCCAAGCATGGTTTTGGACAATTGGATTGGATCCAATTGGTCCTAAAACCATTTCCATAAAGTCCAAATATGACTTTTGGGCCTTTAAATAATTTAATTGGGCCTAATGGGCCTAAATTGATTTTTGGCATATGTTGATTCCTATTTAGGCCTTGGCATTTTGGGTTTGATCCATTATGGCCAAAGCTCATGCCTAAAGAATTAATTGAAAGCCCATTGGACTTTAAAATAGTATTGGATGCTAATTGGGCCTTTGAGACCCATTTAGATTGGATTTGGAATCCAAGTCTAAAGGCATTATTATAAGTGTAATTATTTAATTTGAAATTAAATATGAATTAGTATTGAATACAATTTAAATTGGATTTGAAATTGTAGTTCGATATAATTCAAGAATACGTACTTTGAGTATTTATTCTTAAACGAGTTGGAATCGCGCAAATCAAATCGTTGTATGAACATTGGATGGTCATTAATCAAAGATTAATTAATTGGATTAGATTGATTGACATCATACTTTATGTGAATACTTGGATGTATTTATATGAATAATGTATATCGGATGGATATTAGATGGGTGTGGGCAATTTTGGAAATTGTTGTAAATTTGGAATTTATTAAATTGGACCTGCGTGTCCAGCCTTTCACCTCCTTATCTCTTTGTATTTCTCTTCTCACCAATTCCCCTCAATACAAATAAGGTTTCTAATGTATTATGTAATTGGGTAGAAGTATGTAAAGTGCTAGCGGGAGAGAGGAAAGAGAGAGATTTGTTCTAGGAACAAATTGTTATATATCTATCCGCATATCATTATTAATTTATTCGCGCCTTATTATGCTTTTAGAATGCACGTTTAAGGGTGTATGATGAGACCTAATCAAAGATAATAAATTGGTTGCCAATTTACGTGAAAAAAACCTCATTAAATATTAAGCGTTTTCCTTCCAATGAGTGGTTTTTTCTCAAGATTCAAGATTGGCATTGGTTTGTTGGCCAAAGTCAAGGTCACTTTTGTACATCAACGTGGATTACGAAGCTTTCCCACTGTCAATGGGTCACGCTTAACTGGAATTATTAAGCTTGCTGAGCCAAAGCCAAGACTTAGTTGATTCAGAGGAAAATGTTAGGATGATATATTGGATATATATTTTGGACTTGGAGGTCCACCTACCGGATCTAGGAATTGGATGGGATCCAATTGATCTTAGAAATCTACCTAGTTAAGTTTCATACAGCTTGTTGGCCAAAGTCAAGGTTGTGTGTTATTTAATGGGATCCTAGCCCACTAGGAAACTGGGTTTCCCGAGTACTCCACAGAGGGTTAGAGGCTTGCCGAAAAATAGTGGGAGGCCAGTATTAAATTTACAATTTCGTTTAATACTTGCTTAACGCGCTCTGTTATTTTATTTATCGTAGTTATAATTATATTAGTTGGAGTAATATTGAATATTGCTTTCTTTGAACAGTTAGACTGTACAAGACATTACTCCACTTGTAGTTGGTTATATAGTTTGACAATAGTAACCATTGCATTTTGAGTGTACCTAAAATCGTTGATTAGATAGTTGGACTATTGCAATTGAGATGCCTGGAAAGATTAGCGTTAGGGACATCGTTCTGGGCGATAATGTCTTTAACGGCTCAAATTTTCCAGATTGGGAGATGAATCTCAGGATAGTCCTGGGATCTGAGAAGTTACTCTATGTTATAGAGAGACCTTTCGGGCCTAAGCCCGGAGTTGAGCAAATAGTATAGCATGAGCTTTGGAAGACTCATCGTGATGATAATTTTAGTACTCAATCTGTCATGCTTGCCGCAATGACTCCTCAGTTTCATCATCAGAACAAAGGATTGGATCCTTATAGTATGATGATGAAATTGAAGGATTTTCACAAATCTAATCTTAGATCTCAGAAGCAAGAATTGAACAAGAATCTTTTTTGCTCACGTATGTCAAAGGGTACGTCTTTCGAGCACTATGTGTCGCAGATGATTGCTGACATCAAACAGCTAGGTCAGCTGGGCATAACCTTCGAGGCCGAGACTTCCATAGATTTGACCTTACAATATCTGCTCGATTACTGAGGCGGGTTCATCATGAACTATAATATGATGAACAAAGAGAAGACACTTGGAAAGTTGATGGCGATGCTGAAATAAGAAAAGCCAGAGCTTCTGAAGGGCAAGAAGCGCGAGGCGCACCTTACTTCGACATCCCAGAAGGCCAAGGCTTGGCCGAAGGCTTCTAGGGGTGTGAAGAAAAGGAAGAAAAAATGCAAGGCCAAATCATCAAAGTCTTGGGAAGACTAAGGACATATACCAAGACGTCTACCTACATTGTAGAAAATGGAGTCACTGAAAGCGTGACTGCCGTGAGTACAAGGCGGAGTTGAAGGAAGTGAAGACGGGCAAGGCTCCGGCTTCAGGTATGTTTGTTATAAACATGTCCACTACTGGCTTTAAAAATTGGATTTTTGATTCTGGATGTGGTACTCACATATGTACTGGTGTGCAGGATCTGCTAATTAGTAGGATACCGGCTTCAGATGAGATCGACCTACGAGTCGGAAACTGGACGAGAGTCGCTATTTTGGCCGTTGGGACCTATGTTTTGTATCTGCCCTTGGGGCATGTAATTACATTAGGTGACTGTTATTTCGTACCTAGTTTGACTAGGAACATCATCTCTGCATTTTGTTTAACCTGTTGAGGGTATACCTTTGTATTCCGGAACACTGGGTGTTTTGTATATAAAGATAACATTTTGATATGTACAGCAGATGTTAATAATAGTCTTTATTTTTTGAATATAAATGAATCTCAAACATATAACATGACAGACAAAAGGCTCAAATTGAGTAAAACAAATGAAACTCATATGTGGCATTGTTGTCTGGGACACATTAACAAAACTCGTATATCCACACTTTCGAAGAATAGATACTTGGACGGATTTGATCATAATTCATATGATGTCTGCGAATCTTGTTTATTAGGCAAAGTGTCTAAAACACCTTTTAGTGGTAAGGATATACATGCCACCGAGCTATTAGCCCTCGTTCATGGTGACGTATGTGGGCCCATGTCTAGCTAGGCTAGAGGTGGTTATGAATACTTCATAACCTTTACGGATGTTGCATCGCGTTATGGTTATGTGTATCTTATGAAACACAAGTCGGAAACTTTTGATAAATTCAAAGAGTTTCGACACGAAGTAGAAAAACAGACCGGCTAAAGTATTAATACATTACGGTTGGACTGTCGTGGAGAATACTTAAGCAATGAGTTTCAAGATTACTTAAAAGAATATAGTATTCTTTCATAGTGGACTCCTCCCGGAACACCTCAATTGAAAGGAGTGTCCGAACGGAGAAACCAAACTTTATTGGACATGGTAAGGTTAATGATTAGTCGCACTGGGCTACCAATTTCCTTCACGGGATACGCATTGAATAGTGCAATACTTATTTTGAATAAGGTTCCGTCAAATTATGTTGGACAGACTCCATATGGAATATGGACAGGAAAGAAACTGGGTTCCTCATTCCTGAAGATTTGGGAATGCTGGGCATATATATATATTAAATGTTTGGATGGTACCAAACTAGAACCCAAATCGGATAAGTGCCTATTTGTAATTAGTTATCCTAGGGAAACCAAAGGATATTATTTCCACAACCCATAAGAGAACAAAATATTTGTTGCTCTCCATGTGGTTTTCCTTAGAGGAATTCCTAAATACAGTGGTAAGTGGAAGAAAAGTAAAACTCGATGAAAATCAGAGTGACATTGTTCCTGGCATCGAAACCCTAAGGAACACCAATAGTTCATCAGGGATAAGACTATTCCATATTCTTCTAATACACAAGAACCGCGTAGGTCGGAGAGAGTCAGAAAACAACCTAAGAGGTATGGGTTTCTAATCTTACCTCATGTAGATATTAATATTATTGAGGATAATGAACCGGCTACGTATGAGGAAGCGATACAAGGTATCAACTCCGCTTTATGGAAAGAAGCCATGAAGTCCGAAATAGATTCCATGTATACCAACCAAGTTTGGACACTAGTTGAAGTACCAGAAGGCATTGTGCCTATTGGTTGTAAATGGGTCTTCATGGTGAAGACAGACATTGATGGAAACATACAAACATACAAAGCTAGGCTTGTAGCGAAAGGGTATCATCATCAACATGGTGTCGATTACGATAAAACCTTTTTATCCGTTTCCATGATTAAATCCATTCGGATAATGCTTGCTAAAGATGCATATTTCGATTATGAAATATGGCAGATGGACATCAAAACCGTTTTCCTTAATGGAAACCTTTTGGAGGATGTTCATATACAACATCCTGATGGTTTTATCGTGCCAAAATATGCAAACAAGGTTTGCAAGTTAATTCGATCCATTTATAGATTGAAGCAAGCATTGTGTTCTTGGAACCAACTTTTTGATGAGATCATAATGGTATTGGTTTCATTCAAAACGATGATGATTCTTGTGTATATAAAAAGGTTAGTGGGAGTGCACTGACATTGATTGTCCTATACTTTGATGATGTATTGCTTCTTAGCAATGACATTCCCATACTAAAATCGGTGAAAGCTTGGCTTTCATTAAAATTCTCCATGAAATTCTTGGGAGAGGCAACCTTTATTCTAGGAATAAGGATCTACTTGGATAGATCTAAAAGTTGTTGGCACTTTCCGAGAACTCGTACATTGACAATGTTGAAGAGATTCAACATGGATCAGTCCTAGAAGGGACTACTTCCGGTGTTACATGACATCTCTCTATCTAAGGACATGTGTCCTAAAACTCAAGATGAGAGAGATTCAGTGAATCGGTACCCGTTCGCTTAAGCAATCGGATCGATCATGTATGCCATAACATGTACGCGACCTGGTGTCTCATACACTTTGAGTATATGTAGTCACAATCAGGCTGATCCAGGTGATGGTCACTGGATTGATGTTAAGAACATCCTTTTGTATCTTAGAGGAACTAAGGATGCCTTCTTAGTTTATGGGGAAGGAGAACTTGAGGTGACTGGGTTCACCGATTCAAGTTTCCAAACCGATAAAGACGACTATAAGTCGCAATAAGGGTACATATTTTGTTTGAAAAATGGAATAGTGAGCTGGAAAGCCTCCAAGCAAGATACTATTGTCGATTCAACAACAAAAGCAGGATACATTGCTGCGGCTGAGGCATCAAAAGAAGCATTTTGGATCTATAAAATTCCTAATTAGATTAGGAGTAGTTCTGTTAGCAGCTGAGCTGGGCTACAACACAGGCTAAGGAATTACGGTCTCATCAATGATCCAAGTATGTACTTTGATGGTTTCATCTGATTCGTGAGATCATACATCGTGGCGATGTCAAGATCGAAAGATTGTTCCAGATGATAACCTTGCGGATCCGCTGACGAAAGCTATATCTCAGTAAAAGTTTGAGCGACCCGTACCTAGTTCAGGTGTTGGACACTTGAGTGATTGGCTATAGGCCAAGTGGGAGATTGTTGGACAATTATGACCCATAACATCACTATTTGTAAAAGACATGGTGTTCTTTGTACAAATTAACTATGTGACAAAGGAAATTGCTCTTTTATCATTTTATAATTGGATTACTTGGATATATAAATGATAAAAGTCCATATGATTAGTACCAGATTAATAAGATATAAGACAATATTAATCCATAAAAGGTTTAATCATTAAATATCCATAGTCGTAGTATTATAGAGACTGGACATCGATAATGCGGAATAGACTAGTATTACACTTGTGCGCGTTATGGAAGCTTAACGGCATAGTTCTCATATATTTAAGTATTGGATACTTATGCAAGTATGATTGGTGGTTCTGTTAGCCGTTGGACCGGGAACAGCTTCGCTCTGGATAGAACCCTCAGAGTCCCATTGACTGTATGACTATGTGTCTATGGGAATCCGAATCAGGGTAGGTGTATGTGGTCTTAACCTGAGACTTGCATCGCTAATACTTGCGACAATCAGTATACTTTGGTTTTGGTCATCCGGAGCTTTAACAGGTTCTGTGTACGCCTCTTCTGGGTATACTGAGAATCGTAGTGTATTGGGTGTGATGTCAAGATAGAAGTATCACTTCAGTCATATGGAGATGATGATCACGCGGGGATACATAACTAGTACTCTTAAATACTACAGCTATCGGGATAGTATGACTAGGTCATGATTATCCGATTATAGAGACTAGTTGCTAGTGATCTGATATATGCTTCGTACGGGGCAGACAAAATTCCAGCCCCAGGCCTAGCATGTGACATCCAATACTGGATCGCAATACGCAATTGGAAATTAATTGAAATTGGATTTTAATACGGAATTAAAATTGGATTTTAATTCAAGCAAACAAATTAATTTGGAATTAATTCGTAAGCGACTTTCGTAATAATTTTTCTAGGCATTATTATTTAATTAAATTGGATTTAATTATTTAGCGATGGAAAAATTTGTTTGATCGGATTAAACGAACCCGGGCCCAAAAGTGTGTTGTGAGCCAACTTGAATTTTGAATTCAAAGTGGTGGGACCCACTAACTTACATCAACTTGTCATAAGTGTGATGGAAGTTGTTAGATGTATTTATTACAACTTTTAACACACAACACACACACACATTTTTTAAGTCAACTTTTGAAGTTACTATACACACTTCTCTCTTTCCTTCTCCTTCACCATTGTCGTGACCTTCCTTTCTCCTTAAAAATTTTTGTTGCAAAAATTTCAACAGTGCTAGCACATAGAGAGTCAAAGAAAGGTGATACGGAAACTCACCATTGAGTTTGGAATTCAACACCAAGCTTGGAGCTTCCACATCCAAGGAAATTTTTGAAATCTCCAATCCGATCAATGTGAGTATTTTCGCTACTTTCACTTGATTTATTCACACACAAATCTTCCTTATAGATCCTTGGCATGTCTAGGACACTAACAGAAAGAACTAGTAAAGGAATAGTATCTGAATCATAGGATTTAATAGAGAAATCCTGAGTAATCAAAGTAGATGGAGTTTTCAGGAGAGTAGAGACGAAAGAAGTTCAAGGAATTGAGATGAGAAAAAATCTAAGTAATTAGAGTAAACTTCATAAGAAGCAATAATAGAAGAAATATAATAGGACTCAAAGAGTAAGTAATGACTACAAACGTTCAAGCAACAACGACTAGTAAAAAGAAATACAGAGGCAACATAATGGAGTTTTTAGAGAGCATAACTCTAGAAGAGGTAGTATGATTGATAGTCGGAAAAAAAATCAAGAACGAAGTTGAAGCAGGAAACTCATGAAGTATCTAACAGAAGAATCTTAATACGAGAATCGACGCTTGATGTGTAAACGTAAAAAATTACAGGCTTATAGATAAACATCAAGTACAACCATAACAGGGGTAGTTATTGAGATTATCACCATCAGTAACATGTTAGAATCCATCCCCACCCTCCCAACCCTCGTTAAATAACAGCATCAAAGATGGACCCCGGTTTTTACTTTAAGGATATCTCCAGAAGCAATTGAATACATAGTAAAGTGGGTCGAAATATAAAAATCTTCAGATCAAATCCAAATATGCAGTGGAAGAAGAAAAAATGGGGCTAAGTAAAAGATTTAGCAGTAAGACAGACTATATGATATGATTAAAAGATAAAATAGTAGTTAAGTAATAACGGAATATAAGAGAATCAACGAAGGACACAACAAGAGAATTGTAAGGTTGATGCCCCTCAAGGTAAAAGACAGAGACAAAAGAACCATAAATTCCGCAAATAGTTAAGAAAAATAAAGAAGACAATAATGATATCAGGTGAAAGGTAGAGGTAAAACTGTTGAGATATGAAAATAATAAAATAGGTACCAGACAAACAATGACAGAGGTGTGTAATGACAAGACAAATTTTTAATGGTACTACGGAATAGTAAGATCTTCAGAACTAGAATAAGATTGAAATTTTATCGTATAAAGAAAATGGAGAAAGATGGATGATAGCGATCTGTACGCTCCTTTAGGATAATGTATAGGATAAATCAAGAAGAGACTAAGTACAATTTAGAGACAGTCAAGGAAACTAAGAATACCGAAATTGTTGAGATTAAGATAAATCTTATCCAGATAAGATTTAAGGGATAATTGAAGGTGGAGCATTCTAGAGTACAAGTAGGCAAAGAAAGAATAGTCAGCATAATACATAGTAATTATGTTTATACCAGCAAAGGAATCAAGGTGAAGAAAAGTAAACCAGACCAGTTTAACCAGAGCCAACATTAATAATAAATAACAAATTTTTAGCATACAGATGCATACGGTCAAGCTTAGTATAGATACTTTGTCTCAAACTCTTTAGCCAATCGAGAGGATTGACGGAGAAAACTACATCAAGGTAACGTCCTAATTATCGGAGCCATTGATTGACAGAAAAAGTACATGAAAAGGTTAGTTATGAATTATGAAGTCTTAAACCCATAAATAGTTGTATATGAGAGAACTCAAAGGAATAAGCTCATAAGTAATGAGGGTTTAATAAAGAGAAAGGAGAAAGATTAAATAGTCAGCTAAGATTGGAGCCAAGAAGATATTTAGTAAGATATATCTTATAAAGCCATTTAAGTCGTTACAATATGAAGAATAGTTAAAGAACCTGAAGTATATACTAGTCAAGGGAAAGTGAAGGGTTATTGGCTATAGTATAAATTATTGTTGTCATGGCAAGAGGTATTAGGAGTTTCAAATTAGAGTAGAACTAAGATAAGTGAGACGACAGACCACGAATATAGTATCATTTTGAAAATGATAAAGGATGTTGAATATAGTTGGGAGGTTTGGAAATATAGTTTCTGTAATGAGTAGAGATAGTGATAGTATGACGATAAGTGTAGAGTACTGAGCAAAGGATCATGGAATGAGATTAAGGAATTACCTTTCAGTCAGGAACTCAAGAAAATATTCATTAAGAAACACGAACTTTGGAGTAGTATGTATAGGTATGATGACCGGCGTAAACACACACGTATAATGCAAGCGTACGTATTGTTCAAGTAGTATAAAAAGTATCGATCCCACGAGGACTTAATAACTAAACTATTAATTTTATCAGGTCAAATGATTACTAGTATCTAACAGGTTGATTGATTGATTTGAAATGGTGACGATTCTAAATTTAAAAGCAAGTAAATAAAATTGTCAAAAGTAGGTTTTAAGAAAATTCAATATTAAAAACTATCTAGGGTTGTGATTTCTTTTAATATCATTTTAAAGATGAAGTGATTATCTTAAAGTTGGGTAATATATTGATTTATTAACCTGGAACACTAAATTATGTAAAAGCCTCTTCCGATGGTCAATTTCAAATACCTAGTATAATCCAATTGAACCATATGTCTATGTCAACCAAATTACCTAGATTCATTAAGATTAAGTTCCAATTAAGGCTACCCTCGCCCGACAGGTATATTCCTATCCTGTAAGGAAATCTATTAAAGGGTTATCTATCCTTAAGGAAGATCGTGGGCTATTGAGTCTGAGGTCTTAAACTTAAAATCCCTATGTCTAGTTCATTTTAAGTTTACATATTCAATTTTATTAATGGCCAGTTAATTAAAAAGCATTAAGATTAAGACTCAATAAATAAATCTTTATATTACCCAAACTATAATCTAACCCCTTATAAACCGGTGATATTAGAATTCATCACAACCCTAAATAACTTATTTAGTTACAACACATAACTAGGGCCGATAAAATCTTGAAAATAAAAGACAAGAAGTAAAAATGCGGTAAAGTAAATACTGAAAAGTAAATTACAATAAAATAAAATGCTAAGGTAAAAGGAATTACTTTTACTACTACTAATTTAGATATCTCCCATAAAATAATATATAAACTTGTGATAATATTACCAACCGACCAATCTGGCGGTATCCTGATTAAGTCAAATTAAGTCCAACCAGCCATTAAGGCGGTAATATTTGTCCATAAACCAGCCATAAAGGCGGAACCAAAATTAAATTACCAACCGACCAATATGGCGGTATCCTTGATTAGTCAGGTTTAAACCATATTAAAATTAAATTACCAACCGACCAATATAGCGGTATCCTTTTTAAGTCAAATTTTAAATAGTGAATATATTATTTTTAAGGGAGATTAATCTAAATAGCAATAGTAAAAGAATTACCTTTAACCCTAGCTGGGGAAGTTACCTCTTCATGGTGAATAGTAAAAATTGTAAAAAGTAAAGAAAGTAAATTAGTATTATTACAAAAAGTAATTAAAATTTAATTATAAAACTTAAATTAAAGACACTAGAGAGAGAAAATCCCTATTTACATCAAAGAAAGGAGAGAGAATGGTATAACAAAATCTGAAATCTCGAGCTGAATTTATAGGCCTTGGTGGGGTTCCAGCGTCGCGACGCCAAGGCTTTTGGCGTCGCTACGCCAGCTGCAGTTGGCGTTGCATGCTCTGGTTTTGACACGTGGCAATTCGGATAAAAAGATAAGGCGACACGTGGCGAGGCGGCTAAGAGCTCAATTATTATGCTGACGTGGAAAGGCGGCTGAGATCAATTGTCGGCACCATAGGATTGCGACACGTGTCACGCTGTGATTGGCTGATGCTGACGTGGCATGTTGACTCGGTTGACCTGATGACGTGGATAATGACGTGGCAAGACGCGTGGCAGAGTTGACTCATTGACCGGATGACATGGCGACATGTAGGATGACGCGTGGCACACGTGGAAATAGTTATTGTCGGCACCGTAGGATGATGACACGTGGCACGACGCACGTTAGCATATCGGCTGTGATGGTGACATGTGGCACGGCGCACGTTAGCAAAGTCAAACTTCTCAAATTCTGACCCGTGACCCGGCGCACATTAGCATGACTTGGTGCACGTTAGGCGTCGCGACTCCAAGGGTTTGGGCGTCGCGACGCGGGATATTACGAAAATGCCCTTTTTGCCAAGTTTTCTGTTTTGCCCCAAATCACCTCCAGAATGTCCTGAAACTTTATTTATCTACAAAATAACACAAAACACATCAAAATATTCACAAAACTCAAGAAACTATACAAAATATTAGGTTAAATGAGTGGGAAATAGTGATAGATTTACCACTCATCACACCCCCAAACCTAACATTTTGCTAGTCCTCGAGCAAAACACAGAATAAAATAACATAAATAAAATTTAACTAAGCCACTTCGTAGGGATCACGGTTGCATTTAGCATATGCAACAAGCCTTTAAACCCCTAGGTGTCCCTAGTGGACTGTAGTCTCGTGAGGGTTTACAGCAATGATACCCACAAACATTTTACAAAAGTAAAAAGGTAGTAAAACTAATGCACACAAAAGCAAAATGACAAGCGAAAGAGAATAAAGAATGTAGTACTAATCAGGTGAAACTTCTACTCCAAGTAACTAGTTGTTTTGTTTCATTCTAAATTACCAAATAAGTAAATTCTCCCATTTTATTTTATATTACCATTCATACACAGCCAACATAATATTAAACAACTCATTTTTGCCCACAACAGTCATAAGTGCAGTTGATAAGAGAGTAATATTTTTGTCCTAAAGTTCTATCAGATTTCACACCTTTTGTAGCAATGGAATAATTTTTCTGATTTTTCTGATTTTTTTTATTTGATTTTTCTCTATTTTTTATTTATATACAATACCTTCTGTCTATGTAGCGAGTGTTAGGTCGGTGGCTCCCAAACCAGTTGGCTTTAGGGCACCAGGTGTTAAGACACCCCTACGGACTTAATTACTCAAACTTCAGATATATATTTTTTGCAGCATCTTTGATCCATGTAACGAGCTTTGGGCCAGTGACTCCCAAACCAGTTGGCTTTAGAGCACTAGGTGTTAAAACACCCTTACAAACTTAATAACTCGGATCTCAGATTTTTTTTTTTTTTTACTCCATCACTTTTTGAGATGCTTCCTCCGATTAAACTAGAGCAGTGAATATTACAAACTTTTCAATTTTAGCTCATGTCCGTATGTTTCCATGTATGTTGATAATACTTGTCAACTGAGCATATGAAGATTCATTTTAGTCAGTGTTATGGAGAATTCATAAATTAAATAATTTAAAAGGAAATAAACAAAAATAACTTGTTTCGAAATAGGTTTGAGATACGTCTCAGGAGTGGAAACTCCTTACTCGGATATCTTTACCAATTTCACATTTTTAGTCAAAACACAATAAAACGCAAAATATTTTTGTAATTTTTGAAAATTTTCCAATTTTTTTTGTATTTTTCGAAAAATTTTGGACTAAAAAAAAAACAACATACAAACTAAAAATAAGGTACTAATCAACTAATTCCCTCCCCCAAACCTAAATGAGACATTGTCCCCAATGTCTTAAACAATAACAGGAGAGTTTAGAAAATAATACATGGTTAGCTGAAAATCTACAGGAATTTAAAGGTTAAGATCCAGATTAATCCGACACCTCTTACCACGATCGTCCTCAGACCAATTTATCTTTGAAAGAATAGGGTCAACTCGTGGTTCATAAGCTATGAGTTGGTCTATTAGATCCGGAGCAGTTCTGGCAGTAAAGATGAGTTCTTTTAAAGGTTTTGACACGAACCCATTTCTCCGAGCATCATCAAGAAACACACAAAAAAATCATAAAATCCATCAACGTTGAGCAGTCCAATTGGTTTCTGGTGTATGTTCAGGTTCGCCCAAGATAGCACAATAAAATTTCCTCCAATGTACCCAAGCCACCTGGCAAAGCAATAAAAGCATCAGCACGGTTAATCATTTCTACCAAACGTTCAGACATACCTGGCACGATCAGTTCCTCTCCGTTTGATGGTTCAATAAGATTTGCCCTCCAAGGGTTTTGGGATGATCCCCAAAACGTGACTGCCTCATTCCTGTACGGCCTTTGAAACGATCCCCATAAGTCCAAGATTTCCTCCGCCATATATTAAGTGCATATTTCTTGCAGCTAAGACTCGACCCAATTCTTGTGCTGCTTCTATGTATTGTGGTTTAGTACCAACACTACTACCTACCGCAAAACACACAGATGTTTTCAACTCGTCTTCTTGAAGTGGCTTCCATGTTTTACTCTGGATGTCTTCAAAAGTGCCATGATGAGTTGAATTTATAACACCTGAAAAGGGTGAGTAAAATAATAGCACTAGTACCTGCCAAATGACAATTATTAGTTAAAAAAATCATGATAGTCAAAAAGGTCTGGATCCTGTCGGAGAAAATAAAAGAAAACAACAAAAAAATTACAATTATTAAGAAAAGACAAAGAGATATAATATTACAAGAAAAGTAGCGGCTTGGTCGACGTCTATGCGTCAGGACAAGCTTCCCATCCAATTTTCTTATAAACTGGCAAACAGGGTCTTTTTGAGTCAGATTCCCGAGACTTAACAGTTGTCTTTCTTTTTGAAATTGTGTATGTAATTTTTGAAAGGTTATGTGAACATATCCACTGGGATGCGTCTCAAGAGTTGAAGATATATCATCTAAAGACTCCTTACTCAAGCCATCCCTAATGAATTTAATTTTGTCTTCGCGATTATCAGACACCATTCCTAAAGAACGACAACGAGTATTGCAATTCCATCGTACACATTTGTAACAAACACCCATTTGCTTAGCTCTACGTTTCTTTGCATATGTGCTTCTTCCAAAACCAGGCAGATGTGAAATAAAAGAGTCAGAAGACTTCACCTGCCATCGGACCCGTGCTTCTAATCATTACACTATTTCCCGCTTGTGTTAGTAACCTCATTCGTTCCAAGCGAGCTTTGTAGACTTTCATCAGAGATTTTTTAGGGAGAGAAGGAAATTGCTTGTGAAGATTTGCGAGAGCTTCTTCCATCTTGAAATGACTTAATCTGCAAAAACTAAACACACAAAATTAAATCACATCAAATCACAATATATACACAAATTGCATGGGTTGCCTTCCTGCGAGCGCTAAGTTTTAAAGTCGTCAGCTAGACTTTTACTTCTTGAACGTTAGGCTGGATCTGAAAGTGTGACACTTTATTTTTGTCGCTCAAATGATTCTCCCCAGTAGTGTTTGACACGCTGACTGTTAACTTTGAATGTGTTGTTGGTGTTAGGATCCAGTAACTCAACAGCTCCATAAGGTAAAACCTGAGTGATCACAAATGGACCTAACCACCTAGATTTCAACTTATAGGGAAAAGTTTCAATCTCGAGTTGTACAACAACACCTGCTGCCTTGGTTCCAACTGTCTGTGCACTATTTTTCGGTCATGCCATTTCTTTGTCTTTTCTTTGTATAATCTGGCATTCTCATAAGCCTGTAAGCAAAATTCCTCCAATTCGTTGAGTTGGTGAAGTCTTTTCTCTCCTGCAGCTTGTGAATCAAAATTCAATTTCTTCAGTGCCCAGTACGCCTTGTACTCAAGCTCAACTGGCAGATGGCATGCTTTCCCAAACACCAATCGATATGGGGACATACCAATGAGTGTCTTGTAAGCTGTCCTGTAGGCCCATAATGCATCATCTAGTTTTGTTGACCAGTCCCTCCTCGTTTATCCAACGATTCTTTCTAGGATTCTTTTGATTTCCCTGTTTCAAACCTCAACCTGTCCATTTGACTGTGGATGGTAAGCTGTGGCAACCTTGTGAGTAACTCCGTATTTGGATAGGAGTGCATCGAAGTATCTGTTGCAGAAATGAGAGCCACCATCACTGATGATTGCACGAGGTGTTCCGAACCGAGTGAAAATATTCTTTTTCAGGAATTTGATCACGACTTTTGAATCATTGGATGGCAGTGCAATTGCTTCGACCCATTTGGAGACGTAGTCTACAGCAACCAGGATGTACAGATTTCCGAATGATGGAACAAATGGTCCCATGAAATCAATACCCCATACATCGAATATTTCCACTTCTAGAATGTTTTGTAACGGTCCTTCGTTTCTCCTGGAAATATTTCCCATTCTCTGGCACCTGTCATATTGAAAAGCAAAAAGATAAGCATCTTTAAAAAGAGTGGGCCAGAACAAACCTGATTGTAGGACTTTGGCTGCAGTTTTATTTCCGCTGAAGTGTCCGCCATATGGTGATGAATGACAGTGCTGCAACACACTGTTGATTTCCTCCTGTGGAACACATCATCTCAGTAGTTGATCAGCACACCGTTTGAATAGGTACGGCTCGTCCCAGACATAGTGCTTGACTTCTTTGAAGAACTTCTTCCGTTGCTGAGTTGTCCATTCCAACGGCCATTTTCCTGACACATTGTAGTTGACATAGTCAGTATACCAAGGGACTTCCTGTTGTTTTATGGCAAAAATCTGTTCATCTGGAAAAGTTTCCTTGATTGACAGATCTTTGTCAGCTGTTTCTCCATTCTCGAGCCTCGATAGATTACCTGATTCTTTGTTCCTTTCCTGTCTCTAATCTCCACGTCAAATTCTTGCAGAAGAAGTATCCAACGGATCAATCTGGGTTTGGCATATTTCTTCGTGATCAGATATTTGATTGCTGAATGATCTGTGTAGACCACCACTTTGGGACTCAATAGATAAGAGCGGAATTTGTCAAAATCGTACACAACTGCGAGCAACTCCTTTTCGGTGGTTGTGTAGTTGAGTTGAGCTTCATTTAGAGTTCTGCTGGAATAATAAATGGTGTGGAAAATCTTTGCTTTACGTTGTCCCAAAACTGCACCTACAACAAAATCACTAGCATCGCACATCACTTCAAATGGAAGGGTCCAGTCTGGTGCTACAATGATGGGGGCAGATACCAGCTTCTGTTTTAAGATTTCAAAAGCTTCCTGCATTCTTTGGTGAAGTTGAAAGGCACATCCTTCTCCAGAAGATTGCATAGAGGTTTAGCAATCTTGGAAAAGTCTTTGATAAATCTCCTGTAAAAACCTGCATGTCCAAGAAAACTTCGAATACCTTTTACTGATGTTGGTGGAGGTAGTTTTTCAATTGTCTCTATCTTTGCTTTGTCTACCTCAATCCCCTTTTGTGAGATCCGGTGTCCAAGAACAATGCCTTCCTGCACCATGAAGTGGCATTTCTCCCAGTTAAGTACTAGGTTTGTATCTTCGCACCTTTGTAATACTTGTTCCAAATTTTGCAAACAATGGTCAAAAGAATCTCCAAACACAGAAAAGTCATCCATAAAAACCTCCATACTATGCTCCAGCATGTCTGAGAAGATGGCCATCATGCAACGCTGAAAAGTGGCAGTGGCATTACATAATCCAAATGGCATCCTGCGGAAAACAAAAATACCATAGGGACATGTAAATGTAGTTTTCTCCTGGTCTTCTGGTGCGATGGCAATCTGATTGTACCCTGAATATCCATCCAGAAAGCAATAGAACTCATGTCCTGCCAGTCTGTCTAACATCTGGTCAATGAATGGTAGCGGAAAATGGTCATTTCTCGTGGCTTTGTTCAGTTTCCTGTAGTCCATGCATACTCTCCATCCAGTTACTGTTCTTGTTGGGATTAGCTCATTCTTTTCATTGCTAATCACAGTAATTCCTCCTTTCTTTGGTACACACTGCATAGGACTCACCCAACTGCTGTCTGAGATGGGGTAAATGATGCCAGCATCCAACCATTTGATGATTTCTTTCTTCACGACTTCCTTCATGATTGGATTGAGTCTCCGTTGATGCTCCACTGTGGGTTTGTACTAATCGTTCATCAAGATTTTGTGCATGCAAAATGATGGACTAATGCCTCGAATGTCTGCTATAGTCCAGCCAATGGCTTTCTTGTGCTCTCGTAACACTCTCAGCAACTTTTCTTCCTGCTCCAATGTTAGTGAAGAAGAAATAATAACAGGTAATTCAGAAGAGTTTCCAAGAAATGCATACCTGAGATGGCTCGGAAGTAACTTTAGCTCCAGCTGTGGTGGTTCTTCAATCGAAGGCTTGATTCGATCTTTCTTTGGCAGTTCCAAACTTTCAACTGGTGGTGTTGCTTTAAATCGGAATGGTTTGTCAAGGTAGTTGATACATTCCAGGATTTTAACATCTAGCTCACTGTCAGTCATGTTGGTGATGCAAGCTTCAAGTGTATCTGTGGGATTTGGCTCAGTATTTTGAATGATACTTTCAACAACATCAACTCTGAAGCATTCTTCTTCCTTTTCATCACTCGGGAATTTCATGGCTTTGAAAACATTAAAGGTCACTTCTTGGTCCTACACTTTCATGGTCAGTTCTCCTTTTTGCACATCAATCACAGTTTTACCTGTAGCCAAGAATGGTCTCCCAAGAATGATAGGTATTTCTTTGTCTTCTTCCATGTCAAGGATGATGAAATCTGCTGAATGAGTTTTGTCTACTTTCACCAGCACATCTTCAACAACAACTCTTGGAAATACGAGTGTTCGGTCAGCAAGTTGCAATGAAACTGAGGTAGGCATTGCTTCTCCAATCTGTAGTTTCCTGTAAATAGAAAAAGACATCAAGTTAACACTGGCTCCTAAATCACATAAAGCCTTACCGATGTAATGTTCTCCAATGGTGCATGGAACTGTGAAACTGCCAGGATCTTTCAACTTCGGGGGAAGTTTCCTCTGAATAATGGCGCTGCATTCTTCCGTTAATGCTACTGTTTCGTAGTCTCCCAATCTCCGTTTTCGTGAAAGAATGTCTTTCATGAATTTGACATAACTGGACATTTCTTCCAAGGCTTCTGCAAATGGGATGTTGATGTGCAGCTTTTTGAAAACCTCCAGGAATCGAGCAAACTGCTTGTCCAGTTTGTTTTTCTGAAGACGCTGAGGAAAAGGTGGAGGTGGAGTGATCTGTTCTTTTTCCTTTGTTTCTTTTTCCTTTGCCTCTTTTCCTCCATCTGTTGTTCAGCTTCTTTTGGAACTTCTTCTTGGGACATCTTGATTCCAACATCTTTGTTGATTTCAGTACCGCTTTTCAAAATAATGGCTTGACATTGCTCCTTCCCTCGGTTCCTTGGATTGGGTTCTGTGTTGCTGGGAAGATTACCTGGTGGTCTGTAACTATGAGCATTGGCCAGTTGTCCGATTTGATTCTCCAGTGCTTTGATGGAAGCTGATTGACTCTGAAAGATGGCATCGTACTTTTTTAACTGAGCCAGCACTTCTGCTATTTCTGGTTCATTTGCTTGCTCATAGCCTTTGTTCTGTTGCTGGAATCCAGGTGGTGGATAGTTCCGCTGTTGGCCTGAATTGTTGCTCCATGAAAAATTAGGATGATTCCTCCACCCTGGGTTGTAGGTGTTGGAATATGGATTGTTCCCCTGTCTGTTGAAATTGTTGACAAAATTCACCGTTTCTTCAAGTTGGTTCGACTCTAGTGTTCCTCCATATGGTGAACTTGTGGATCCAGTGGTAAGAGTCTCCATAAATTTGCATATCTGATCTAGCTTGGTGTTGACTGCTGTATTGGCTCCACTTTCATAAATTCCTTCAATTCTTTGGATCATGCTCCTTTCTGTTGGCCACAAAGAATTGTTGTTGGCCATTTCTTCGATTAGTTCCCAGGCTTGATCTTCTCCTTTTGCCATTAAAGCTCCTCCAACAGCAGCATCGATTGTGGTTCTCATTATTCCAGAAAGTCCATTATAGAATGTTTGGACTTGAAGCCATTTTGGAATCTCATGGTGAGGACATTTCCGGAGTAAATCTTTGTACCTTTCCCAAGCTTCGTAGAGAGTTTCAGAGTCTTGTTGTACAAAGGATGTGATGTCATTCCTCAGTTTTCCAGTTCTGGCTGGTGGAAAGTACTTTGCAAGAAATTTGGTGGCTAAAGTGTTCCAAGTTGTGATAGAACCTGTTGGTAGTGAATGTAGCCAAGCTTTAGCTCTATCCTTCAAGGAGTATGGGAAAACACGCAGTCTCATTGCTTCTTCAGCTTCTCGGTTGTAATTGAAAGTGCCACAAACTTCCAGGAAGTTGCTGATGTGGGCATTAGGATCTTCAGTTGCATTCCCCCCAAACTGAACTGACTGCTGAATCATCTGAATGTAGGGATGGCAATTTCCGGATCCGGACCCGGGTCCGGATCCGGAAGAGATTTCACTTCCCCGGGTCCGGACCCGGGTAGACCCGGTCCGGACCCGGTTACCCGGATTTTTTTTTTTAATTTTTTTTAATTTTTTTAAAAATTTTAATTGTATTATTTTATTAGTTTTATTTCAATTCTTTTAGTTTTTTATTAAATTCTATTATTTTTATATATATATACCCAAATATATTTATATTTTTTATTAAAATCTAATTTATTTGTTAATTTTTTAATTTATTTTTTTAATTTTTTCCGGACCCGGGATCACCCGGGTCTTAATATTAAAGACCCGGGTCCGGATTTTTTGATTCCGGACCCGGGTCGTCCGGGTCCGGGTATTTTTTCCATCTCTATCTGAATGCATGTTTTGATGTCGCCCGCATTTGCTGGTAAGAGAGGGAGTACAATGCAAGAAATGAGTCTGTCAATCACCGGAATGGTTCTGTCTCGAATGGGAATTGGTGGTGCAACCTCCAAAGGTTCAGGTTCCATGTTGACTAAAGCTTCTTGGCCTTCTCGCCTTTCCCTTCTCAACTGTCTGATGGTTCTTTCAATTTCTGGGTCAAGCGGTCATAGTTCAAAACTTCTGGTTCGTCTCATGAAGTTTCTGAAAACCTGAAACACAAGAAAACAAAAACAATAAGTAAAAAGAAATTAGATACAAGTAAAGGTATCTAACCCCTAAACTAATAGTAAAAGATAAATAAGTCCCCGGCAACGGCGCCAAAAACTTGACCGGCGTAAACACACACGTATAACGCAAGCGTACGTATCGTTCAAGTAGTATAAAAAGTATTGATCCCACGAGGACTTAATAACTAAATTATTAATTTTATGAGGTCAAATGATTACTAGTATCTAACAGGTTGATTGATTGATTTGAAATGATGATGATTCTAAATTTAAAAGCAAGTAAATAAAATTGTCGAAAGTAGGTTTTAAGAAAATTCAATATTAAAAACTATCTAGGGTTGTGATTTCTTTTAATATCATTTTAAAGATGAAGTGATTATCTTAAAGTTGGGTAATATATTGATTTATTAACCTGGAACACTAAATTATGTAAAAGCCTCTTCCGATGGTCAATTTCAAATACCTAGTATAATCCAATTGAACCATATGTCTATGTCAACCAAATTACCTAGATTCATTAAGATTAAGTTCCAATTAAGGCTACCTCCGCCCGACAGGTATATTCCTATCATGTAAGGAAATCTATTAAAGGGTTATCTATCCTTAAGGAAGATCGTGGGCTATTGAGTCTGAGGTCTTAAACATAAAATCCCTATGTCTAGTTCATTTTAAGTTTACCTAATCAATTTTATTAATGGCCAGTTAATTAAAAAGCATTAAGATTAAGACTCAATAAATAAATCTTTATATTACCCAAACTATAATCTAACCCCTTATAAACCGGTGATATTAGAATTCATCACAACCCTAGATAACTTATTTAGTTACAACACATAACTAGGGCTGGTAAAATCTTGAAAATAAAAGACATGAAGTAAAAATGCGGTAAAGTAAATACTGAAAAGTAAATTACAATAAAATAAAATGCTAAGGTAAAATGAATTACTTTTACTACTACTAATTTAGATATCTCCATAAAATAATATATAAACTTGTGATAATATTATCAACTGACCAATCTGGCGGTATCCTGATTAAGTCAAATTAAGTCAACCAGCCATTAAGGCGGTAATATTTGTCCATAAACCAGCCATAAAGGCGGAACCAAAATTAAATTACCAACCGACCAATCTGGCGGTATCCTTGATTAGTCAGGTTTAAACCAGATTAAAATTAAATTACCAACCGACCAATATAGCGGTATCCTTTTTAAGTCAAATTTTAAATAGTGAATATATTATTTTCAAAGAAAGGAGAGAGAATGGTACAACAAAATCTGAAATCTCGAGCTGAATTTATAGGCCTTGGTGGGGTTCCAGCGTCGCGACGCCAAGGCTTTTGGCGTCGCTACGCCAGCTGCAGTTGGCGTGGCATGCTCTGGTTTTGACACGTGGCAATTCAGATAAAAAGATAAGGCGACACGTGACGAGGCGGCTAAGAGCTCAATTATTATGCTGACGTGGCGCTGTCGTGGCAAGGCGGCTGAGATCAATTGTCGGCACCATAGGATTGCGACACGTGTCACGCTGTGATTGGCTGATGCTGACGTGGCATGTTGACTCGGTTGACCTGATGACGTGGATAATGACGTGGCAAGACGCGTGGCAGAGTTGACTCATTGACCGGATGACGTGGCGACATGTAGGATGACACGGGGCACACGTGGAAATAGTTATTATCGGCACCGTAGGATGATGACACGTGGCACGGCGCACGTTAGCATATCGATTGTGATGGTGACATGTGGCACGGCGCACGTTAGCAAAGTCAAACTTCTCAAATTCTGACCCGTTGACTCGGTGCACATTAGCATGACTTGGTGCACGTTAGGCGTCGCGACTCCAAGGGTTTGGGCGTCGCGACGCGGGATATTACGAAAATGCCCTTTTTGCCAATTTTTCCTGTTTTGCCCAAATCACCTCCAGAATATCCTGAAACTTTATTTATCTACAAAATAACACAAAACACATCATAATATTCTCAAAACCCAAGAAACTATACAAAATATTAGGTTAAATGAGTGGGAAATAGTGATAGATTTACCACTCATCATATGACAAGAGATTTGTAGAGGTTTTAGTATTAAGATCTTGAACAGAAATTCAGGAAGGAAATTAAGTAAGGTAAGCATAAGCAGAGACACAGATATCCTTGACCAAGACAAATCTACTAGTTAAGCCCAGAAGGGATTTGAGGACGAATCTTATTTAAGGGGGGAGAATTTATAACGATCGAAAAATTCCACCTACTATTACACTATGGGACAAGTGTTATATAATAAAAATTATGTTTGGACACATATACTTTCATAAAATTATTTTGGGAACGATCGGAAAATTCTTTGAGATTCTAATACTAGACGATACGATGTTCCGCTCCGGATAACCTATGGTATTTGGGCCATAATGTTCTCATACAAACTCTGATTTTTACAATTTTTATATCATCGGAAAGGTGAGATCGAGACCTACAATTTCCGAGTTGAACATTTTTCCAAATTTGAACCCGAAATAGGTTGAAACTATAGATCACGAATTCAGATGAATAGTAACTCCGGAACTATCTATAGAATTCCACAACTTTCTCAAGAATTCTAATTTTTTTTCAATTAAAAGTGTTGCCAATTGGTCAAACAAGTCCTACTATAAATAAGGAGGACTATTCATTTATCCCCAAAAATTTTGAGAGAAAAAAAAAGGAGATGTAAGAAGGAAAGAAGGAAAAAAAGAAAAAGAATGAGAAGAATAAGAATAAGAAGAATAAGAAGGGATGAAAGAAGAACAAAGCAAATTCAAATCTTTCCATTACAATGATGGGGATAACAACTTACAAGCTTGGAAGATTGAAGGAGAATCAAGCAAGTGAAGGTAAAAAACCTTGACCCAAATTCTAAGTTATGAGATTTTGATAGAATAATGCTATGGTAGTTTTATTGGCATGATAATAATTGCATTGAGATAAATAGCAAACTAATAAATTGATTTTATTGAAAGATGTTTAAGAATTAGGAAATAATAGGTAGTGACTTTAAATTTAGATTATGACATAAAGGATGTTAAGAAAATGGTATTTGGAGTATGGAGGATGAATGTGATAGTCTAAGGAGTTGTTTGTGCAAAAGTGTTAGTGTGGATGTGTGGGAAACGTTTTTGGAGCAATATAGACATGAAAATGTTGATTTTAGGCCCTGAAGACGCGACGCAAAGCACCTCGCATCGCGAAGCGTTCTGGGAAAAATGGCCTCAATCCAGTTCTGTCTCATGCGCATTACGACACTCGTGGACTCGCGTCGCAATACGAACCAAAAAATAGCCCTTTGTCTCGGCCTTTTTTAGGTCGCGTCGCGACGCACAAGTCTTTGCATCGAGACGCGTGACCATTTCCCAGGATATTTTTTTTACCAATCCAGTTTAGACTCGAGATATTAGAGACCACTTGAAGGACTTTTCATCATCTTATATACACATAAATTACCATGAAATAATTGAAAACCCCTTGAAGCGATAATAATTTCAGAGTGTATTCTATGATAAGTATTCTAACTAAGTTGCCCATTAAAGGTTATCGCAGGAGCCATAAATTCTTTCAATGCAGTGAAGTTACGCCAGTCAAATTTCAAACCTGTGAGTGGACACTCTTCATTAAAGTTGACTTTTATTATGTTATTTTACATATGAGACTTATTTTTACTCTTCTAGGGCGTTAGTTGATTTTTATTGTAATTATTTCATGAAAGATCATATTTTAAGATACGTTTGAGAAAGAAATATTTTCAAGCGAGGCATGGGGGAAAAATCCATCTCAGTATGTAACTTGATACAGACATAGAATTGACGGATGACATGTGCACATGTAGAGGACTGGGAGGACATCGATAAGTAACGCCCCCAAATTCTAGTTCAAGACTAGGGATGACAGATATCTGTGGATCCTAGATTCAGAGCTAGGAGGGTAGCATAGATCCGCACCCCCAGTCCTAGCTCTGTGGCTTAGGGAACGGCGATACGTAACGCCCCATTCCAGGATATTTCCCAGGATATTTTTTTACCAATCCAGTTTCGACTCAGGATATTAGAGACCACCCGAAGGACTTTTTATCATCTTATATACACGTAAATTACCATGAAATAGTTGAAAAACCCCTTGTAGCGATAATTGTTTCGGAGTGTATTCTATGATAAGTATTCTAACTAAGTTGCCCATTAAAGATTATCGCAGGAGCTACAAATTCTTTCTGCGTAGTGAAGTTACGCCAGCCAAATTTCAAACCTGTGAGTGGACACTCTTCTTTAAATTTGAGTTTTATTATGTTATTTTACATATCAGACTTATTTTTACGCTTCTAGGGCGTTAGTTAATTTTTATTACAGTTATTTCATGAAAGATCATGTTTTAAGATACGTTTGAGAAAGAAATATTTTCAAAGTATGATTTTATGATTTTTGAGGCATTGGGGAAAAATCCACCTCAGTATGTAACTTGATACATACATGGAATTGACGGATGACATGTGCACATGTAGAGGACTGGGGGGATGGCGATACGTAACGCCCCCATATCATAGTTAAGGACTAGGGATGACAGATGCCCCTAGATCTTAGATTCAGAGCTTGAAGGGTAGCATAGATCCGCACCCCCAGTTCTATCTCAGTGGCTTCGGGGACGGCGATACGTAACGCCCTAAGACCACTAGTTTCAGGGACATGAGTGGCATGCTTTGGGGGATGGAGATACGTAGTGCCTCAATGTCATGGATTTGCACTCCTGGCTCTAGTTAGGCGTATGGGGGGACGGCGATACGTAACGCCCCCATGCGTCAGGTTTTCAGAGACAAATATCATTTAGAAAACAGTTTTCAGAGACTAGTTTGCAAATACAGATTTCAAAAATAGTTTTCAGAAAAAAGTTTTCTAGAAATGAAAGTTTTCAGAAACAGCAGCTTTATAAGAGACTTTCAGAAAAGATTTTCTCAAAGATTTCTAGAAAGAGAATTATTTTCAGGAAAGAAACGTTTTCAGAAAAGATTCGATTTGATTTCTAAAATATGAAATTTCTTAATGTATTTCTGTTTTCATTTTAAAACTATCCACTCACTTAGATCGTTCTAACGATCTGATCCTCTACTCCTAATTTCTCTGTTTTACAGGTGTTCTCGGAGGACGAGCTCGGGAGGATGGATACTGATGGCAGTCACTAGGGTATGGAGTCTACCAGATCAAGTCAAAGAGAGAGGGGCCAGTCAAAGTCAAAGAACAGTCATGTATCAGTCAATGGTATTGTGTCAGTCATTGTATAAAGTTAAAATGTTTATCAATAAAATTGTAAAAACAAGTGTTATTGAGTGTACAATTATTAAGGTTGAGTTTGCATATCATGATTTTTTAGTTTGGGCAACGGTCTCATACATAAGATTTTGATTGAGAAATAGTATTAGTGTTGATCATAGTTAGAAAGTCAGAGGCTCAGGGGGATAATATGGTCTATTCCCTGCCGGTAGCATCTTCCGAATTGGGGATATTATATTGTTGTATTTAGAGAATATTTTGGCCCTAAAGAGGCTTATTTTTTCTCCCTAAAAACTATATATGAAGTAACCCCAAATTTTCCCCTTATATAGATATCAAAAACACCAAGTTTCATATTCAATTTTGGAGTTATCGCATTAGTAGCATACCATAAATGTCTTAATAGCACGCCTTGAACCTTTTCTAACTCACTGGAATGATTTTAAACTGGCAACTATTGTGCCACAAATTTGTGTTTCACGACACTAACTGATAGTCTATAACTAGGTTGGGCCATGGTTCGGTTCCGAACCGAATAGCTTGGAGCCTTCGATTCCGAGAACCGTCTGTACTGGTTCCGAAATCGAAAATATCTTATTCGGTTCCGGTTCCGGAATCAAAAAAATAAAAAAATAATGGTAGCGATAATTAAGGTAAAAAGGTTATTCAAATTCAACAAAAAGTAAGAGAACTACATGGGGTTTGAATTCTCCACACCCCAAAAGATATATAGCCAGCTTATTTTTTTTTTTTAAAAAAAAATAAAATAAGTCCAATACCTTTTAATATAATACTTTGAAATTAAAACTAATTTAAATCAAATTTAATTTTATTAAAAATTATATGGTTCGGAATCATAATCGTAATTTTACTATTCGGTTCTGATTCCAGAACCGGAACCGTAATTTTATGGTTTGGTTCCAATACTTTTTTTTTGTTGGAATCGTTGGAAACCCCACCGTCAAACCACCTCTTCCGGGCTTAAGCGGAGAAAGTAAAACCTCGGATGTCCCGGCTGTAAAACCCCCGATTTGGTTCCAATATCCCTTTGTAGAATTATCAATTTCATGCTAGATTTTAGCCAAGAAGGAATCTGATTCAGTCTTCAATGTAAACTATAAAGTTATAGATAATTAAATTTTCTTTCCAACGCAACTTAAATCACCTCAATTGATATTGTATGAGAAAGGAATTGCCAAAACACTGAAAACTATACATATTATGAAGTCACTGATGCAAATCGGAAATTTTGGGTTCTTACTTCTTTTTGGCTCAATCTTCATATAATGCATCGTAAATAATAAAATAACGAAGTAATATATTCAGAAAAATAATTTAAGAGGAAATCAATAGTAAATACACTTGAAAAGTGTATGTTATTGGCACTCATCAACGTACATACATAGAGAGAAAAATTATTTTTGATATGAAGTGGCTCCTGAGCCAACTTTCTCCTCTTACTTAATTTCTTGAGCTATTTTAATTGTGCTAAATTTTATTTTATTTTTTTGGATATAAAAAATTGGAGAGAAGTGACTCCTGAACTATTATAATATCCTGAGTTATTTTAAATGAGCTGGGCTTCATTTTATTTTTTGGTGTAAGCAGGTTCTTACTTTCAACTTGGAGATCTCCTTATTTGGTGCCGTACAGTGACAAACAGGAAGAAACAGCAATGATTAGAAATTAGAATCGGACTTAAATCATAACGTCTAATTGG
This sequence comes from Zanthoxylum bungeanum, assembly GCA_019454045.1. Classification (NCBI taxonomy): domain Eukaryota; kingdom Viridiplantae; phylum Streptophyta; class Magnoliopsida; order Sapindales; family Rutaceae; genus Zanthoxylum; species Zanthoxylum bungeanum. Next base: position 67,986 of record SKCR01035126.1, read on the forward strand.
GTGCGAACATAGAATGAACAAACCATATGTCTTTTCTCACAGCGGTGGGTGGCCTTCTTGTGCAGGAGAGTAGCTGTTGTTGATGAAAGAAAAAGAAATTTGATTGTTTTTATTTGTGATAAATGAATATATAAAAGCTGGTACATTTTTGTTTGTTTTTTTTCTTTAATTTAGAAATTAACGCTGATAGACTTATATTATAAAAGATGGCGAGACTTTACGTACGTGTTTGTACGTGAAAAGGTTGTCGTCGAATAGAGTAAAAGATAGCCTTTTCTTATCCTTGGAACGTGGTTGGTGGCAATTGGCAAGGCCAAGAATCTTGCTACTTGTAAGTTTGCCTTTGTAATTTTCTTTTAAATTTAGGAGTAATTTCTTGGTGCAACGGAGGCATGAGTGACGTGATATTATCAACAAATTAGTAAATGACATATACGATTTAATAATCATTTTTTAAATATTTTTTAAATATTTTAACACGCGTGACAATGAATTATTAGATTATTGTACGGATGACGTGGTACCTAAGGGTGTCAATTCTACCCAGATCAGGCCCAGATCCGGAAGTCCCGGAAGGACCCGAGTCCGAAAAGACCCAGGTTCGCAATATTTTTTGCAGACCCGGGTCTTGATTTTAAAGACCCGCACGGATCGGGGTCCAAACCCGGGTTCAAAAAATTCAAATAAAAAAATAAATATAATTTAGGATATTTTATGAAGTTAATTGATAATTTTTACATGAATCTAATTAATTTTAATTATATTTTAGTGAATTTCAGTTTTGTATATTTTAGTGAATTTCAATTTGTGATCATTTATGATTTTTCATAATATTAATTGATAAATTTGAAAAAAATTGTTTTTACGGGTCCCAGATCCGAATCCGGGTATACCCGGACCCGCACCAGGTGGACCCGAAATCCGGGTATACACGGACCCATACCAGGTGGACCCGAATTTGGATCCGGATAATTTTTTCCAAGTATGAACCCGGACCCGGGAAGTAAAAATAATTTCCGAACCTGGGTCCAGGTTCAGATTTTTCTATCCCTAATGATACCTCCGTTGTATTGTAGATTTTCTTTTAAATTTAGAGTAGTGATAAAGGAATGATTGTTTATATAAAAAAAATATTTAATTAAATTTTAATTATAATTTAACTGTAATACTATATTTGAAGAAGTATTTATTCAATACATCTATTATATTGTTAAATTTAACACTCAAGTTCTGTGTTTCAACATTTTGAAACATCATTTGGATAAATACAGTAGCCTCCTTTTCATTTTGCCATGCCATCAGTGATAAGCGAGCTCAACAAATAATCACACTAGCTTAGGTCGTATACAGATACCGGTTAAGGTTTCAGTGGCATAGCATACATGTACAGTGACAAAATTTAGAGTATGAGATAATAATATGTGTGTGCATCGCCGTGCGTTCTTGTGGGGTAAGGGGCAGAGCCAGGGAGCCCATGTTATGGTGCGGCCTACAATTGGAGCCATCGATTCAACTTTTTGATCACAAGAACAATCCCACAAACCATGTGACTGATAGATCAATAAAAAAAAAAAACAAACATGACCATCTTGATGATCATTTCAATGAAGAAAAAGGAAGAATCATTATAGCACTTAGCTAGGAAGAGACTATCAATCAGCACACTGTGTTTTTGCAAGTTGAAAAAATGGTAGACATCTTGATTAATTAGTAAGGTGATAGTTGACAATGCCACACAATCTTACACAAATATAATAATAAAAAATAACTTCATTTTATTAATATTATATATCACTCATATTATCACATTACCGCTATATATAATCATATATTCTTCCGACTTCAAAAGTAATATATGATATTATAATATGAAGTTATATTCTGTTATTCACTGTTATTTGACACGTGGCATAGTGGGTCAGTTGATGACAATGATGATGATGATCTGGTGAAATTCCAGAGGTCGATCTCCCTGTTATAATCATCTGGTCCATGGTAAGACCTGTTGGAGCATATTGATGACGATTGGAAGTCATAATTGTGATGATCAGTGGGGTTGCCGTAACCCATTGTTGGTTCATTGAAACAGGCTAATTGCTTTGAAGCCTCTGATTGGCCATTGAGCTGAGAGGCTACCAGCCGATCAAGGGCTGTCCAGCTGGTGAGTCCTGATGAGTACTGCTCTGTGTGATAATCAGTTGAGCCTTCATTGTCTGTGACCATGGGATAGTGATGATATTTTTGGCTACTGGTGGAGTTAGGACTCTCTAGGCTTGGAAGTTTCAAGAAAGAGTCGTTACAGCCATTATTATGGAACCCTCCAATACCAGTACTGTCCACTGGCCTGATCAAAAATCTTAAGTTATTGTTGGCCTCATCACTTTCTTCCTTGCAAGTGCCACCCATGTGTTGAATCATCTTCTCCAAAGATCCTTCATTGAATGAATTGAACATTCCATTCCTCCTCATCATCTCTCCATTCATAGATGAACTTGTAGGGCCATCTAGGGTTTTGTGGTGATCTTTCTTCTTGAAGATACGACATACCACCCAACTCTCTTCCTGCGTTGCTTCTCCCATAACATTTGAGACCTAAATAAATTGTATACAATCAATATAAAGGAAAACAAATAGTGAGAAACTAGTGCTCCATTTTTTTACCCCAATTTCACAACAGCTCTCAGCGGTGACTTAAAAACCACAACACTATAATATCGAACAGAATTAAGGGTTTCAGAAAATTGGACTGTTTTAATTTGCTTACATTGGTTTCATTGAGGTCGTCGTCAAGTCTATATTCATGCATAATCCAATCAGATTTTTGGCCATGGGGAGCTCGACCTTTATAAAAGACCAGAGTCTTCCTCATTCCGATCCGTCTACAGTTACTATGAATCACCTTGTCACGACCGGTTGCTTTCCAAAAACCAGAAACAGTGGCTCGATTTGTTCGAGTTCCAGTGGGGTATTTCTTGTCTTTGTGACTGAAAAAGTACCAATCACTTTGTGGGGTGGTTCCTATTTTGCACTTCTCTGCAAATAAATATAAAAGGATTAAAGCATTAGCAAGGTTGGGGCAGAAGAAAGGATATATAATTTCTGAGTCCTGACCTTGTATATCCCATGGCTCGAGCTTGTTGAGATCGACATCGCGAATCACATCCAAATCGATCTGTTGTGATGAGACCTTTTTTCTCAAATAGTAATGCAAGAGCTCTTCTTCTGTGGGATGAAATCTGAAGCCAGGAGGGACTTGAGATTGCCCATTTACTGATATACTCATGCTTTCAGGCATTTACAAGAGAGAAAGAGTAATAATAACTAACAAGCTTTTGTACCTAATAGAGCACATAGCACACTCACACACACACCCCCAATATATATATACACACACACACTATATTGATTGTAGGACATAAAGGGCAAAGATACAGGGATAGTAAGAAGTGGGGTTTGTTTTACCTACTAAATAGATGGATAAAGGATTGGAAATGAAGGGGTGGGTCCGGAAATGGGTATCTGAAATGGGTCCAATGTTTGGACAAAACTAGGAGTGCTTGGGGAATGCCTCCATCGAAACTATGACACTCGACCTTAAAAATCTCCTTAGAAAACCACCCACTAATTAATATGAGTATCATATGTCTCATTTTACTTGTGCAACTGCAACCATATTGACAGAAAATTATCATGATTTTTCTCTCTCGTGTTTTTTTTTCCTCTTACAACTACCGCAATATTAAAAACAAAGAGATGATGATATGATATGACCACCTAGCTAGCTAGGCAGTAGGCATTGCGTGCTCTTTCTTGCCCTCCTCCTCCATTTCAAAAATAAAAAATAATATTCTTACAAATAAAAAGTCAGAAAATAAATATATTGTAGCTACAGTAAATAAGAAGAGTATTTATTTTCTGAATTTTTATTTGTAAAAGTATCACTCCTTTTTTTAAAATTAAAAGCAAGGTTGCCAAACTATTTACCATTTTTTTCTTTCTTTCTTATTTTCTATCTTATTTTAACACGTTGTGAGTAGGGATGGCAATTTTACCCACAAACCCGCAAACCCGCAAAAACCCGCCCGCAATGGGTAGGATTTGGTAAACATATTAGTGGGTGCGGTGCGGGTTTGGTAATTTAAAGCAGAACCCGCTGCGGGTGCGGTGCGGGTTTGGTATTTAAGAAAAAAATGCGGGTATCCGCTGCGGGTATCCATATACCCGCAATATTATTTTTTATTAATTAATATTTTTATGACAATATAAAAAAAACCTTCATATAAAAATAACTAACAAAACCTAAACCTAAAACACTAATCCACAGTTCCACACTCCCACTCAACCGCAGCCCGCAACCTGCCCAATCGGAAAAAATTTTGCATGACTATTATTATTTTTTCTAATCACACTTGTTAATAAAATTATAATGCAAAAATTTGGATTAAGTTCACATAATCAGAAACAGGAGAGAAGCAAAATAAGCTAGTGTTTGCTGCAACTTCAGTAGCTTTCATGCCTCTTCATTACATTTACACCACTTGAGCCTTGTAAGCATCACTTTCATTACACTTAGCATAAAAAATATGACCAAAGGTTGGTGATTACTTTTTAGCTTATTGTCGATTGAGTTGGCTAATTTAGATCATTATAATTATGAATGGAAGAACTCGTTTTAATTATGTTTATGTGAAAAAATAAACATATGGTACTGATTCTTTCATACATTATGTTATCTATGTACTATATATACATACATTGCATGTTGTATATGTCAAATGAAAAACAAATATGAAAACTACAGCTAGCAATTAAAAATAAATTATTTAATTAAAAAAATTATATTATTAAGAACACAAAGTAATTCAATATTTTAAAAACCCGCAAAAAATCCGTTGGGTACCAATGCGGGTTTGGTAATTTATTTTTATATGCGGTGCGGGTTTGGTAATGAAAATTAAAACCCGCAACGGGTATGGTGCGGATTTGGTAATTTATTTACATATGCGGGTGCGGGTTTGGTAATGGAAAACCCGCACCATACCCTACCCACTGCCATCCCTAGTTGTGAGGTCTTTATTTATTTATTGTATTGAGCATTCTTTAAAAAAAATGATGTTCTTATTTTCCCATTGCCAAGTATCCACATAATTTCTAACTATTAATTAAAGATAATCAAATACAAATACGACATTCCTATTTTCTCTTTGATATGTACTCATGTAATTTATAATCTATTAATTAACGATACTCAAATACCAAAAAAAACAAAAATTAAATAACATCAAATTGACGCATCTCATATATTTCCTATGAAATTTTGAATTGCAATTTCTTAAATTACTTTAAGAAAATTGATTTTTTAGTGTCAATTCATAGATCTATTAATAAATTATATTACTAGTTCTATTTTATTCATTAATTATACTGTTACTCCGTTATTATAAAATTAAATATATAAGCTTTTAAAATAGATTAGACAAAAAAAATTATTTTTATTGAAAATTATTATAATAAATTTATAAAAATTTATTGTTGATGGTGTTTTCAGGCACTATAACATTTAAGACAGCACGACGAGGACAGAAGGGTAATTCCCTGACTGGTTGAGATCATCAAAGCCGACCCGACCACATCATGTGAAGACCGACCACTTTGGTTCGTATGACCGAGCACTTTAAGGTCGGCATAGACACCTCTCGGCATAAAAAGACTGTCATGACCGACCTCATGAAGACCGACCAGACGGCGAGACGTATTCAAGATGACGACACCCTATTCTTGCGGATAAGATAAGCAGATTATCCTACTCTCACAAGGAAATGAAGTCAGAATCCGAAAAGGGATAAGAAAAGAGAATGGGGAATCGGATTAGGAATCCTTACAAAAAGAGAAGAGACTAAGTTCAACTAGGATTTCTTATGCAAAAAGGAGTCTGATTTCTGTATTACTATAAATAGGAGGGCATAGTATGTGTAAAATCATCACAAATCATCAACAAAAACTAGTGATCTAAATCTTCAAGCCCTGACTTGTGGAGATCCAAGAAGAGTGTTTAAGTAATAAAAGTATCATCTTTTTGTGTCCGTGGACGTAGGTCGGATCCAAATCCACCGAACCACGTTAAATCCCCTTGTTGTTTGGTGTGTTTATCTGTTTTTCGCTAAATTTGCCTTTAGTCCCCCATAACCAAACAAATTCACTATTGATGGAGGATTTCCTCGGGAGTGATATTTCAATATTATCCTGAGACCAAAATCAGCCGTCAACAGTTGGCGCCGTCTGTGTGGAACTCAACAAAAAGCAACTCACGTAGTAAGACAATGGCGGAAGACGGAAGCCACCAACCATCAGGGAGCTCGGCTGCAGATTGGATGACGAATGAACGACATAGCAGAAGGAAAGAGAATTGTCGATATAAGTGAGGACGACATACCCCGGAGGAGGGATCCTTACAAGGTAAGGTCTGTAGTGGTCCAGGGAGATTCCCAGTCCGAGGACACATGGGAGGAAGAGAGTGACAAATCGTCACCAGACCCCTCCTATGATAGCCTTCGCAACACCCGGCGAAAGGAGAAAGAATATGACGAAGAAGTATGAGAAGATACCGGCCACGAGAAGCACCACCCCCGGGATAACAGAAAGAAAGGAGACCGCATGAGACGGAGTGGAACCAAAGATAGCAACATGAAATCTTGGCTACGGGAGGAACTGATCAAATGGGGAGTATATCCCAATGCAAACAGAGGGGATGTCCAGGACGGCAAAGATGAATCTCCCCTCGCGGAAAAAATAAGGTCGGCAAGATTCCCAAAGCGATTCAGCATGTCGACCATGGCACCCTACAAAGGCCACTCTGACCCGAAATCACACATCGAAAGCTTTGTCTTGTTGATGGAAGTCCAAGGAGTAGTAGGAGATGCCATCTGCAAAGTGTTCCCCCTAACTTTAAGTGGACCCGCCATCCTATGGTACAGAAGCCTGGCTCCGGGGAGCATCAGAGACTTCACACAACTTAAGAAGTCGTTCATTCGACACTTTAAAGGGGCTTGCGTCCCCAAAAAGACGATTGGAGAATTAAGACTTATGAAGCAAGGAGAAGATGAACCTCTGAAGATATTTATTGAAAGATACCATAATATGGTACTCGAAGTCGGAGGGTATGAATCCCCCGAGGCCCTGGAAAGCTTGAAGGGAGCCTTGAAGGTCGGAAGGCTATGGACCCATCTAAGGATCCAAGACACCCTGGACTACGCCACCGCTCTGGAGGTAGCCCGAAAATTCGTTTTATTGGAGAACGAGGAAAAAGTATCCCGAAAAGGGAACACCATTAGAGAAAGAACCGCAAGGGAGGGTGCCCCCCGCCGAACAGAAAGAGAATCCAGAAGACCGCTCCCGAAGCACAAGGATTTCAAACCACTACACCGAGACAATCAAGAGAGAAGGGCACCGACCCAAGTAAACCATGTGGTCGGGGAAGATGCATACATTCCCCTAAAGAAACCACTGGGGCAAATTGTCATGGAGATCCAGGGGAAAGGCCTCTTAGTGGAACCCGACCAAAGGAGATTCCCTCCGGACAAAAAACCAAAGGCTTATTGTGTACACCACAACTCCAAAGGACATGCAACAGACGGATGTAAAAATCTGTGAGAGCAAATGGAAGATCTAGCCCGAAACGGGTATCTCAACAAATACATTGACCACGAGGTCATGACAGCCAGACAAAGAGCATGTGGTCGCCAAATCAATATCATCGCAGGAGGAAGAACACTGGTCGGAAACTCTAACCGGTCAAGGAAAGATTACGGCAGAACCCGAGGACCAGATGTCTTAGAAACAGAACAGGGCACAGGGCTATCGGGAGGCCGGTCGGTACCAATAATGTTCACTGATGAGGATACCCGAGGAGTAAGTTTCCCTCATGACGATGCATTGATAATCAAGGCAGTCATCAGCGGGTCGGAGGTAGACAGAATCCTAGTGGACCCCGGAGCGCGGTTGACATAATTTCCAGAGAAGCACTGGACGACCTAGGGGTAGAATATGCAACCCTGACCAACGATAGCACTCCTTTATACGGTTTCGGAGGATCAGCCGTCATCCCACTAGGAAGGATACAGTTGGCAATAACTGTCGGGACACATCCTCGGACCCGGACGATCATGACAGACTTCACTGTAGTAGACTGCATGAGCAGTTACCAGGCCATCGTCGGGCGACCCTTCATGATGAAAACAAAAGCCGCGATGTCCTGCTACCACCTGACTGAAATTCCCCACTCGGGAGGGGATTGGAATTGTGTGCGGAAGCCAGAAAACAGCTCGCAGCTGCTTCGCAACTCTCTCACGAGAAACTCTTTGCATCACAGAAGACAACCGAAAACGACAAAGGAACCAGGGAAAAGAAGAAGAAGACAGAACCCAGACGTCTGGCCGAACAAGAATGCCCGACTCGCTGCAGCTGAGGAAACTGAGGAGATAGAACTTTAAGGGACAGGAATTCAAATACAGAGCCTCTCTCAAAATGACCCACAGAGAGTTGTAAGTAGAGCAGTATGTCCCCAAGTATCAATAAAAACTTTTTTTATTTATCCGCTCTTCTAAAAAATAAAAGTTTGCAAAGAGCTCCGGGGACATACTCAATGCAACAATCCAAAACATAAGGAGAAATTCGCCCTTAATATTCCAAACAGCTCGGGCCGGGTGTATCCCACCTAGTCAGCCCTTCGGACTGGGGACGTAACATTCCCTGAGGTCCAAGTGCCTTTCTTCAGCTCGGGGTCGGGTACATCCCACCGAGTCAGCCCTTCGGACTGGGGACATAACATTCCCCCAGGTCCAAGTGCCTTTCTCAGCTCGGGGTCGGGTACATCCCACCGAGTCAGCCCTTCGGACTGGGGACGTAACATTCCCCCAGGTCCAAGTGCCTTTTTCAGCTCGGGCCGGGTGTATCCCACCGAGTCAGCCCTTCGGACTGGGGACGTAACATTCCCCCAGGTCCAAGTGCCCTTCTTCAGCTCGGGGTCGGGTACATCCCACCGAGTCAGCCCTTCGGACTGGGGACGTAACATTCCCCAGGTCCAAGTGCCTTTCTCAGCTCGGGGTCGGGTACATCCCACCGAGTCATCAGCCCTTGGACTGGGGACATAACATTCCCCCAGGTCCAAGTGCCTTTTTCAGCTCGGGGTCGGGTTACACCGAGTCATAATCATTAGTCTGGGGACGGGACATTCCCCCAGAACCATCTCTCTCAGCTCGGGGTCCTTAGGGACATACTCGACGCATAGGATCCGTGAGAAGCATAGCACGGGGAGGGATGATACCCCCGTGGCGACTGCTTACTCCAGTGTTACCGAACATAAGGAGGAATATGCCCTTAATGTGTCGAACACTCTTTGATCCTCATTTACCCGATGTAATGGATCCGTGGGAAAGCATAGCACGGGGAGTGACGAGGCCCCCGTGACGATTGCTAGCTCCAGTGATACCGGACCTAAGGAGGGATATGCCCTTAGCGTCTCGGACACTCTTTGATCCATTCATCACTCAGATCCGTGAGAGGCACAGCACGGGGATGCGTTGTGCCCCTGTAACGTGTGCCTACTCCAGCGTGGTAAGGAGGAGCCCTCATACAATACACAGGCTCCCCAGTGAACCGACGTGTAGAGGATGTGCCCTTACCAATCAAACGCTCTTTTTGATCCGAATCATGGTTCGCCGGGACGCTGAATTGAAAGATTCAGAATTGTGTTTTGGAGACCTCGGACAGGACGCTGTTTTGAGGCATCCATGTTGTTATTCTTTTTGCAAAACCGTTTTCATGGGATAGGTGCTAAGTCACCCCCGACTTTGATTTTATTTCCCGAAACTTGTTTTTTATTTTTCGCCGGTCTGGCAGAGGGACGCCCATGCCGGATTTGGCAGGACTTCAAAAGGTTGATTCACTTCCCTTCTGTACAAGTCCCAAAAATTATTCGGCTCGGGGCTGGATTCGTTCCGCCGAGGCCACTTGGATTATTCGGCTCGGGGCTGGATTCGTTCCGCCGAGGCCACTTGGATTACCTGGCTCGGGGCTGGATTCGTTCCGCCGCCGAGCCACTTATTTATTCGCCCGGGGCTGGATTCGTTCCGCCGAGGTCACTTGTTTCTCTCAGCTCGGGGTCGGGTTACGTCCCACCGAGTCGGTTTCTTTTTGACTGGGGAGGTAACATTCCCCCAGGTCCAAGTCTTTCACACAGCTCGGGGTCGGGTTACGTCCCACCGAGTCGGCTTCTTTGGACTGGGGAGGTAACATTCCCCCAGGTCAAGTCTTTCACACAGCTCGGGGTCGGGTTACGTCCCACCGAGTCGGTTTCTTTGGACTGGGGAGGTAACATTCCCCCAGGTCCAAGTCTTTCACACAGCTCGGGGTCGGGCTTTGTCCCACCGAGTCAAGCTCCTTTCGGTTTGGGGAGGTAACATTCCCCCACAACCCAAGTCTTTCACTCAGCTCGGGGTCGGGTTACGTCCCACCGAGACAAACTCTTTCGGTTTGGGGAGGTAACATTCCCCCAGAACCCAAGTCTTTCACTCAGCTCGGGGTCAGGATATTCCCCTCCGGTTCATGATGACCCCTGAAGGGTCTCGAAATTGTTCGGACAACAAAAAAAAATAAGAAGAAGAGAGACACGAAATAAACATAAATATATATATATGTAAGTCAAAGTACAACTTAAAGTTTGTTTACAAAAGTTAAAGTGTACACAGGGCCCCGGTCGGGTTACCCTTTCTCATTCAGCCCGCACAGGGGCAGGAACTTCTTCCTCAACTGGCTCAGACGGCGGGAGGACTGGCTCGATCTCAGGAGGAGGAGCAGCTGTTTCATCCTCGGTAGCACGGGAGACCTCTACTTCAAGGACGGGAGGAAGGATCTCAAGGCAGTCATCGCCGGAGGCTGGAACATCAGGTCGCTCTTCTCGGCAAACCCCGGAATCCGGAACAACCGAAATCGGGTCGGGATCCATCACCTCCTCGGTAGGGGGAGGGAGCCACTTCCGGAACTCCTCCTCGGAGATCTCCCCTTTACAGAAACTGATGGCCGCATATATAGGATCCATATTCAGACTCGGCAGCACCATCGGTATCAGTTCGACACAGTCACCAACCCCCTCAAGGCTAATGGCCTCCTTCTCGGCCTCAAGATCAGCCTCTCTTTCCTCGAGCTCGGTTTCTTTCCTCTCAAGATCATCCCGAGCCCGCGCCATTTGCTCTTCATTGGCCTTCAATTTGGTTTCAACACTGGCCACCTTGGCCTTCAAAACGCCAATTTCAGATTGGGCGGTCTTCAAATCCTCCCGAGCATTGTCAGCAAGCTTTCGCTCCAGCGCAGCAGCAGCCTTAAGAGCCTTATTAACTTTGAAGTTCTCAATGGCTGTCAACTCAAGGTTCTGAATCACCCCATCCCGATCAGCCAATTTAGCCTCCACTTCCGAAAGGCGATTCTGAAGTCTCTGGGCCTGACCACCCTCGGACAACAGGCTCAAAAGAAGGTCCTTGTTCTTCGCCATAAGGTAAGTGGCCTGCACAAAAAACAAAGAAAGTCAAGATACGAGATGAAGAAGACCGGGAACTAAAAATCAGGAAAAGAAAAAGGGAATAGAACTACATTTGCCATCTGAGAGCTCATCTCGGTGACCACAGCCTCGGGCGAGATATCCTCATATCTCGAGACCTCCTCAGGGGGAATCACCTCGGCCAATTCGTTGAAGGCCGGCACTAAATGGGAAGTGGCCTCCCGATGCTTTCTCCCAGGTCGTCCACCCCGAGGGTTACAGAACCCTTTCGCTTTTTTGAGGAGCCCACGGATGATTTTTTACCCCGGCGAGCGTCTTTCTTCTTGCCCGGGACAGGATCCTCCTCCTCCTCTTGGACCAGCTCGGTCTCCTCGGCCCCAATTGACGCCTCCTTTTCCTCAAGGGCTTCGGCGGACTGGTGAGACGAGCAGAGACCCCGACGACTGCACCCGGAAGAAGATAGACCCCGAGCAGCCGGCTGAACATTTCCTTGAGACGCCCTCTCAGCCCCAGCAGGGTCAGGCTGTGCCGGGGAAGTCCCAGTTTCGGCATGACCGGCCTTCTTCATAGTACCGCCAACTTCTCAAGAAACTTTGGCCTCTTCGACATGCCTACAAAAAAAATGGAGTCAGAACCCGAGCATATAACACATGATAAAAACAGCCGCGGACACACCTACCTATCCGACCCGAGACTTCCGGAGGGACGGTCCGAGTAAGGCCTGACTCAACAAAGGCCGCATCATTGACCAGTTTCCTCCAGTGGGCAGCATACCCCCGAGCCCAAATACCCGTCTCCGAACCTGACGAGAAACCTTGGGAGCATCTCTCCAACAAGCTGGGAGGAACCAGAGAAGTTAGAAACCTAGGAAACTAAGAACGGGAATAAGAAAGAAAGAAGGGGTATTAAACTCCTAACCTCCAGCCCTGAAGATGTCCGGAACCGAGACGTCCTCCTCAAACGATCTCAGGACCCGACCCCAATCCCCAGTGGCCCAGAACCAAAGATCCTTGAAATTCTTGTTGGAGTCGGGGAGTTTCTGGACAAGGTTGGACGAGCTATCGTAAGCAGAGAGGTAATACCAACCGTAGTGAGTCTTTGGGTTAGACTTCAAACGGTATAACCTCTTCACCTCTTCCAAACAAGGTACACCTAAACCTGCCCGGTGCCAGACCACATATATGCCGGCCAGAATCCTCCAGCTGTTCAAGCTCAATTGGCAAGGGGCAATCTCCATCTCGGCCAGCATCCAAGCAAAATAACGTTGCATCGGCAGCCGTAGCCCACACTAAAAAAAGACATGAAGAAGCGCCACCGAGCCCTCATCAGGCTGACTAGCACGATCCATCTGGCCTGGAACTTCAAGGGCAATATCTATCGGGATGTCGTATCGTTGCCGCAACAGCGCAAGATCATCCTCAGTTATTTTGGAGGGACGATTCATATCCAGAGCCGACGACCCAAGTTCACCAGGCTCTGGGTCATTCCGAGGAACCCTCTGATGGTAGGAGTCTTGTTCGATCTCGGAGGGAGTTGGGGTAGTGTCAAGGTCTTCTACACTAGGTGCCCCCGAGCCCGAGGAGAGCTCCTCAGCAGGGGGAGCCGAGATATTAGCAGGCTTTTCAGGGGAGGAATTGCCTTCAGACATCCCTGACACCCACAGAAAACAAAGAAGGAAGGGGAAGTCAGTCTATGGCTACAAGAAACTACTCACAGTTTCCATGTTAGCTAAACAGTGGTCTCTAAAAGTGCCCTAAAGCAGAACCCGGCAAACCATAAATCTTCCCTAGCAAAACACAGATTCATAAAACACAAAAGGGGAAGAGGTCGTTCAGAAGACTTACTTGTTCTTCTCAGAAGAGGCAGAAGGTTGTTCAGTACGGGTGTGCCCGTTCCTTATTTTCACAGCACGGAGGAAGAAAAAGACCACGGTTGAACTTCGAAAGCACGGAGTCGGGCAAATCACAGAGATATTTGCAGAAAAGAAGAAGAAATTGCCGAAAAAGATTGAACAGTGAAAGCCTCGCCCTCTTATAGTCATGGCAAAGACGCTCGTGACCATTGGATCTAAGGAAGAGCCCGGATGAACGCCAAGCGTCGACTGCAAAAGGGGTCTCCCATGTTTAAACAGACGGCTGAGATCAGCTCACTGTGAAGACGCCTCTGCACGGTCGATTCGTTCCCTTTTTTGGCGGGAGCCCGTCGGATGTTTGACAAGTGTCAAACTTAGAAGAAACCATAAAGTTGATTTGATAGGCATTTAAACGGACGTGACTGATTGCGTGTCTCGAGACGAAACGCTTAAAAAAGGCAACAAAGCATTTCTCGACCCAAGACCGACCTCCAACAGAGTAAGTCAGAAACACCTTCTTTATATAGTTCCCGGCACCAACTTGCACGCTTGTTGGAACCGAGAACTAGGGGACAGATGTTGATGGTGTTTTCAGGCACTATAACATTTAAGACAGCATGACGAGGACAGAAGGGTAATTCCCTGACTGGTTGAGATCATCAAAGCCGACCCGACCACATCATGTGAAGACCGACCACTTTGGTTCGTATGACCGAGCACTTTAAGGTCGGCATAGACACTCTCGGCATAAAAGACTGTCATGACCGACCTCATGAAGACCGACCAGACGGCGAGACGTATTCAAGATGACGACACCCTATTCTTGCGGATAAGATAAGCAGATTATCCTACTCTCACAAGGAAATGAAGTCAGAATCCGAAAAGGGATAAGAAAAGAGAAAGGGGAATCAGATTAGGAATCCTTACAAAAAGAGAAGAGATTAAGTTCAACTAGGATTTCTTATGCAAAAAGGAGTCTGATTTCTGTATTACTATAAATAGGACGGCATAGTATGTGTAAAATCATCATCAAATCATCAACAAAAACTAGTGATCTGAATCTTCAAGCCCTGACTTGTGGAGATCCAAGAAGAGTGTTTAAGTAATAAAAGTACCATTTTTTTGTGTCCGTGGACGTAGGTCGGATCCAAATCCACCGAACCACGTTAAATCCCCTTGTTGTTTGGTGTGTTTATCTGTTTTTCGCTAAATTTGCCTTTGGTCCCCCATAACCAAACAAATTCACTATTGAGGGAGGATTTCCTCGGGAGTGATATTCCAATATTATCCTGAGACCAAAATCAGCCGTCAACAATTATATTTGATTACTTTTTTATTTTAATAAATTAATTATGATGTAAAAATATTAATTATTTTATCATAAAGATAAATATGTAAAAACAGAAAATATTCCTTTGATTTTTATTTAATCTCTGCAGATGTTGAGGTACTAAAACAATAATAACGGGTAAATGGTGTAAATTGGAAAGTGGCAATCTCACCCTTTTAAATTAACCCTATTTTTAATTCTCTCTTTCCTTCCCGATTCGGTGAATTTCTCTCATTTCTTTCAATTGCTGCAAATAAATGTAAATGCTTATTTCTCACTTGTCAAAATGTTTTTTTTTTTTTTTTTTTTTTAAATCGTTGGAAACCCGGTACTAAACCACCCATTCTGGGCCGCGGCGCAGGTAAAACCCCCGGCTGCCCCAGGCTCTTACAAGAAGTTGCACCCCTGGATTCGAACCCAGAACCTCAAGGTGAGATTCTGGACCCTTCACCACCAAGCCACACCCATTGGGGGCCAAAATGTTTTCACTATAAGCTATTACAGATTGATAGGAACAAAACCCACCATTCCATAATGAATATCAGAATTACCAACCATGAAAGCTTTAGAGTTTCTTTTAGTTCAAGCTTTGTAAAGGAAAAATATTAGTGAAACTGAGAGTTTAATCCGTAAAGTGTGCTAGTGGAGAGAAAATATTCAATTGAGTTGGAGAGAAAAAGAGACGAGTGAAGACTAATATTGAGATTTTTAAATTTTGAATAACAAATATATATATATATATTATATATATATATATATATATATATATATATATATATATATATATATATATTAAATGGATGCAGAGAGGATTTTGATGAGTTCAAATAATTCCACTCTTCCGCAAAATGTACATGTACAAGTCATTAGATTAATTATTAAATTGCATATGAATATTATATTTAAAATTAATAATTAAATGGAATGTCAAACATTGGTGTATTAAGGATACATGATTATATTGGTCCGCAATGGGCGTGGTTTGGTTATGTAGGGTTCATGATCTTACCTTGAGGTCCTGGGTTCGAATCGAAGGAGTGCGTTTCCTATAAGAGTATGTGACAGTCGGGGGTTTTACCTGCTCCGCTTAAGTTCAGAAGGGGTGATTTGGCGGTGGGATTTCCAACGATTTAAAAAAAAAAAAAAAAAAGATTAAGGATATTGATGGTTATACATTGGCAATACGTCTAATCTGATGGTCCACATTATAAATGATAGTAAGCTTATCGAAATTTCAAGTTGTATGAATTTCGAATAGACATGATTTTTCAATCTCCTAATCTACGCTTCTCTTAAGAAAAAATACAAATGAATTATTGATGGTCATTGTTAAATGAGATTAAAAAAGCAGTAAAATATTATGTTATACATTGTTAAAAATGAACACGTGGCATAAATTATTAAAAACTAATAAGACCTAGATTTTAATTTTTTATTTTCAAAACCACTTTATTAATACTTGCAAGGCTTGCTTGTTCTTTTGTCCAAGTGATGACTAACTGACAAATTTCTCAGTCATACAAGTATTTATGGCATCAAATTATTGCTAGAGTATGATTTCAGTTTCTTCTATCCTTTGACAAAAAGACAGAAAAAAAATTGAAGTATGCTTCTATCTTTGCCATGCCAATATCATGTTCCCAATTAATCAGTTCACTAACAGTGTTGATTATTGTTGCTTACTGACTGTCTAACCAAAATTTGTTTGCATACAATCTTGGAACCAGTCTAATTCTTCACATTATATCATACAAATCATGATTTAGTATTGAGTTGAATTTGTATTAAATATTAAATTAACTATCAGAGTTTAATTAATATGAACCTCATGTAAATCCCATTAATTAATATGAACCTCATATAAATCCCACTTATCTCCTGAATATTGTTCCAATATTGAGCACAAAGTCAGGATCCTAATTAATAAAGGTAGCTACATACTAATCAAATTAATATTATATTAGATATCGGACTACACGTTGTTGCATTTTTTATATTTAAAGAGTGTACAATTAATTATTATATTTTTGTGCTAACATACGTACATACTAGTAACAGTCGCATAAAAAACAACAGTACCTAGAAGTGCTTAATCATTTTTATGTAGTACACCTTCAGAAGTTGTTTCTGAATCATTTATTTTATTTCCTGAAGTATGAAATGATGGTCGGTTATGCATGTCATCAATGTAGGATATTTCAGAATTATTGTTTGCCTGATACAATGTTAGTATTTCAGAATGAGGCGTGATCGATTTGGAA
This sequence comes from Zanthoxylum bungeanum, assembly GCA_019454045.1. Classification (NCBI taxonomy): domain Eukaryota; kingdom Viridiplantae; phylum Streptophyta; class Magnoliopsida; order Sapindales; family Rutaceae; genus Zanthoxylum; species Zanthoxylum bungeanum. Next base: position 84,980 of record SKCR01035126.1, read on the forward strand.
TTATAGATGGGTGTCAAAACTTTAAAACTGGTATTTGTTCATATATTTTTTAAAAAAATTAATGTAATTTAATGGATTAATGGAGAATATATTTAAGCAATTGAAGAGGGAAAATGATTATTTCATCTTCTTTATGTTAGATGCATGTACAACGAAATTTATCATGACCTTTGACAATAAACACAAATGAATAAAAATTAATGCAATTTAAATGATTAGTGCAGAATATCACTACAAGAAAAAAGGCTTTTACTGATACTAAATTAGTGTCAGTAAAGGGTTTTACTGACACTATATAAATGTGTCAGTGTTGCCGCAGCCAGAAATCACTGACACTAGTTTCTAGTGTCAGTGATTCTTAGTGTCAGTAAACGTTAATACTGTAGTATCAGTAATCTCTCACACTATTTTAGTGTCAGTAAATTATTGACACTATATCATCAGTATTTAGTGATACTATAGTGTCAGTAAATTTTGTTACTGCAGTATCAGTATATCGCATATATTTGATTTTTAGTGTCAGTAATTATTGTTACTATAGTATCAATATCCGTCAATATCTTTTAAAATTTAAAAATCGTATTATTTCACAATTATATTTCTTATTTTTGTAATTAAATTAATCATAAAATATATATATATATATATATATATAATATATATATATATATATATATATATATACCAACTCAATGAAATAAAAAACTAAAAAATTACATTTATATAAAATTCGCAATATAATAGATTAATCGTATTAATCAATTCAACAGTATCACATGATGAATACAAAAACTCCATAGACAATCTTTAAATTAACATATATATATTTCAAAAACTACTCTTAAAGTCCCATCAAAATGTCATGCCCCCACCAAAATTCATGATACTTGTTGAGAAGCCTGCAACAATCCCCAACAATATGATATCTGGCACAAAATCTGAAATTATAAACCAAATGTTAAGAATTAGATGGACTTCCAAAAAAAATCGATATCTTCATAAATAAAAACATTAAAAACATTAAATACATCCAAATAAAAATACAAAATATAACCCCAATCTAATTTTTGTCACATAAAGCACTTATTGACAATAACCATACCAACAACCTAAGAGCATGCATATAAAAAACCAAATGACATCCATGATAACAAGTTGTATCTTTCATACCGCTACATAATCACCAAAATAAACAAATCAATAACACACACACACACACACACACACACATATATATATAGACGGACATAAAACTGAAATAAAAGGATCTCATGAACCAGATGAAGTTTATCAGATGACATGATCTAATACTGTTTCCAAATGCAGGAAGCAAATCAAGATGACAAGATAGTTGTTCATTATGGAATTCCTGGAAACTAAAAGTTCAAAGCTCAAAATGTACTAGAATGTAACATTCCAGGTAATTGCCATAAAAATAGATGAGATAAACATGTTAGATCTCAATATATCAAATACTGCTTCCATAGCATTCATGCTGCACCTCAAAGCACATCAGATGACAGGTGCCATATCCCCCAAAGGTTTCAACAAGTATCAATCAGAACATGGCAAAACTTCATCAGGTAAACATTATCTTTCATTATCTTGAAATATCATCAAATCGGTCATACTAAAATAATACTCATGCCAAACATTTAATCCACTATCACTAACCGTGTATACATGCATATGTTATCATCTCATCATGTTCTAGCATTCTTACAATATGATCTTTCTAAGTAAGCAAACAACTCATACAATCAAAGCTTGACTAACAACTAATACCATGCATGCATCATGCACACTTACACCATCAAAGCTTGACTTACTTTCATGGCTAATAACATCAACAGCCTACAGCAATCCAACAAATGGCTTATATTCATATATTTCCACTTAACTAACATAAATGTTTGCATAACTTAATATACATATTCAACTAGTTGAAGTATAGCGAACACCCTCAAACCAAAAGGCTTACCTCCAATTTTGATTAAAATGAATACAAACAAAAAAAAACTCACTTGTAAAGAAAGTTGTGATCATGGAGACCAACAACAAGAGCAGAAGCACCAATCTCCCTCATAAGAGCCACAATCTTGGTTCACTAAAAAAAATAATGAACTTGCCTTGTCAGCTAAAGGTTCACGACTAAATGGAGGATCATTCTCCAAGTATTCAAAAATAAGCTGGCCTGGAGGATTGCGAATCTCACTTTCTTCACTTGATGAACCCACTCTCTTTCAACCAAAATCTACACAGGCAAAATCTGCAAACCAAATCAAGCAATTTGTTCCTTGTGAGACGCCGTTCATTGCCTTCACCATAAGCAGCAATGTGTTCCTTGTGTTTTAGTCGAAGCTTCTCAGTTGCTTTCTTAATAACCTCAAAGCCTCCATCATTCGTCATGGATTTGGTGCTGAAACATTGTCAAATATTTTATGAGAGAACTTCTATCTCTATTATACATTGATTATTTACTAAATAACTTTCTCCAAGAGGTACCCTGATTCACAGCAAAAAAAAAGGTAAGAAACAGTATGTGGAATATAGCATGAAAATTTATTAAGATTAGAACCAGTAAGAAATTTAAAGCAAATGTGGAATATGGAGTGATACATAAAGATGTCACTCTAAATGTAAGAAACAATTGTTATAACAATGAGAATTGTTATTTAAATTTGTAGTCTAACACAAAGCAAAATGCAAAATGGTGTCATTTACTGTAATCGGGGTACCAGCCCCATTCCAATCACCCTGTTCGGACAAAATTTTTAAAAGATACATACAGTCAATACGCAAAGGGAAAAACTATAGAACTTTGAATCAATATCAGGCCTCTAATGTTGCAATTCAATAGAGAATATATGGTATTTTAACGAAGCAGAAAAATTTGAGAACAATCAAGGAGAATTAACCTGAATTAGCTTGGGCGAAGTCTTAGGGAAGAATTGAAGTCCTGAGCCAATTTTTACCCCCCACTCCATTTCAACCAAAATCCACAAAGGCAAAATCTGCAAACCAAATCAAAACCAACATTAACAAAAACCCACGAGCAAAATCAGAAATAAACAACAATCACCCATTTAAATCAAAGCCCTAACAAGTGAAACCCACTTAAATTTAACGACCGAAAAAAAAAAAAAAATAAATAAAATGAGTAAATTAGAGAAATTCGAACCTGGGCGTTTCAACGTGATTCGTGAGAGTGTGAGAGAGCAAGTAGAGCGAGAGTGAGAGAGACGAGTCTGAGGTAGAGAGTTTTGAGTCTTTGAGAGAGACTGAGCGATAGAGATGAGTCAGAGGCAGAGAGAAACCTTAAACCTTAGGGTTTCGTTGAGGGAAGAGTTGAAATAGGTTAGGATTTTGTTTTGATAAAGAAAAAAAATGGAGGATTAGGGTTTGTTAATGTTTAGGTTCACACAAATAATTTTGGAGAAGGCGGCCAGGTCTGTAAACGAAGAAAAATGAAAAAGCCGCGGAAATGAATGGGGAGAAGGCGCCTATTTATTTAATCTATTAGAGGGGAAAAAATTTCCCCACTAAAAATAATAAATTCGCCACTATATGTCTATTTTTAGTGGTGAAATAATTTATATCAATGGTTAAGGAACAAAAGTCACCGCGGTTTAAGGAACAAAAGTCACGATTTGGCCCAGTGGTAAAGCCTTACAATAAAAAAAAAATTTATATCAATGGTTACAATTTCGAGTCCCAGCAGACTTAAGGAAATAATTTTTTTTTTTAATTTTTTTACTGATACTAAGGTATCATTAATTACTGACACTAAATTTACTGATACTCTAGTGTCAGTAATATATGCGAAAAACGTCACTTCCGCGAGGTGTTGGTTCGACTCCAGACGACTACGCGTTTTTTTTTTTTTTATTTCTTACTGATACTATTGTAATAGTAATTACTGACACTAAAATCGCTGATACCATAGTGTCAGTAATTATTGATATTTAAAAGAAAAACACGGAAATAGGCCCATTTATACGTCGTTTCTGACACTTTTAGCCTAGTGTTACTAACCTTAGTGTCAGTAAAGGCCTTTTTTCTTGTAGTGTATGTATCAGCAATTGAAGAGGAAAAATGAATGAGTATTTAAGGGTGATATTTATGGAAGACAAATGATTCAATCAATATTTTTAATAAGTGGCTACATATTGTAGTGTCAAGTGTCAGAACATAATAAAAATGAGTATAAAAAAAAAAATTGTAGAAGAAGAAGAAGAAGAAGTGGAAGAAATGTAATTAGTTAGAGAATTTTGAGAGGTCCTAATTCAATTCATTCTATTTCTTCTCAGAATTCCATTCCTTCAATCATTATTTTGGGTTGATATATGACGCAGCAACCACTTTATATACTATAGTTACTAACCGGCATTTTCTTTGATTAGTTAGATTAGATATTATCGATTTTGAAAGCTTGTTAGTTTAATAGTTTGAATTATCTTTTTTATGTTTTTATTTTTGACGTGAATTATAAGTCTACCTAAAATAACTCGTTCAATTATTATTCAAAATATTCAATACTTATAAGTACATCTGCATCCGGTTTTCCCAAATGATGTAGTATATTACATAAATTTATTTTATTTAGGGAAAAAAAAGAAACAAGGCAAATTGGTTACTTGATATTTTTCTACTTTTGGTTGCTGTTTTTGTTTTTGTTTTTTATTTTTATTTTTGGTTATTTTTTGTTGACGGTGGATTTTGGTCTCAGGGTAATATGAGAATATCACTCCCGAGGCAATCATTCTTCAATAGTGAATTTGTTTGGTTATGGGGAAAACCAAAAGCAAACTTAGCATAAGATAGATAATGCGCCAATCAAACAAGGAGATTTAACGTGGTTCGGCGGATTTTGATCAAACCTACGTCCACGGACACAAACAGAACTATATTTTTATTGCTGAAACTTGTATCTCTCGTATCTCTCGTATCTCTCGTGCTTTACAAGTTTTATCACAATGAGATCGATATTGATTATGATCTCAACTTTTAACTTTCAACTTCTCCCCCTTATGCACACTCTACCCTTCTATTTATAATAACAGAGAAATCAGATTCCTTCTAGCATAAGGATTTCCTAGTTGAAACTATTTCATTTTCTCATAAGGATTCCTAGTCAAAACTATTCTCTTTTCCCATAAGGATTCCTAATCAAAACTACATTTACTTCTTTTATCCTTTTAGGATACTGACTCACCAATTTTCCCCATGAAAATAGGATAACTTGTCATCTTATCCGCAAGAATAGGGTGTCATCTTCTAGAGCATATCTCGCTATCTGGTCGGTCTTCATGAGGTCGGTCATAATGGTCTTTTGAACTGAGAATGCTTCTGCCAATCTGATAATTGCCCGGTCATCCGAACTCAAGTGCTCGGCCATTTACTCATGTGGTCAGGTCGGCATTAATGATTTCGACCGAGAAGGGAATTACCCTTTTTACCCCTGTCGTACTCCTTAAATAACATAGGTCCTGAAAACACCATCAACATCTGTCCCCTAGTTCCCGGTAACAACGAGTTTGCGAGTTGATGCCGGGAACTATAAAAAAAGATGGTGTGTTGATCGCCTTGCTAGTGGTCGCTCCAGAAATCACGGAGAAATTGCCTTCGCCATCAACTAAGTCTTCTGTTTCTATCTTCATATCCTTGGTTATTGGAGATGCTGACCCTATTCAGAACGATTCTCCACCTCAAAGTAAATTGCTTTACTTGGGTCGTTCCATCAAGAGATGAAGTTCCTCTTGCTGTCCAAACTAAAAATGACTCATCCTCTGTAATATTTGTACCAAAGATTTGGAGGTCCTGACCCCTGACTGACTCGGTGGGACGTACCCCGACCCCGAGCTGAGAAAGGCACTTGGACCTGGGGGAATGTTACGTCCCCAGTCCAAAGAGGTAGACTCGGTGGGACGTAACCCGACCCCGAGTCGAATAACTAAGTGGCCTCGGCGGAACGAAATCCAGCCCCGAGCCGAATAATCAAGTGGCCTCAGCGGAACGAAATCCAGCCCCGAGCCGAATAATCAAGTGGCCTTGGCGGAACGAATCCAGCCCCGAGCCGATTAACCAAGTGGCCTCGGCGGAACGAATCCAGCCCCGAGCCGATTAACCAAGTGGCCTCGGCGGAACAAAATCCAGCTCCGAGCACTGGTTAATAATTGGGACTTATTCAGATGGGAAGTGTATCTATCTTTGAAGTCCTATCGAATCTGACTTGGGCGTCCCCTTATCAGACCGACGAAAAAATAAAAACAAAACTTTGGAAAATAAAATCCAAAAAGTGTAAACAACAGCACGGGTACCTTAGAACAGCGTCCCGTCCGAGGTCTCCAAAATACAATTCTGAATCTTTCAATTTAGTGTCCTGGCGAACCAGGATTTGGATCAGAGAGCGTTTAAAAATGTTAAGGGCACATCCTCTATACGTCGGGTCACTGTGGAGCCTGTGTATTGTGCGAGGGCTCCTTCTTACCACGCTGGAGCAGGCACACGCTACAGGGGCACAACGCCTCCCCGTGCTGCGCCTCTCTTGGATCCAAATGATGAATGGATCAAAGAGTGTCCGGGATACTAAGGGCACATTCCTCCTTAGGAACGGCATCACTGGAGCTAGCAATCGTCACAGGGGCATCATCTCTCCTCGTGCTATGCTTTCTCACGGATCCATTACATCGGGTAAGTGAGGATCAAAGAGTGTTCGAAACATTAAGGGCACATTCCTCCTTACGTTCGGTGACAGTGGAGTAAGCAATCGCCACGGGGGTATCATCTCTCCCCGTACTATGCTTCTCACGGATCCTATGCATCGAGTATGTCCCCAAATATTCCGAGGACCCCGAGCTAAAAGAGACACTTGGTTCTGGGGGAATGCCCCGTCCCCAGTCCAATGAGCATGACTCGGTGGGACGTAACCCGAACCCAAGCCGAATAATCAAGTGGCCTCGGCGGAACAAAATCCAGCCCCGAGCCGAATAATCAAGTAGCCTCGGCGGAACAAAATCTAGCCCCGAGCCAGATAATCAAGTGGCATCGGCGGAACGAAATCCAGCCCCGAGCCGATCAACGAAGTGGTCTCGGCGCCAACTGTCCTTTGCAGCGGGCATCGAGTATGTGAGGGTCAGAGAGTGTTCGAAACATTAAGGGCATATTAATCCTTATGTTCGGTAATATTGGAGCAAGCAGACGCCACGAGGGTATCATCCATCCCCATGCTATACTTCTCACGGATCCATTAGTAAGAGAAATAGACGAGAATACAATCTTCGTAGTGGAAATTCCATAATAGCATTGATATTGAACCGCTTGACGAAATCCCCAAACAAAGCGCCCACAATTGTCTTTGATATGTGAGAAAGGTCATCTAGTAAAACCCTTCTGAGAACCTGAACAAAAAGGACTTGTTGTGTAGTAGAAACCAGGGTCACCAAATATATTATCACCTCATTCACATATTTATTATCATTCTGTGAAGACTCATCAGCCATCCAATTCACATTCTCTATTGATGACATGAAACCATTAACCATAGTTTTGAGCATCCAGATAATGTTTCCTCTTTAGCATCGCGGGATTTGTTAAGAGGAAATTGCCTCCTACTTCTCTCAGCCATTCTAATCCTTGAAAATAAATATTCAAATATTCGAGGGGTTATGCCACAACCTTCATTTAGCTTGCTTTCCACTTCATTTATCTCACCCATCATGGTATATGTTTTGCCACTACCTGTCTGACCATATGCAAACATACGACTATTATACCCGGACAAGCAATTCTCCATCATGGACAGTCCAGCAACCCTGGATAACTTTTCCTGTGATATTATCTCACAAGCTATATTATTAAAAGTAAATCTAGCATCCCCACTTCGAGACCCAACAGTGTTGTTTCAACTGAGAAAGCTCCCCAAATGGTCATGGAGGGCAATAAAGTCTTTTGCTATGGGCGAGTTGGAAGCCAGGAAACTTAAGTTTCCAACTACTGGGACTGAAGCTATTCTCATGGGAATCCTAATTGAGGGAACTAGCCTTGCTGCAATGTTTTTGTGGGCAAATGGAGTGACACTCTTCAAGGTGCGCGATGAGTCTATCAAGGTTATTGGAAATGGCAATTTTTTCTTTTTCAGTCCTGAGCATCCTCCTTTGACAGAAGATGCTCAAAGGGTCATTGATTGGGCAGTTGACCATAAACTTAAATCTGGAAATAATGGGGAAGTTACAACAAGTGATTTGCTTCTTGGCATTTGGTCTGAAATGCATTCACCGGGTCACAAGATACTGGCTGCCCTTGGCTTCAATGATGAAAAAGCCAAAGAGCTAGAGGCTTTGATTTATGAACCTGGGTCTTTGGATGAATAATACCTGCCTTCATGTTTAACATGTCCCTAAATGTACTTAGTTTTATAAGAAAGAGGATTAATGATCCATCTTCGAGCTTTTGATTGATATTATTGCTTTGTTGCTTTCTTAATTGGGTTGTTTAGTAGACCTCAATCTTTCAGTTTCATTCTTCAAACGTTTCCGTCTGCGGCTGTGCTTTTGGAGCCGGTTACAACAGGAACAAAATTTGTAGGCATCTCACAAGCATCAACGCTAAACACATGCCATTCCCCCCTCATGTTGCCGAGCCGTCACGTTCTCATTAAGCACACACCAATATTACCCTTCACACATGACATTTACTCCACTCACACTTCACGGAAGCTCTCTCATTGCTACCTAAACCAATTACACTCAACTGGTCCTCTGACCACGCACACCCAACAGCCTCATTTAAGTCACGTACATAACCGAAACTGCTCACAACATAAGCCACAAACTGGCAACAAACTGCCGATTATCAACAAGCCCCATACGTGAGCAATAAACAAAAAGTAACCAGTATTTAAACAGTCCAAAAATCAACCAAAAAACCGAGATAAAAGCACCCAAAACTATCTCCGATACTGTCCAATTCCCTGTCGACCGGTGATTTCCACCTTCTGCCATCGTCTTACTACGCGAGCTGCTTTTTGTTGAGTTCCCCACAGACGGCGCCAACTGTTGATGGTAGATTTTGGTCTCAGGGTAATATGGGAATATCACTCCCGAGGTAATCCTCCTTCAATAGTGACTTTGTTTGGTTATAGGGAAAACAAAAGCAAACTTAGCATAAGAAAGATAATGCGCCAATCAAACAAGGAGATTTAACGTGGTTCGTCGCGGATTTTGATCCTACCTACGTCTACGGACACAAACAGAACAATATTTTTATAGCTGAAACTTGTATCTCTCGTATCTCTCGTGCTTTACAAGTTTTATCACAATGAGATCGATATTGATTCTGATCTCAACTTTTAACTTTCAACTTCTTCCCCTTATGCACACAATACCATTCTATTTATAATAACAGAGAAATCAGATTCCTTCTAGCATAAGGATTTCCTAGTTGATTTATTCCATTTTCCTATAAGGATTCCTAGTCAAAACTATTCTCTTTTCCCACAAGGATTCCTAATCAAAACTACATTTACTTCTTTTATCCTTTTAGGATACTGACTCACCAATTTTCCCCAAGAAAATAGGATAACTTGTCATCTTATCCGCAAGAATAGGGTGTCATCTTCTGGAGCATATCTCGCTATCTGGTCGGTCTTCATGAGGTCGGTCATAATGGTCTTTTGAACTGAGAATGCTTCTGCCGATCTGATAATTGCCCGGTCATCCGAACTCAAGTGCTCAGCCATTTACGCATGTGGTCGGGTCGGCATTAATGATTTCGACCGAGAAGGGAATTACCTTTTTTACCCCTGTCGTACTCCTTAAATAACATAGTTCCTGAAAACACCATCAACATCTGTCCCCTAGTTCTCGGTAACAACGAGTTTGCGAGTTGATGCCGGGAACTATAAAAAAAGATGGTGTGCTGATCGCCTTGCTGGTGGTCGCTCCAGAAATCACAGAGAAATTGCCTTCGCCATCAACTAAGTCTTCTGTTTCTATCTTCATATCCTCGGTTATTGGAGATGATGACCCTATTCAGAACGATTCTCCACATCAAAGTAAATTGCTTTACTTGGGTCGTTCCATCAGGAGATGAAGTTCCTCTTGTTGTCCAAACTAAAAATGACTCATCCTCTGTAATATCTGTACCAAAGATTTGGAGGTCATGACCCCTGACTGATCCAATCTCGATTGTGAGGAGAAAATTTTGCCTCTGAGCTAACGATGATGTGTTCGGTGGCATGTGATCATGTCTCAAGCTGTGAGGAGAAAATTTTGCCTCTGAGCTAAAGATGATGTTTTCGATAGCATGTGATCATATCTCGAGCTGTGAGAGATGCTCGAACCTGGGGGAATGTTACGTCCCAATTCGAAGGACTGAATCGGTGGGACGCAACCCGACCCCGAATGAAGAGAGGCACTTGGACTTGGGGGAATGTTACGTCTCCAGTCCGAAGGGCTGATTCGGTGGGACGTAACCCGACCCCAAATGAAGAGAGGCACTTGGACCTGGGGGAATGTTACATCCCCAGTCCGAAGGGCTGACTCGGTGGGACGTACCCTGACCCCGAGCTGAGAAAGACACTTGGACCTGTGGGAATGTTACGTCCCCAATCGGAAGGGCTGACTCGGTGGGACGTACTCCGACCCCGAGCTGAGAAATGCACTTGGACTTGGGTGGAATGTTACGTCCCCAGTCCAAAGAGGTAGACTCGGTGGGACGTAACCCGACCCCGAGTGAAGAGAGGCACTTGGACCTAGGGGAATGTTACGTCCCCATTCTGAAGGGCTGACTCGGTGGACGTACCCCGACCCCGAGCTGAGAAAGGCATTTGGACCTGGGGGAATGTTACGTCCCCAGTCCAAAGAGGTAGACTCGGTGGGACGTAACCCGACCCCGAGTCGAATAACTAAGTGGCCTCGGCGGAACGAAATCCAGCCCTGAGCCGAATAATCAAGTGGCCTCGGCGGAACGAAATCCAGCCCCGAGCGGAATAATCAAGTGGCCTTGGCAGAACGAATCCAGCCGGAGCCGATTAACCAAGTGGCCTCGGCGGAACGAATCCAGCCCCGAGCCGATTAACCAAGTGGCCTCGGCGGAACGAATCCAACCCCGAGCACTGGTTAATCCTTGGGACTTATTCAGATGGGAAGTGTATCCATCTTTGAAGCCTTATCGAATCTGACTTGGGCGTCCCCTTGTAAGACCGACGAAAAAATAAAAACAAAACTTTGGAAAATAAAATCAAAAAAGTGTAAACAACAGCACGGGTACCCTTAGAACAGCGTCCCGTCCGAGGTCTCCAAAATACAATTCTGAATCTTCAATTCAGTGTCCTGGCGAACCAAGATTTGGATCAGAGAGCGTTTAAAAATGTTAAGGGCACATCCTCTATACGTCGGGTCACTGTGGAGCTTGTATTGTGCGAGGGCTCCTTCTTACCACGCTGGAGCAAGCACATGCTACAGGGGCACAACGCCTCCCCGTGATGCGCCTCTCTTGGATCCAAATGATGAATGGATCAAAGTGTGTCCGGGATACTAAGGGCACATTCCTCCTTAGGTCCGGCATCACTGGAGCTAGCAATCGTCACATGGGTATCATCTCTCCCCGTGCTATGCTTTCTCACGGATGCATTACATCGGGGGTAAGTGAGGATCAAAGAGTGTTCGAAACATTAAGGGCACATTCCTCCTTATGTTCGGTGACAGTGGAGCAAGCAATCGCCACGGGGGTATCATCCCTCCCCGTACTATGCTTCTCACGGATCCTATGCATCGAGTATGTCCCCAAATATTCCGAGGACCCCGAGCTAAAAAAGACACTGGGTTCTGGGGGAATACCCCGTCCCCAGACCAATGAGCATGACTCGGTGGGACGTAACACGACCCCGAGCCGAATAATCAAGTGGCCTCGGCGGAACAAAATCCAGCCCCGAGCCGAATAATCAAGTGGCATCGGTGGAACAAAATCCAGCCCCGAGACGAATAATCAAGTGGCATCGGTGGAACGAAATCCAGCCCCGAGCCGATCAACGAAGTGGTCTCGGCGCCAACTGTCCTTTTCAGCGGGCATCGAGTATGTGAGGGTCAGAGAGTGTTCGAAACATTAAGGGCATATTCATCCTTATGTTCGGTAACATTGGAGCAAGCAGACGCCACGAGGGTATCATCCATCCCCGTGCTATGCTTCTCACAGATCCATTAGTCAGAGAAATAGACGAGAATACAATCTTCGTAGTGGAAATTCCATAATAGCATTGATATTGAACCGCTTGACGAAATCCCCAAACAAAGCGCCCACAATTGTCTTTGATATGTGAGAAAGGTCATCTTGTAAAACCCTTCTGAGAACCTGAACAAAAAAGACATGTTGTGTAGTAGAAACCAGGGTCACCAAATATATATCACCCCATTCATATATTATTATCATTCTGTGAAGACTCATCAGCCATCCAATTCACATTCTCTATTGATGACATGAAACCATTAACCTAGTTTGAGCATCCAGATAATGTTTCCTCTGCAGCATCACGGATTTGTTAAGAGGAATTGCCTCCTACTTCTCTCAGCCATTCTAATCCTTGAAAATAAATATTCAAATATTCGAGGGGTTATGCCACAACCTTCATTTAGCTTGCTTTCCACTTCATTTATCTCACCCATCATGGTATATGTTTTGCCACTACCTGTCTGACCATATGCAAACATACGACTATTATACCCAGACAAGCAATTCTCCACCATGGACAGTCCAGCAACCCTGGATGATTTTTCCTGTGATATCATCTCACAAGCTATATTATTAAAAGTAAATCTAACCTCCCCACTTCGAGACCCAACAGTGTTGTTTCAACTGAGAAAGCTCCTCAAATGGTCATGGAGGGCAATAAAGTCTTTTGCTATGGGCGAGTTGGAAGCCAGGAAACTCAAGTTTCCAACTACTGGGACTGAAGCTATTCTCATGGGAATCCTAATTGAGGGAACTAGTCTGGCTGCAAAGTTTTTTTGGGCAAATGGAGTGACACTCTTCAAGGTGCGCGATGAGTCTATCAAGGTTATTGGAAATGGCGATTTTTTCTTTTTCAGTCCTGAGCATCCTCCTTTGACAGAAGATGCTCAAAGGGTCATTGATTGGACAGTTGACCATAAACTTAAATCTGGAAATAATGGGGAAGTTACAACAAGTGATTTGCTTCTTGGCATTTGGTCTGAAATGCATTCACCGGGTCACAAGATACTGGCTACCCTTGGCTTCAATGATGAAAAAGCCAAAGAGCCAGAGGCTTTGATTTCTGAACCTGGGTCTTTGGATGACTAATACCTGCCTTGATGTTTAACATGTCCCTAAATGTACTTAGTTGTAATTCTTTTATAAGAAAGAGGATTAATGATCCATCTTCGAGCTTTTGATTGATATTATTGCTTTGTGGCTTTCTTAATTGGGTTGTTTAGTAGACCTCAATCTTTCAGTTTCATTCTTCAAACGTTTCCGTCTGCGGCTGTGCTTTTGGAGCCGCTTACAACAGGAACAAAATTTGTAGGCATCTCACAAGCGTCAACAGACGGCGCCAACTGTTGACGGTGCATTTTGGTCTCAGGGTAATATGAGAATATCACTCCCGAGGTAATCCTCCTTCAATAGTGAATTTGTTTGGTTATGGGGAAAACCAAAAGCAAACTTAGCATAAGGTAGATAATGCGCCAATCAAACCAGGAGATTTAACATGGTTCGGCGGATTTTGATCCAACCTACATCCACGGACACAAACAGAACTATATTTTTATTGCTGAAACTTGTATCTCTCGTATCTCTCGTATCTCTCGTGCTTTACAAGTTTTATCACAATAAGATCGATATTGATTATGATCTCAACTTTTAACTTTCAACTTCTTCCCCTTATGCACACTCTACCCTTCTATTTATAATAACAGAGAAATCAGATTCCTTCTAGCACAAGGATTTCCTAGTTGATTTATTCCATTTTCCCATAAGGATTCCTAGTCAAAACTATTCTCTTTTCCCATAAGGATTCCTAATCAAAACTACATTTACTTCTTTTATCCTTTTAGGATACTGACTCACCAATTTTCCCCATGAAAATAGGATAACTTGTCATCTTATCCGCAAGAATAGGGTGTCATCTTCTGGAGCATATCTCGCTATCTGGTCGGTCTTCATGAGGTCGGTCGTAATGGTCTTTTGAACTGAGAATGCTTCTGCCGATCTGATAATTGCCCGGTCATCCGAACTCAAGTGCTCGGCCATTTACTCATGTGGTCGGGTCGGTATTAATGATTTCAACCGAGAAGGGAATTACCCTTTTTACCCCTGTCGTACTCCTTAAATAACATAGGTCCTGAAAACACCATCAACATCTGTCCCCTAGTTCTCGGTAACAACGAGTTTGCGAGTTGATACCGGGAACTATAAAAAAAGATGGTGTGCTGATCGCCTTGCTGGTGGTCGCTCCAGAAATCACAGAGAAATTGCCTTCGCGATCAACTAAGTCTTCTGTTTCTATCTTCATATCATCGGTTATTGGAGATGCTGACCCTATTCAGAACGATTCTCCACCTCAAAGTAAATTGCTTTACTTGGGTCGTTCCATCAGGAGATGAAGTTCCTCTTGTTGTCCAAACTAAAAATGACTCATCCTCTATAATATATGTACCAAAGACTTGGAGGTCCTGACCCCTGACTGATCCAATCTCGATTGTGAGGAGAAAATTTTGCCTCTGAGCTAACGATGATGTGTTCGGTGGCATGTGATCATGTCTCGAGCTGTGAGGAGAAAATTTTGCATCTGAGCTAACGATGATGTGTTCGGTGGCATGTGATCATGTCTCGAGCTGTGAGAGATGCTCGGACCTGGGGGAATGTTACGTCCCAATTTCGAAGGACTGACTCGGTGGGACGCAACCCGACCCTGAATGAAGAGAGGCACTTGGACCTAGGGGAATATTACGTCTTCAGTCCGAATGGCTGATTCGGTGGGACGTAACCCAACCCCGAATGAAGAGAGGCACTTGGACCTGGGGGAATGTTACATCCCCAGTCCGAAGGGCTGACTCGGTGGGACGTACCCCGACCCCGAGCTGAGAAAGGCACTTGGACCTGGGGGAATGTTACGTCCCCAATCCGAAGGGCTGACTCGGTGGGACGTACCCCGACCCCGAGCTGAGAAAGGCACTTGGATTTGGGGGATTGTTACGTCCCCAGTCCAAAGAGGTAGACTCGGTGGGACGTAACCCGACCCCGAGTGAAGAGAGGCACTTGGACCTGGGGGAATGTTACGTCCCCATTCTGAAGGGCTGACTCGGTGTGACGTACCCCGACCCCGAGCTGAGAAAGGCACTTGGACCTGGGGGAATGTTACGTCCCCAATCCAAAAAGGTAGACTCAGTGGGACGTAACCCGACCCCGAGTCGAATAACTAAGTGGCCTCGGCAGAACGAAATCCAGCCCCGAGCCGAATAATCAAGTGGCTTCGGCGGAACGAAATCCAGCCCGAGCCGAATAATCAAGTGGCCTTGGCAGAACGAATCCAGCCCGAGCCGATTAACCAAGTGGCCTCGGTGGAACGAATCCAGCCCCGAGCCGATTAACCAAGTGGCCTCGGTGGAACGAATCCAGCCCCGAGCACTGGTTAATCCTTGGGACTTATTCAGATGGGAAGTGTATCCATCTTTGAAGCCTTATCGAATCTGACTTAGGCGTCCCCTTGTCAGACCGACGAAAAAATAAAAATAAAACTTTGGAAAATAAAATCAAAAAAGTGTAAACAACAGCACGGGTACCTTAGAACAGCGTCCCGTCCGAGTCTCCAAAATACAATTCTGAATCTTTCAATTCAATGTCCTGGCGAACCAAGATTTGGATCAGAGAGCGTTTAAAAATGTTAAGGGCACATCCTCTATACCTCGGGTCACTGTGGAGCATGTGTATTGTGCGAGGGCTCCTTCTTACCACGCTGGAGCAGGCACATGCTACAGGGGCACAACGCCTCCCCGTGCTGCGCCTCTCTTGGATCCAAATGATGAATGGATCAAAGAGTATCCGGGATACCAAGGGCACATTCCTCCTTAGGTCCGGCATCACTGGAGCTAGCAATCGTCACAGGGGCATCATCTCTCCCCGTGCTATGCTTTCTCACGGATCCATTACATCGGGTATGTGAGGATCAAAGAGTGTTCGAAACATTAAGGGCACATTCCTCCTTATGTTCGGTGACAGTGGAGCAAGCAATCGCCACGGGGGTATCATCCCTCCCCGTACTATGCTTCTCACGGATCCTATGCATCGAGTATGTCCCCAAATATTCCGAGGACCCCGAGCTAAAAGAGACACTGGGTTCTGGGGGAATGCCCCGTTCCCAGACCAATGAGCATGACTCGGTGGGACGTAACCCGACCCCGAGCCGAATAATCAAGTGGCCTCGGCGGAATAAAATCCAGCCCCGAGCCGAATAATCAAGTGGCCTCAGCAAAACAAAATCCAGCCCCGAGCCGAATAATCAAGTGGCATCGGCGGAACGAAATCCAGCCCCGAGCCGATCAACGAAGTGGTCTCGGCGCCAACTGTCCTTTACAGCGGGCATCGAGTATGTGAGGGTCAGAGTGTGTTCGAAACATTAAGGGCATATTCATCCTTATGTTCGGTAACATTGGAGCAAGCAGACGCCACGAGGTTATCATCCATCCCCGTGCAATGCTTCTCACAAATCCATTAGTCAGAGAAATAGACGAGAATACAATCTTCGTAGTGGAAATTCCATAATAGCATTGATATTGAACCGCTTGACGAAATCCCAAACAAAGCGCCCACAATTGTCTTTGATATGTGAGAAAGGTCATCTAGTAAAACCCTTCTGAGAACCTGAACAAAAAAGACATGTTGTGTAGTAGAAACCAGGGTCACCAAATATATTATCACCTCATTTACATATTTATTATCATTCTGTGAAGACTCATCAGCCATACAATATATTATCACCTTCATTTAGCTTGCTTTCCACTTCATTTATCTCACCCATCATGGTATATGTTTTGCCACTACCTGTCTGACCATATGCAAACATACGACTATTATACCCAGACAAGCAATTCTCCACCATGGACAGTCCAACAACCCTGGATAACTTTTCCTGTGATATCATCTCACAAGCTATATTATTAAAAGTAAATCTAGCCTCCCCACTTCGAGACCCAACAGTGTTGTTTCAATTGAGAAAGCTCCCCAAATGGTCATGGAGGGCAATAAAGTCTTTTGCTATGGGCGAGTTGGAAGCCAGGAAACTCAAGTTTCCAACTACTACTGGACTGAAGATATTCTCATGGGAATCCTAATTGAGGGAACTAGCCTGGCTGCAAAGTTTTTGTGGGCAAATGGAGCGACACTCTTCAAGGTGCGCGATGAGTCTATCAAGGTTATTGGAAAGGGCGATTTTTTCTTTTTCAGTCCTGAGCATCCTCCTTTGACAGAAGTTGTTCAAAGGGTCATTGATTGGGCAGTTGACCATAAACTTAAATCTGGAAATAATGGGGAAGTTACAACAAGTGATTTGCTTCTTGGCATTTGGTCTGAAATGCATTCACCGCGTCACAAGATACTGGCTGCCCTTGGCTTCAATGATGAAAAATCCAAAGAGCTAGAGGCTTTGATTTCTGAACCTGGGTCTTTGGATGACTAATACCTGCCTTCATGTTTAACATGTCCCTAAATGTACTTAGTTGTATTTCTTTTATAAGAAAGAGGATTAATGATCCATCTTTGAGCTTTTGATTGATATTATTGCTTTGTGGCTTTCTTAATTGGGTTGTTTAGTAGACCTCAATCTTTCAGTTTCATTCTTCAAACGTTTCCGTCTGCGGCTGTGCTTTTGGAGCCGCTTACAACAGGAACAAAATTTGTAGGCATCTCACAAGCATCAACGCTAAACACATGCCCTTCCCCCCTCACGTTGCCGAGCCATCACGTTCTCATTAAGCACACACCAACATTACCCTTCACGCATGACATTTGCTCCACTCACACTTCACGGAAGCTCTCTCATTGCTACCTAAACCAATTGCACTCAACTGGTCCTCTGACCAAGCACACCCAACAGCCTCATTTAAGTCACGTACATAACCGAAACTGCTCACAACATAAGCCACAAACTGGCAACAAACTGCCGACTATCAACAAGCCCCATACGTGTGCAATAAATAAAAAGTAACCAGTCTTTAAACAGTCCAAAAATCAACCAAAAAACCGAGACAAAAGCACCCAAAACTATCTCCGATACTGTCCAATTCCTTGTCGACCGGTGATTTCCACCTTCTGCCATCGTCTTACTACGCGAGCTGCTTTTCGTTGAGTTCCCCACAGACGGCGCCAACTGTTGACGGTGGATTTTGGTCTCAGGGTAATATGGGAATATCACTCCCGAGGTAATCCTCCTTCAATAGTGAATTTGTTTTGTTATGGGGAAAACCAAAAGCAAACTTAGCATAAGGTAGATAATGCGCCAATCAAACAAGGAGATTTAACATGGTTCTGCGGATTTTGATCCAACCTACGTCCACGGACACAAACAGAACTATATTTTTATTGCTGAAACTTGTATCTCTCGTATCTCTCGTATCTCTCGTGCTTTACAAGTTTTATCACAATGAGATCGATATTGATTCTGATCTCAACTTTCAACTTTCAACTTCTTCCCCTTATGCACACTCTACCCTTCTATTTATAATAACAGAGAAATCAGATTCCTTCTAGCATAAGGATTTCCTAGTTGATTTATTCCATTTTCCTATAAGGATTCCTAGTCAAAACTATTCTCTTTTCCCATAAGGATTCCTAATCAAAACTACATTTACTTCTTTTATCCTTTTAGGATACTGACTCACCAATTTTCCCATGAAAATAGGATAACTTGTCATCTTATCCGCAAGAATAGGGTGTCATCTTCTGGAGCATATCTCGCTATCTGGTCGGTCTTCATGAGGTCGGTCATAATGGTCTTTTGAACTAAGAATGCTTCTGCCGATCTGATAATTGCCCGGTCATCCGAACTCAAGTGCTCGGCCATTTACTCATGTGGTCGGGTCGGTATTAATGATTTCGACCGAGAAGGGAATTACCCTTTTTACCCATGCCGTACTCCTTAAATAACATAGGTCCTGAAAACACCATCAACATCTGTCCCCTAGTTCTCGGTAACAACGAGTTTGCGAGTTGATGCCGGGAACTATAAAAAAAGATGGTGTGCTGATCGCCTTTGTGGGAACACAGAAACTGGACGACGCATGCTGTTCCAGGCTCGGGGGCCTAGTTGGGAGTACGGAGTAGCCAACGGAGGACTAAACCGGAGAATAAGGGAGTCGCCACCCGGTGTGAACCGGGACAAAGATTTAAGGCCGCACTCACCCCTCGCAAGGGAAGACCTCAAACCATTGGGTTCGGAATGGTCCCTTACTTATGCAACTTGTAATGTAAAGATTTATGCAATAATCCAACCAAGCCTATGACATATATTTCCAAGTGCACCACAATCCTAAATTCACATGCTTAAAAGTATAGTTTACATCTAACATACATGAAACCAAATCTTATTGCCAAATTCACATGCTCAAAGGTAGGCCTTTGCAATAACAAGCACATAACGTCATAAGAATTCAATCATTCATGTAAATATAAACACAAACAGTCATGGTAACATTTTCATGTAATGTAAAGGAAATCAAAATGACGACAAATAATATTGTAGGCGCATTATGTAAAGAAGCATGTAAGATATGGTCAAAATAACCGCATGATAAACGAGATCAATACAAACACGCAACATTAAAAGATGAAGAAAGACACGAATTTAAACATGCCAAAGATGAAAAAAATCAAAGATGTAATTTTACATTAAAGATGAACATGCCATAATGTGATGCTAAAGGATGCAACTAACATGAGTGAAAGAAAGGAATACCGAGAAGAAGAGAAATGCAATATGCGCATTTGTCCGTGCAATCACTACCAATTTTCCATTAAGCATGTTACATGTGATGCAAGATTATGCAATGATATGTCATATGGATGAATGATATGGAAAAGAAAGCATGACACAACGTTGCGCGACAAAAAAAAGAAATAAAGTGCATGATTAAAATGACATTTTGCAAAAACAGCGATAAATCAAGTAATAAACAGCGCGGCGAAACATCATGGCAAAGGTAGCCTTGTGGCGTTTTCCCTCGAATGGAGGACCTTAGAACCATCCTAGTTAAGCCCATGCGCACATATCACATAATCAAGTGCAATAAATAAAGAAGCATAAAAAAGGATTTTTGTAAAACATCGATAAATCGTGTAATAAACAGCGCGGAAAAACAGCATGGCAAAGGTAGCCTTATGGCGTTTTCCCTCGAATGGAGGACCTTAAAACCACCCTAGTCAAGCCCATGCACACATATTACATAATGCATAAAAAATAAAACAAATAAATAAAGAATATCGGATTTCGTGTACCCGATTGAACACATCTCTCGTCCAATCAAATATACATCATCCGGCGCGGTGAAGCCTCGGGTAAAGGATTTTAACCCCTTTAAAGGGACCTTTCATCACACTTGCTAAGCCCATGCGCACATATTACATAATGCATAAAAAAAATAAAACAAATAAATAAAGAATGTCGGATTTCGTATACCCGATTGAAAACATCTCTCGTCCAATCAAGTATACATCATCCGGCGCGGCGAAGCCTCGGGTAAAGGATTTTAACCCCTTTAAGGGGACCTTTTATCACACTTGCTAAGCCCATGCGCACATATTACATAATGCATAAAAAAAATAAAACAAATAAATAAAGAATATCGGATTTCGTATACCCGATTGAACACATCTTTCGTCCAATCAAGTATACATCATCCGGCGCGGCGAAGCCTCAGGTAAAGGATTTTAACCCCTTTAAGGGGACCTTTCATCACACTTGCTAAGCCCATGCGCATCATCTCCATATGACATAAATGAATGATATGCGGAAATTAAAAGACAGAAAAATTAAACGGCAAATAATCAAATGAACAAGATAACATAAAATCAACAAATGCCATTTGCTCAAGTGGTACGTGGAATTGTTGCCCAAGTACAGACCGCACTACCATCCATTCGGATTCGGCTACGGAATTTACGTCTGGGTTTCCATCCTATATACCACAAGAGACGACACTTCCATTCATCCAAAATCCACAACAAACATCATATACACAACAAATGCCACAAATACAGAAAATATAATCAAAGTAAATGACAAGAAATTAAATAGAAATAAGTGTGAAAAATACCCTCAGGTCTAACCTTTTTAGTTGTCCTCGGACTTGCGTTTCGCGGAGATCGGAAGGGATGAAAGCTCCTTACTTTTCCGGTTCACTAGCTTCGCGTTTTGGCTCGCTGTTCCACTGTTTTTCCCACTGTTTTGGAGTCGTTTTGCTGGTATTTTTGACGTGTTTTCTGCTCACTGTTTCAGGTCTTATTCTTCTGTTTTAGTGGACTGTTTTGGGTGTTTTTTAAAGACTGTCTGTGCAGGTTTGTTTGTGATTTTTTAAGGGTTAGATATGCAGTTTTTGCTCACTGGTTTGGGGTATTTTGGGGGCTGTTTGATGGACAAAACTTGGGAAAATGGCTGCTATTTTTGCGAGTCAGTTTTGGATGTAAGGGCGCTGTTCTGGTTGTTTTTTTATGCGTTGATGTTGCTTCTGTTCTGGTTGAGATTTGCGTGAGTTGTGATGATGTTTTAGATGTTATTTTGGTGATGGTGATGGATGTTGAAACTCGGCAATGGAGGGGAGGCTAGGGGTTGTGTTCACAGCCAAGAGAATGAGAGATGAAGAGAAGATTTTGCTTTGGCCGAGAGGTTGATATCTTCTAGGGTTAAGGTCTTGTGATTTGCGTGTGAATGAGGGAATATGTTGATGTCTTGGGCGTGTATTAGAGAAAGTGGAGCCGTGGGGTGGCTAAGTTAGTGCATGTTTATATAGAAGAGAGCTAGGGTTTGCCATTGTCTCACAAGGAAGAGATCTAGTTTCCAAATTAGGAGTCATAGGAATGGTATACACAAGATTGAGGGGGGACAAAATATTTTAAATTAGGAAGTTGTAATATTAGATTGGTGGATGTCTTGTTAGATTAGGAAGTCAAATATTTTTAAATTGGTAGATGTCTTATTAGATTAGGAAGTCAAATATATGATTGGCTTTAATTGGTTAGGATTGATTTTAATTAGGTATATCTTCTTTTTAGTTTAGTATATAATATATTCAAATTATTTAAATTAGGCATGATTTTAGTTTAAGTTTGGTAAATGTTTTATTTAATTATTTAATTAATTTAATTATTATCTTATTTAGTTAATGTTTTAATTAATATTTATTTATTTAATTTGGGGGTATTTTAAGGGTGATGGGCGTGTGGGCCTTGGGGGGTGGGAGTGGGCTTGGCTAGGTGCATGTTAATTTAGTTAAGTGTTTGGGCTAAGTTTGTGTGGACTAGGTGGGTGTGTAGGCTAAGTTCATGTGGACTAGGTGTGTGTGGGCCGGGTTTAGGTGTCTTGGGCCGAGCATAAATTTTAAAACATAAAATAAATGAGTTACTTGAAGCCAAACTAGTGAACTTAATCCGTCAATGAGTCAATTCTTGACTCTTCCCTTCCGATGTCCATTTCCCGCGGTTTCCGTAACTTAAAAGGTAGTTGTCTCCAAATAAGACTCCTCATCGGGTTTCACATGCAAAATGCAATGCCTACAGCCTTGCTGGTGGTCGCTCCAGAAATCACAGAGAAATTGCCTTCGCGATCAACAAAGTCTTCTGTTTCTATCTTCATATCCTCGGTTATTGGAGATGCTGACCCTATTCAGAACGATTCTCCACCTCAAAGTAAATTGCTTTACTTGGGTCGTTCCATCAGGAGATGAAGTTCCTCTTGTTGTCCAAACTAAAAATGACTCATCCTCTGTAATATTTGTACCAAAGATTTGGAGGTCCTGACCCCTGACTGATCCAATCTCGATTGTGAGGAGAAAATTTTGCCTCTGAGGTAACGATGATGTGTTCGGTGGCATGTGATCATGTCTCGAGCTGTGAGGAGAAAATTTTGCATCTGAGCTAACGATGATGTGTTCGGTGGCATGTGATCATGTCTCGAGCTGTGAGAGATGCTCGGACCTGGGGGAATGTTACGTCCCAATTTCGAAGGACTGACTCGGTGGGACGTAACCCGACCCCGAATGAAGAGAGGCACTTGGACCTGGGGGAATGTTACGTCTCCAGTCCGAATGGCTGATTCGGTGGGACGTAACCTGACCCCGAATGAAGAGAGGCACTTGGACCTGGGGGAATGTTACATCCCTAGTCCGAATGGCTGACTCGGTGGGACGTACCCCGACCCCGAGCTGAGAAAGACACTTGGACCTGAGGGAATGTTACGTCACCAGTCCGAAGGACTTACTCGGTGGGACGTAACCCGACCCCGAGCTGAGAAAGGCACTTGGACTTGGGGGAATGTTACGTCCCCAGTCCAAAGAGGTAGACTCGGTGGGACGTAACCCGACCCCGAGTGAAGAGAGGCACTTGGACCTGGGGGAATGTTACATCCCCATTCCGAAGGGCTGACTCGGTGGGACGTACCCCGACCCCGAGCTGAGAAAGGCACTTGGACCTGTGGGAATGTTACGTCCCCAGTCCAAAGAGGTAGACTCGGTGGGACGTAACCCGACTCCGAGTCGAATAACTAAGTGGCCTCGGCGGAACGAAATCCAGCCCCGAGCCGAATAATCAAGTGGCCTCGGCGGAACGAAATCCAGCCCGAGCCGAATAATCAACTGGCCTTGGCGGAACGAATCCAGCCCGAGCCGATTAACCAAGTGGCCTCGGCGGAACGAATCCAGCCTCGAGCCGATTAACCAAGTGGCCTCGGTGAAACGAATCCAGCCCCGAGCACTGGTTAATCCTTGGGACTTATTCAGATGGGAAGTGTATCCATCTTTGAAGCCCTATCGAATCTGACTTGGGCGTCCCCTTGTCAGACTGACGAAAAAATAAAAACAAAACTTTGGAAAATAAAATAAAAAGTCTAAACAACAGCACGGGTACCTTAGAACAGCGTCCCGTCCGAGGTCTCCAAAATACAATTCTGAATCTTTCAATTCAGTGTCCTGGCGAACCAGGATTTGGATCAGAGAGCGTTTAAAAATGGTAAGGGCACATACTCTATACGTCGGGTCACTGTGGAACCTGTGTAATGTGCGAAGGCTCTTTCTTACCACGCTGGAGCAGGCACACGCTACAGGGGCACAACGCCTCCCCGTGCTGCGCCTCTCTTGGATCCAAATGATGAATGGATCAAAGAGTGTCCGGGATACTAAGGGCACATTCCTTCTTAGGTCCGGCATCACTGGAGCTAGCAATCGTCACAGGGGCATCATCTCTCCCCGTGCTATGCTTTCTCACGGATCCATTACATCGGGTAAGTGAGGATCAAAGAGTGTTCGAAATATTAAGGGCACATTCCTCCTTATGTTCGGTGACAGTGGAGGAAGCAATCACCACGGGGGTATCATCCCTCCCCGTGCTATGCTTCTCACGGATCCTATGCATCGAGTATGTCCCCAAATATTCCGAGGACCCCGAGCTAAAAGAGACACTTGGTTCTGGGGGAATGCCCCGTCCCCAGACCAATGAGCATGACTCGGTGGGACGTAACCAGACCCCGAGCCGAATAATCAAGTGGCCTCGGCGGAACAAAATCCAGCCCCGAGCCGAATAATCAAGTGGCATTGGCGGAAAAAAATCCAGCCCCAAGCCGAATAATCAAGTGGCATCGGCAGAACGAAATCCAGCCCCGAGCCGATCAATGAAGTGGTCTTGGCGCCAACTGTCCTTTGCAGCGGGCATCGAGTATGTGAGGGTCAGAGAGTGTTCGAAACATTAAGGGCATATTCATCCTTATGTTCGGTAACATTGGAGCAAGCAGACGCCACGAGGGTATCATCCATCCCCGTGCTATGCTTCTCACGGATCCATTAGTCAGAGAAATAGACGAGAATACAATCTTCGTAGTGGAAATTCCATAATAGCATTGATATTGAACCGCTTGCCAAAATCCCCAAACAAAGCGCCCTCAATTGTCTTTGATATGTGAGAAAGGTCATCTAGTAAAACCCTTCTGAGAATCTGAACAAAAAAGACCTGTGTGTAGTAGAAACCAGGGTCACCAAATATATTATCACCTCATTTACATATTTATTATCATTCTGTGAAGACTCATCAGCCATCCAGTTCACATTCTCTATTGATGACATGAAACCATTAACCCTAGTTTTGAGCATCCAGATAATGTTTCCTCTACAGCATCGCGAGATTTGTTAAGAGGAAATTATCTCCTACTTCTCTCAGCCATTCTAATCCTTGAAAATAAATATTCAAATATTCGAGGGGTTATGCCACAACCTTCATTTAGCTTGCTTTCCACTTCATTTATCTCACCCATCATGGTATATGTTTTGCCACTACCTGTCTGACCATATGCAAACATACGACTATTATACCCAGACAAGCAATTCTCCACCATGGACAGTCCAGCAACCCTGGATAACTTTTCCTGTGATATCATCTCACAAGCTATATTATTAAAAGTAAATCTAGCCTCCCCACTTCGAGACCCAACAGTGTTGTTTCAACTGAGAAAGCTCCCAAATGGTCATGGAGGGCAATAAAGTCTTTTGCTATGGGCGAGTTGGAAGCCAAGAAACTCAAGTTTCCAACTACTGGGACTGAAGCTATTCTCATGGGAATCTTTATTGAGGGAACTAGCCTGGCTGCAAAGTTTTTGTGGGCAAATGGAGTGACACTCTTCAAGGTGCGCGATGAGTCTATCAAGGTTATTGGAAAGGGCGATTTTTTCTTTTTCAGTCCTGAGCATCCTCATTTGACAGAAGTTGCTCAAAGGGTCATTGATTGGGCAGTTGACCATAAACTTAAATCTGGAAATAATGGGGAAGTTACAACAAGTGATTTGCTTCTTGGCATTTGGTCTGAAATGCATTCACCGGGTCACAAGATACTGGCTGCCCTTGGCTTCAATGATGAAAAAGCCAAAGAGCTAGAGGCTTTGATTTCTGAACCTGGGTCTTTGGATGACTAATACCTGCCTTCATGTTTAACATGTCCCTAAATGTACTTAGTTGTATTTCTTTTATAAGAAAGAGGATTAATGATCCATCTTCGAGCTTTTGATTGATATTATTGCTTTGTGGCTTTCTTAATTGGGTTGTTTAGTAGACCTCAATATTTCAGTTTCATTCTTCAAACGTTTTTGTCTGCGGCTGTGCTTTTGGAGCCGCTTACAACAGGAACAAAATTTGTAGGCATCTCACAAACATCAACGCTAAACACATGCCCTTCCCCCCTCACGTTGCCGAGCCCTCACGTTCTCATTAACCACACACCAACATTACCCTTCACGCATGACATTTGCTCCACTCACACTTCACGGAAGCTCTCTCATTGCTACCTAAACCAATTGCACTCAACTGGTCCTCTGACCACGCACACCCAACAGCCTCATTTAAGTCACGTACATAACCGAAACTGCTCACAACATAAGCCACAAACTGGCAATAAACTACCGACTATCAACAAGCCCCATACGTGAGCAATAAACAAAAAGTAACCAGTCTTTAAACAGTCCAAAAATCAACCAACACACTGAGACAAAAGCACCCAAAACTATCTCTGATACTGTACAATTCCCTGTCGACCGGTGATTTCCACCTTCTGCCATCGTCTTACTACGCGAGCTGCTTTTTGTTGATTTCCCCACAGATGGCGCCAAATTTTGACGGTGGATTTTGGTCTCAGGGTAATATGGGAATATCACTCCGAGGTAATCCTCCTTCAATAGTGAATTTGTTTGGTTATGGGTGTAGGCATTGCATTTTCGCATGTGAAACCCGATGATGAGTCTCATTTGGAGGCACTACCTTTTGAGTCATGAAAGCCGCGGGAAACGGATATCGGAAGGGGGAATTCAGAATAAACAAGCTCACTGTCTTCGTTGGTGCTGCGTTCGTTACTTCGTTCGAACGGAAAAAAGATTGCGGGCGTTCGTGTTGCGTTCGAGGAAGCGTTCGAACGGTATCGGTAATTCTGGTTTTGCTGCTAGCCTCACACCCAGCCCATTTAGCTCCCCAAAGCCCATAAAACACATCCCAAATTAATAAATAAATATTAATTTAAATATTAAACATTAAATAAAATATTTAAACCATTTACCAATTAAATAAAATATTTACCTAAACTAAAAAGAAGATATGCGGAACAGTGAGCTAGGACGTCGAACCAGCGGACCAGAAAAAGTTGCGGAGCTTTACCCCCCTTTCGATCTTCGTGGAACGTGAGTCCGAGAGACGGCTTAAAAGGTTAGACCTGAGGGTATCTTTCACACTTATTCTCATTTTACTTTCTGGTCATTTATTTTGATTATATTTTCTGTATTTGTGGTATCTATTGTGTGTATGATGTATGTTGTGGATATTGGATGAATGAGAGAGGTGTCAACTCTCGCGGTATATCGGATGGAAACCCGGACATAAATTTCATAGCCGATTCCGAATGGACGGTAATATGATCTGTACTCGGGCCACAATTCCACGTACCGCGGGTAAACGGCACCATCTTTCTTTTGTTATGTTGCTCTTGTTTATTTAGTTTGCTTACTTGAATTCAATATGTCGTTAGTTATGCATGATTCAACCAAGCGCATGGGCTTAGTGAGTTAGTCCAAAGGTCCTCCATTTAGGAGACAAAGAGCCGAAAAGGCCACCTTCGTGACACTACTTCGCCGCGCCGGTTGATGTATGTTCGGTTGGACGCGAGATACGTTCAATCGGGCATACTTAGTTTGATGTTGTTATCTTTATTTTCGTATGTATAAGTCAATCGAGCGCATGGGCTTAGTAAGTGTGTTGCGAGATCCCCTATGGGGAGGGGCTAAAAGCCCTTTACCACGATGCTTTGCCGCGCCGGTTGATGTGTGTTCAGATTGGATGTAAGGTGTGTTCAATCAGGCATACTTGGTTGATATGATTGGTTCTATTCTTGTATGTGTGATGTGACGCGCATGGGCTTAGCATGTTGGTCTAAAGGTCCTCTCTTTGAGAGATCAAGAGCCCCAAAAGGGTCACCTTTACGGCAGTGCTTCGCTGCGCCCTTTTATTTTCTGTTTATATATTGCATCCTATTTCATGCATCAGGTCCGTGTCCGTTCGAACGCGTTCACGAACGCAACTCGAACGCACATGTGTTTTTGCCTTATTATGTGTCAGGTCTCGTATCCGTTCGAACGCGTTAACAAACGCCATACGAACGTGAGCTTTCTGCCTCATCTCCGTTCAAATGCGTTTACGAACGCTACTCGAACGTGAGCATTCTGTTTCATTTCCGTTCGAACGCGTTTACGAACGCTACTCGAACGTGAGCATTCTGTTTCATTTCCGTTCGAACGCGTTTACGAACGCTACTCGAACGTGAACATTCTGTTTCATTTCCGTTCGAACGCGTTTACGAACGCTACACGAACGTGCACACACTGAACTGAGTCTGTCTTATTATATTCATGCATAATTATCTATTGGTTGATCTTTCTTATGCAAATGTGTCACAATTCGTATGCTTATGTCATGATAACATTTGAGTATTATTTCTTACGGTATATCGGATGGAAACCCAGACGTAAATTCCGTAGCCGATTCCGAATGGACGGTAGTGCGGTCTGTACTTGGGCTACAATTCCACGTACCGTTTGGAAAAGTGCCCATATGTGTGCTTGTAGGGTCAATATGTGTGCTTGTGTTTTCCTGAATGTGATATGTAAGTAAAGTTATATGTTAGTTGCTATCTTGATATATGTTAAGCATGCAAATTTAAATGTAAGATATATGTGAAATACATGTATATTTAGGTGCATATTTTATTTTATAAATGTGAATTTAGAAGCATGATACCTTAGAAATAAGTGTTACTTCAGCTTGTTTAAATTATTATATAAATCCTTTCATTACAAGTGACATGAGTAAGGGACCATTCCGAACCCAACGGTTTGAGGTCTTCCCTTGCGAGGGGTGAGTGCGGCCTTAAATCTTTGTCCCGGTTCACACCGGGTGGCGACTCCATGTTATGTAATCCTTCCCAACTAGGCCGCGAGCCTAGGAACGGCGTCGCTCAGTTTCTGTGTCCCACAGTCTGGCGACTCCACTGGGGATGTATTTGGCCCCGAAATATTGTCTTGTAATGAGTGGATTTATGTTTTAATTGGCCATGTCTATAGTGGATAAGTGAGGGTTTAATCAAGGGCACTTTGAGGCTAGGTAATGGTTTGGTGTCTTCCTTCATTCACTACCTTTCTAGAAGGAAAAGCTGTGAGGACACCTATATGGCCATCTACTTGTAGCCTTTGTGATGGACTAATTTGGAGGACTCGTTGTTTATTCCTGACAACAAGCGATAAGAGCCTAAGAGGCTTGGGTATTTAAGTGAGCCTCGCTCCACCTTCCCTCTGGGGGATCTACAACGGGAAATCCATTTGACAGTCTGTCACACACCATAGCTCATTGGCACGTACCTTAGTGTATAAAAAGGGATACGCTCACTTGGTCACTTGAACCCTTGAGTGGGGAGACCTAGTTGTGGGCTATCCTTCGCCAGTGAGAGCCTTTGTCCATACTCTTTCAAACCCACCCATAGACTGGTTTATATGGTTAAAGTAGCAATTATTTCCTTGAGTATGTGCTTGTGGACCATCCTCATTTGGATGCAGTTGGACTATTGTCAAAAATACGGGCTTGCTGGGCCATTTAAACTGGGGCAAGTTCGTACTGTATGACTACTAGGCCCAAGGCTTCTGAAATGTTGATGGGCCATTATGAAAAAATTATTATGATATGTTTGCATTATCTCCCTTCTATGCTTATGTTTGGGAACATCACATCGTTTGGATCCATTTGGACCATTTGTCATGGGATATGGGCTTGTTGGGCCATTTAAACTGGGACAAGAACGTATTTCATGACCATTGGGCCAAGAGCTTCTAAGTAATTGATGGGCCACCTTGTGTTTGTTTTCGGAATATTATCATTTGGATTTAGTTGGGCTCTTTGCCATAAGACATGAACTCGTTGTGCCATTTAAACTGGGACGGGTTCACCCTTATGACAGTTGTCCCAAAAGCTTCTAAAATGATAATAGGCCGATTTGTTTGAGAATTTTATTTGCTTTAATATATGTTACATATTTCTTATGCATATCATGCATACATATACCCTGTTAACATCCTTTGTGTCTTAAAAGACACCATAGATACCGTTTGGGTTAGAGAAGGAACCAGACTCACTAAAAGAACAAGTATGAGTGAATCCGATAATGAGGTGTCCCGTATGGATCAGTTAGAGAATGGTCTCGCCAAGATCACTGAACAGTTGCAGGCTTTTACTACTGCTATGGCTGGTATAGCTGGGTCTCGTGCCGGGGTTCATTCTGGGGATGTGAGACAAGAGGAATCTCCGAACAGATTGGGGGATGATATCCCCGCTTTTGATGATGATATGGTAGAGTATGCAGCAGGCAGAGTATCTGGGTCTCAGAAAGAGTTACAGAAACTTCGGGATCAGGTTGAGTCAGTTACCCGCAAGATGAGGGGTAAGAATGAGGATTTGCTGGATTATGACACATTGACTTTTGAGGAACAGTTGCCTGCACAGTTCAAGATGCCAGATATGGCTAAGTTCAACGGGAATGGGGATCCGAGGGTGCATCTCCGACAGTTTGTATCAGTCATGAGTTCAGTTGGCTTGTCTCATCACGCCAGGTGCAGAAAATGTTTGGAATGTCGCTTGAAGGGCTCCCGTGGTATGGTACCACAGTTTGGACAAGAAAGTGAAGGAAGATTTGTGTCTTAAAAGACACCATAGATACCGTTTGGGTTAGAGAAGGAACCAGACTCACTAAAAGAACAAGTATGAGTGAATCCGATAATGAGTGTCCCGTATGGATCAGTTAGAGAATGGTCTCGCCAAGATCACTGAACAGTTGCAGGCTTTGACTACTGCTATGGCTGGTATAGCTGGGTCTCGTGCCGGGGTTCATTCTGGGGATGTGAGACAAGAGGAATCTCCGAACAGATTGGGGGATGATATCCCCGCTTTTGATGATGATATGGCAGAGTATGCAGCAGGCAGAGTATCTGGGTCTCAGAAAGAGTTACAGAAACTTCGGGATCAGGTTGAGTCAGTTACCCGCAAGATGAGGGGTAAGAATGAGGATTTGCGGGATTATGACACATTGACTTTTGAGGAACAGTTGCCTGCACAGTTCAGATGCCAGATATGGCTAAGTTCAACGGGAATGGGGATCCGAGGGTTCATCTCCGACAGTTTGTATCAGTCATGAGTTCAGTTGGCTTGTCTCAGCGCCAGGTGCAGAAAATGTTTGGAATGTCGCTTGAAGGGGCTCCCGTGGTATGGTACCACAGTTTGGACAAGAAAGTGAAGGAAGATTTGTGTCTTAAAAGACACCATAGATACCGTTTGGGTTAGAGAAGGAACCAGACTCACTAAAAGAACAAGTATGAGTGAATCCGATAATGAGGTGTCCCGTATGGATCAGTTAGAGAATGGTCTCGCCAAGATCACTGAACAGTTGCAGGCTTTGACTACTGCTATGGCTGGTATAGCTGGGTCTCGTGCCGGGGTTCATTCTGGGGATGTGAGACAAGAGGAATCTCCGAACAGATTGGGGGATGATATCCCCGCTTTTGATGATGATATGGCAGAGTATGCAGCAGGCAGAGTATCTGGGTCTCAGAAAGAGTTACAGAAACTTCGGGATCAGGTTGAGTCAGTTACCCGCAAGATGAGGGGTAAGAATGAGGATTTGCTGGATTATGACACATTGACTTTTGAGGAACAGTTGCCTGCACAGTTCAAGATGCCAGATATGGCTAAGTTCAACGGGAATGGGGATCCGAGGGTGCATCTCCGACAGTTTGTATCAGTCATGAGTTCAGTTGGCTTGTCTCAGCGCCAGGTGCAGAAAATGTTTGGAATGTCGCTTGAAGGGGCTCCCGTGGTATGGTACCACAGTTTGGACAAGAAAGTGAAGGAAGATTGGAGGGAGTTAGCTGATGCTTTCCTGAAGCAATATGTCACTGACTTGGAGATCGATCTCTGTCACTCCGTGATCTGGAGAATGTTAAGCAGAAAGCGGAGGAGAGTTTTAAGGAGTATGTGGACCGGTGGAGGGGTCAATTATTGAAAATGCAGACTAGGCCTTCGGAGAAGGATCAGATCAAGATGATATCAAGGGCACCAAGCCCTCCATTTACGGCAAGTTGAGGAGGATGACCTCCATGATTGCAGACTTTCGACAGTTGAGGGAAACTGTCATGGATATTGAGGAAGAAGAGGCCGAGAATAGAAAATTCTATGGTCTAAACAGGAGGCCCATTGGGGGAACATCGGGAACAAAGCCCGTTTCTGCTGAAGTTGCTGCTATCCGGAACAGGCAGTTTTCCAACTTGGGAAGGCCCCTGTCTAAGGTGCTAGAGAAGTTGAAGAGGCAAGGGCTTTAAAACCCTTGGATACCAAACCATTACCCAATCCCCTACCACCACACATTAACCTAAGCCTTTATTTCCACTTCCACCAACAAAAAGGCCATGACACCGACAACTGCGCCCGACTCCGCCATGAAATCCAAGACCTGATAGACTCCAAGAAAATACCCAACCCAGAAACAGAACAGCCCGATACACACAGAAACCCCTTACCCAACTACCGTGCCGTACCACCACCAGCCTATATGATCAATTCTGGCCTTCCAGAAGACCTTGTCCTAAAATCCTTTCACCCTCAAGCCTTTTGCCTGGAATCTATCTAGGATAGCACTAGTGAGGATGATTTTGAGCAAAAGAAGGACTTTTGGCTTGATTTCTCTAGCAGTGATGAGGAGGAAGTAAGGGGAATGACACGTGCGGTCGTTTTTATAATGATATGGCGGAAAAGGGTAAGGAAGCTTTGACAGATGGTAGAGAAGTGGTTGAGGCTGCAGAAAAAACTGAAGGGGATATAGTGCTGAGGCAATTGAGGAAGACTAGAGCACAAGTCAGTATCTGGGAACTGTTATGTGCATCTCGGGAGCATAGACAGGCTATGGTTGAGGCCTTGAGCAAGATTGTGGTACCGGAGGATGCCAACCCCGCAATGTTTGTTGGGTCAGTTCAGAAGGAAGCTTTGCAGATATCTTTTTCTGAGGATGATCTCCCACCGGAGGGGAGGAATCATAATAGGCCTCTATTTATCAGGGCTGAAGTGAGGGGCAAGAAAACTTCATGTGTGATGGTGGATGACGGTTCGTCCATCAATGTGTGCCATTGAAAATTCTGGCAAGATTGGGTATGAAAGCAAACAGACTTGGATCCCTCTAGTATGACTATTAAAGCTTATGATGACAGTAAGCGGGGAGTTGAGGGTACCTTTGTGGCTATGGTCAAGGTAGGGCCGATTGAAGATGAGGTTGAGTTCACAGTGCTGGACATCCCAGCCACTTTTGCCTTATTGTTGGGAAGGCCTTGGTTTCACAAGCTTGGGGGCGTGCCTTCCACTTTGTATCAGATGATCAGATTCCCGTATGAGGGAGAGATTGTTACCATCCGGGCCGAGTTAGACAATGCCGTGGCCGCCTTGGAGATACTACCTTTCACGAGGTTCCAGGTATCAGCCACTTTTGAGGAGTGGGTGGATCCTAGAGTTGCTAGGATTATGGAGAAAATGAAGTTTGAGCCGGGTAAAGGTTCAAAATTGCCGGATTTCAGAGGACAGACTACTCGGAAGGGTTTGGGGTACAAATCAGACGAAGAAAAGCCGAAGGTCAAGAAAAAGGGCCTGAAACTGATGGAGTGCTTTGTGAGAGCTTCAGGGTATCAAGGAGAGCCTGAACCTGTGAAAGTCAATGGGATTGTGGTGCCTGGGTTTGAGATCTTCCAGGATTTGTTGGGTGAGAAACCATTGGCTGGAAAAGCTGTGGAAACAGAGATTTGGGAGGAGGAATTGATGAAGTTAGGGAACCTGACTCTGGAAGAAGATGAGAAGCCTGAAGAAGATCTGATTGCAGAGGAAAAAGTGTCTCTAGATGATGAAGACATTTACCTTCCTGACTTATTTGAATGTACTTCCGCATTATCCAATAATAAAGACATTTCTTTTGCTTACTTGCCTGAGTCATTTCCATTCACTCTGCATGAATCAAGCATATTTGACATCAGTTCAGCCAGAACTATTGCATTTAACTTGGGCACACTTGAGAACCCCAAAGAAATTTTGATTGCAAGTGAAGTAACCTCCGAAGAGAGAGAGAAACTAGAACAAGTGTTGGTCAGATATGCCAAAGTATTTGCTTGGTCTTATGAGGACATGCCCGGGGTAGAACATGCAGTTTATTATCTGAGTAAGAAGCTGCTTCCGTATGAGGCTCGGTATCAGGAAGTTGAGAAGATCTGTCTTGCAGTGGTATGGGCTTCCAGAAAGTTGCGACATTACTTCCAGTCTTACAAGATCCAAGTGGTGGCAAAGGAGAATCCTCTGAAATATCTTCATTCAGTGCCTTCACTAGTGGGAAAACTGGGCCGATGGTTGGTATTGTTGACAGAGTTCGACATCGAGTATATCACCTCCAAAGTGATCAAAGGACGAGCAGTAGCGGAGTTTCTGGCATTGCAACCTGTTGAGGGGGATCAATATAAGTTTGAGTTTCCAGATGAAGAGATCCAGGCATAACAGTTCAGAGATGGAAGATGTATTTTGATGGAGCAGTAAATTACAAGGGAGCCGGAATTGGGATCGTGATAGTAACCCCCGAGGGAAGAGAATCAGATGGCAGACGCATTGGCTACACTAGCAGCGACTTGGGAAAATCCAGAGAAGTTAGTGATGAGACCGTTGGTACTGACAACAGCAAGTAAACCTGCTTATGAGATAGAGAGAATTCTGGAAGTTGAGGTTGACGACGGTAAACCTTGGTATTATGAGATTCAGAGGTATCTGGAACATGGTGAATTCCCGGAAGGGGCGGGCAAAAGACAGAATAGCCATTCAGAAGTTGGCTTCCCAGTATGTGACTTTGAGAGGGGACTATACAAGAGACAGGCAAACGGTATTCAGTTGAAATGTCTGAGAAAAGAAGAAGCTCAGCAAGTGATGGAAGAGGTACATGCCGGGGTATGTGGTCCGCACATGAATGGTTGAACTTGTCCCGCAAGATAGTGAGACAGGGGTTTTTTGGTCAACCATGGAGACGGACTGCGCGAAGATGGTAAAGCACTGTCACGACTGTCAGATACACAGCAATCTGAGTCATCTGCCGCATACAGAATTACACGGGTTGTCAGAGCCGTGGCCTTTCTCAGCATGGGGAATAGATATGATTGGGGAAATTCGACCAAATGCATCAAATGGGCATCGCTTCATAGTAGTAGCAGTGGATTACTTCTCAAGTGGGTAGAAGCTGAGTCGTTCCGGAACGTTACAGCGAAGCAGATGGCAAAGTTCATAGCTCGGAACCTCATTTGTCGGTATGGTATGCCGCATCATGTAGTGACAGACAACGGGGTCCAGTTTCAAGGAGAGACGAAGGCAATGTTACAGAGGCACGGGATAGGCCACCACAAGTCATCACCGTACAGGCCGCAGGCAAATGGGGCAGTTGAGGCAGCCAACAAGACTATAAAGACAATTTTAGCCAAGATGACATAAAATTGTAGAGATTGGGCCGAGAAGTTACCGTATGCTTTGTGGGGATACAGAACATCAGTAAGGACGGCAACAGGTGCAACACCTTACTCCTTGGTCTACGGAATGGAAGCAGTATTGCCAGAGTAGAAGTAGAAAACAGTCCCTGAGGGTATTGGCAGAGGCAGAATTACCGGAACAGGAATGGGCCGCACAGAGATTTGATCAGTTGGTACTGTGGATGAGAAGAGAACGAAGTCTTTGTATCACATGCAGTTGTATCAGAAGAGACTAGCCCGGGCATTCAACAAGAAAGTACGTCCCACAAAGATCAGAAAGGGTGATTTGGTACTTAAGCAGTCGAGGCCGTCGACGAAGGACCCGAGAGGGAATTCAGGCCTAACTGGAAGGACCTTACATCGTTCAGAAAGTCATGGGAAATGGAGCAGTGAAGCTATCAGACTTGGAAGGAAATGAATTCACAGAACCAATCAATGTCGACAGGTTGAAGTTGTACTTTGCTTAAGAAGACTTGGTCGCCAGCGGAAGACCTAACCCAACGGAATAAGAAAACTCCTGCATACATGCATACACGTAACCTATTGCATATTTTTGTGTGTTCTGTTTTGTGTAAACAGGTGTTGAAGACGGAAAAGAGCGAGCAGTGAGCCAATCAGAGATGGTAAAGGCACAACATTTGATAGGCAGGCAGTAATCTGAAGATTGAGGTCCCAATGAAGTTAAGTTCCGGGTATGGGTCTCGGAGGGCGAAGCCCATATCGACTGGGGAGCGAGGCTCCATATCACATCATGTCAGCTTGGGGGCGAAGCCCATATCGGCTGAGGAGCGAAGCTCCACATCATCATTTTCGGGATGCGTCCCAGGGTCGAGGCCACATTTTGTCAGAGGTATTGGGATGCGTCCCAGGGTCGAGGCCCCCGTTGTCGGTTGCAGCTTGGGATGCGTCCAGGGTCGAGGTCCACTGCATCATCATTTTTCGGGATGCGTCCCAGGGTCGAGGCCCACATTTTGTCAGCGGTATTGGGATGCGTCCCAGGGTCGAGGCCCCCGTTGTCAGTTGCAGCTATTGAGACGCGTCTCAGGATCGAGGTCCACTGCAGTATCAGCTCAGCTCGAGACAGCTAGCTAGCCAGGTAAGTAAAATGCATTGCATAACTTTGATAGGATTGTTCAAAGTCACACACTGCACAAGTCCCATCAAAGTGGGGGCGACTGTAGGCATTGCATTTTCGCATGTGAAACCCGATGATGAGTCTCATTTGGAGGCACTACCTTTTGAGTCATGAAAGCCGCGGGAAACGGATATCGGAAGGGGGAATTCAGAATAAACAAGCTCACTGTCTTCGTTGGTGCTGCGTTCGTTACTTCGTTCGAACGGAAAACAGATTGCGGGCGTTCGTGTTGCGTTCGAGGAAGCGTTCGAACGGTATCAGTAATTCTGGTTTTACTGCTAGCCTCACACCCAGCCCATTTAGCTCCCCAAAGCCCATAAAACACATCCCAAATTAAATAAATAAATATTAATTTAAATATTAAACATTAAATAAAATATTTAAACCATTTACCAATTAAATAAAATATTTACCTAAACTAAAAAGAAGATATGCCTAATTAAAATCAATCTTAACCAATTAAAGCCAATCATATATTTGACTTCCTAATCTAATAAGATATTTACCAATATAAAATATTTGTATTCCTAAAACAACACAAATTAAATATTACAACTTCCTAATTTAAAATATCTTGTCCCCCCTCAATCTTGTGTATGCCTTTCTCACCTCTCCTAATTTGGAAACAAGATCCCTTCCCTTGTCAACCCTAGCCATTCTCTATATAAACAACCCCTAACCAAGGCCATTCCTCTCCCTTCACACAACACAATTCACACCCAAGCTCTCTCAAAAATCTCTCTAGACTCTCTCTACACACCCAAAACAGACAAAAAGAGAAAACACTTCCTACACACACAAAAAGAGAACAAAAGAACCTCAACCATCTCCTCCATAGCCGAATCTACCACAAATAACCACCCTCACATCACCGAAACTACAAGCACCAAAACAACCCCTAATCACCACCGAAAACCAGCCCCTCTAAACCTCCATACATCACCGAAAATCACACAAACACAGCAGTCCAAATCCTTAAAAAAAACAGTAACTTAGAAAACTACATAGATAATCTTAAAAATAATCACTTTTAATTGCACTAAGAACCCACACAACTTGGAATAGTTCTTTGAAAACATTGAAACAGGTAGCCCGTGCAGTGAGCAGCAAAACAGGAGCCGAATAGGAGCAGAACGGAGTTCGAATCGTAAGCAAAGCAGCGGAACAGTGAGCTAGGACGTCGAACCAGCGGACCAGAAAAAGTTGCGGAGCTTTACCCCCCTTTCGATCTTCGTGGAACGTGAGTCCGAGAGACGGCTTAAAAGGTTAGACCTGAGGGTATCTTTCACACTTATTCTCATTTTACTTTCTGGTCATTTATTTTGATTATATTTTCTGTATTTGTGGTATCTATTGTGTGTATGATGTATGTTGTGGATATTGGATGAATGAGAGAGGTGTCAACTCTCGCGGTATATCGGATGGAAACCCGGACATAAATTTCATAGCCGATTCCGAATGGACGGTAATATGATCTGTACTCGGGCCATAATTCCACGTACCGCTTGGGTAAACGGCACCATCTTTCTTTTGTTATGTTGCTCTTGTTTATTTAGTTTGCTTACTTGAATTCAATATGTCGTTAGTTATGCATGATTCAACCAAGCGCATGGGCTTAGTGAGTTAGTCCAAAGGTCCTCCATTTAGGAGACAAAGAGCCGAAAAGGCCACCTTCGTGACACTACTACTCGCCGCGCCGGTTGATGTATGTTCGGTTGGACGCGAGATACGTTCAATCGGGCATACTTAGTTTGATATTGTTATCTTTATTTTCGTATGTATAAGTCAATCGAGCGCATGGGCTTAGTAAGTGTGTTGCGAGATCCCCTATGGGGAGGGGCTAAAAGCCCTTTACCACGATGCTTTGCCGCGCCGGTTGATGTGTGTTCGGATTGGATGTAAGGTGTGTTCAATCGGCATACTTGGTTGATATGATTGGTTCTATTCTTGTATGTGTGATGTGACGCGCATGGGCTTAGCATGTTGGTCTAAAGGTCCTCTCTTTGAGAGATCAAGAGCCCCAAAAGGGTCACCTTTACGGCAGTGCTTCGCCGCGCCCTTTTATTTTCTGTTTATATATTGCATCCTATTTCATGCATCAGGTCCGTGTCCGTTCGAACGCGTTCACGAACGCAACTCGAACGCACATGTGTTTTTGCCTTATTATGTGTCAGGTCTCGTATCCGTTCGAACGCGTTAACAAACGCCATACGAACGTGAGCTTTCTGCTCATCTCCGTTCAAATGCGTTTACGAACGCTACTCGAACGTGAGCATTCTGTTTCATTTCGTTCGAACGCGTTTACGAACGCTACTCGAACGTGAGCATTCTGTTTCATTTCCGTTCGAACGCGTTTACGAACGCTACTCGAACGTGAACATTCTGTTTCATTTCCGTTCGAACGCGTTTACGAACGCTACACGAACGTGCACACACTGAACTGAGTCTGTCTTATTATATTCATGCATAATTATCTATTGGTTGATCTTTCTTATGCAAATGTGTCACAATTCGTATGCTTATGTCATGATAACATTTGAGTATTATTTCTTGCGGTATATCGGATGGAAACCCAGACGTAAATTCCGTAGCCGATTCCGAATGGACGGTAGTGCGGTCTGTACTTGGGCTACAATTCCACGTACCGTTTGGAAAAGTGCCCATATGTGTGCTTGTAGGGTCATATGTGTGCTTGTGTTTTCCTGAATGTGATATGTAAGTAAAGTTATATGTTAGTTGCTATCTTGATATATGTTAAGCATGCAAATTTAAATGTAAGATATATGTGAAATACATGTATATTTAGGTGCATATTTTATTTTATAAATGTGAATTTAGAAGCATGATACCCTTAGAAATAAGTGTTACTTCAGCTTGTTTAAATTATTATATAAATCCTTTCATTACAAGTGACATGAGTAAGGGACCATTCCGAACCCAACGGTTTGAGGTCTTCCCTTGCGAGGGGTGAGTGCGGCCTTAAATCTTTGTCCCGGTTCACACCGGGTGGCGACTCCATGTTATGTAATCCTTCCCAACTAGGCCGCGAGCCTAGGAACGGCGTCGCTCAGTTTCTGTGTCCCACAATGGGGAAAACCAAAAGCAAACTTAGCATATGGTAGATAATGCGCCAATCAAACTAGGAGATTTAACGTGGTTCGGCGGATTTTGATCCAACCTACGTCCACGGACACAAACAGAACTATATTTTTATTGCTGAAACTTGTATCTCTCGTATCTCTCGTGCTTTACAAGTTTTATCACAATGAGATCGATATTGATTCTGATCTCAACTTTTAACTTTCAACTTCTTCCCCTTATGCACACTCTACCCTTCTATTTATAATAACAGAGAAATCAGATTCCTTCTAGCATAAGGATTTCCTAGTTGAAACTATTCCATTTTCCCATAAGGATTCCTAGTCAAAACTATTCTCTTTTCCCATAAGGATTCCTAATCAAAACTACATTTACTTCTTTTATCCTTTTAGGATACTGACTCACCAATTTTCCCCATGAAAATAGGATAACTTGTCATCTTATCCGCAAGAATAGGGTGTCATCTTCTGGAGCATATCTCGCTATCTGGTCGGTCTTCATGAGGTCGGTCATAATGGTCTTTTGAACTGAGAATGCTTCTGCCGATCTGATAATTGCCCGGTCATCCGAATTCAAGTGCTCGGCCATTTACTCATGTGGCCGGGTCGGCATTAATGATTTCGACCGAGAAGGGAATTACCCTTTTTACCCCTGTCGTACTCCTTAAATAACATAGGTCCTGAAAACACCATCAACATTTTTATCTACTATATAACCATAGTTTTGTACCATAATATTGGGAAACACGCTCATTTTCTTTTTCTGGAGTGAATTAACATCAAAAGATTTTGAATATCATTTATGAGGATATTTAACAATTTTAATATGATGGCAGATTTAATGTTAACAGAAAATTAAATTACCTAAGGTTAGTCATTAAATTGATAGATAGATAGATATCTGAGGCCATACGTGTCCTCACTCGATTTCAGTCTTAAAGAATATTATGAGTCCACCAAACCTGATAGCAATTTCATTTCTGGAATATATTAAAGAAAATTAAAGGACAATAATTAGTATATTGTTCATTGGTAATAACATATCATACCGAGGGTTGTGTAATTCAAACTTCTTGAGTGATTACGAGAGGAGTTTTTGAACGGCCTTTGTTTTACAATTTCTTAAAGATAACTTTGTTTTACATATTTATAAACAAATACAAATTGTGTTTCACATTTTATCTAAGAAATTTAATTTGAAAAGTTACACAATACACCCATTTAAAAAATAATATTAAGCTCATAATAATCACGACTTATTTATGTCAAAGATGTTCTATGGCTTTGGCAGATGTAGGTCGACTCTGGGACAATCGACAATAGTAGCTGGCCATGTCCTTAAAATTAGGTCCAAAATTAGGACCCCAATTCTAAAGAATTTTTAATTTTTTTAATATATAATATGATTTTTATTTTATAAAATAAAAACTGTTTTTATTGTTGAACGAATAAGTTTGCAAGAATTGTTTTCTATTTATAGGGTGAGATTAAGGTGAGATTATTATCCATAAACAATGTGTGATAATCTATCGGGCCCTATAACTTTAATTTCACACAATATATTTGACCTTTAAATATGTATAATATTGTCTGGTTAAAACCTTACCAATAAAACTCAAAAAACATAAAACATGGTCAAAGGAAAAAGCGTACAATGCACTTATATCTAATTATAGCTCTTTAGTTCGATTAATATGCTCCACATGATGAAATACTCATCCTCAAATGATATTATCAATTTGATAATATGTTAAGTCGACGCATGCCAATATTATATATAAGCTTCTCAAAAGTTTACATCGGTAAAGCTTTAGTAAATAAATCAGCAAAGGTATCAGTGTAGCATATTTGCTTGACATTATGCGCTTACTCTGCTGAAGCTCATGAGTATAGAAGAACTTTGGTGCGATCACTATGCCAAAAATGGCCTTTATCGATACTATTTTAGCGTCAGTAAATGGATTTACTGACACATTTTTTTAGTGTCAATAATGCTCGAGCTAGAATACACTGACACTAAATTTAGTGTCAGTGATTCAAGTGTCAGTGAAGTTCTGACATTATAGTATCAGTATATTATTGACACAATAGCATCACAAAATTACTGACAATATTTAAAAACACTACAAAAAATAAGACATTTAGCGTCGAAAACAATCGACGCAAAAAGTGAATAGTTCGATGCCAAAACTAAATGGCGTCGAATAATTTCAACGCTAAACTTAGATGCTAAAATTTGGACGAGAACGACCATTAGCGTCGAAATACAAATTATCGACACTAAAACCTTTTACTTTACGTCCAACTACTTTCGACGAAAAAGAAGAATTCTCGACTCTAAAGTTCATATTTGGCGACGAAATTATTCTACGCTAACAATTAAACTTTTAGCGTTGAATTTATGCGACAATAAAATCAATAAATTAAATATTATTTGTATACTTTTAGCGTCGAACCTTTCGACGCTAAAAATATACAAATATTATATTTTTTTAATTTCTTTTAGTGTTGAAAATTTCGACGCTAAGAATATAAAAATAATTTTAAAAAAATTTATTATTTTACATAATTTTGCTCTGAAATATTCAATTTAATATTTTAAAAAATCTTATTATTTCAAAAAAAATTACCGATTAATGCACAATTATGAAATATAATTATTTTATTATTATAATAAAAATTTATTAAATAAAAAATACATATATATTAAAACTATCTGTTCTGAATGTTTATACAAATGAAAATAAAATTTATTGCTGCTGTGATGGGGGGCGCTCGAGCCCGATGCACTATGGCCGAGTGAGGCCGCTAACATCTCCTGGAATACCCGTATCTGCTGGTCGAACTCCTCCATCTTCTTTTCGTGGTCCACTTGACCTGTAGTAGCTCCTCCTGAGTCTTCTTCAGCTCGTCTTGGATGGTGGCTAGCTGGTCTCGAAGGCACGAGTCAGTGTCCGAAGAAATAGTAGTGCGTGCAGATGACGTCGGCTTCTTACGAGTGTCAAGGCCGATGTTGTATGCTGTATGGTTATTGAAAACCAATTGCGACAACTGCTCATCTGGTATCGGGTCGGACCCTGTCTCCTGAGTTTGATGTTGGAGCCCCACCATTTCATTCTGTTTAAAAAAAATTAAGTTAATGTTAGAATTTGAAAAGAAAAAAATCAATTTAAAATAATAATTATTTTATTTTAAAAACTTAAACTTACATAGCAGCGTTCGACTTCTTCATTGATCCATTTTTTCTTCTTATTGTAGTGCGTCACTCGAACAAAATATGGAAATGATTGCACCTCACCTATGCTACTTTGCTAAAAACATAAAATAATTATACTATTATTCGACATTAGTAAAAATAATGAACTATTAAATTACAACTTATGATATATTAACCTCAGAATGTTTGGCACAATGTTGGATAAATGACTTGGAACCTCCACGGTGGTTAAAATGCAAGTGACTTCGATTCTCCACATTTGCGTGACATTTATTCTGCATTTAACAACACTGTAAGTACCAAAAACGAAGAGAATTATAAATTTCTGTTTATTTTAAAATTTACCTCGTGTTTCTCGCTAGACCAAAGCTCACACAAGGAAGTCCAGTCTTGCTCCTCTATAAAATCAGGCTTGTGTTGTAGAGCATTCAAAGGTCCATATTCGTCGAATATTGGTTTCAGGACTTTTGTCCTATAATTCTTATACCTTTTCCCCATGTGGTAGTCAATATATTGTTGGACATTAACTTTGGTCAGATCGACGTCGAACCACTCCTACAGGAATAGAAACCAAGTAAAAATGAGTATAAAATAAAAATTTAAATTAACAAATAATATCGAAAACTTAATACTGTAAGGAAACTCACAAATAGCGAAGGGA
Organism: Zanthoxylum bungeanum; assembly: GCA_019454045.1. Classification (NCBI taxonomy): domain Eukaryota; kingdom Viridiplantae; phylum Streptophyta; class Magnoliopsida; order Sapindales; family Rutaceae; genus Zanthoxylum; species Zanthoxylum bungeanum. The sequence continues at coordinate 128,957 of SKCR01035126.1, forward strand.
AGAGCTGGTTGATTTTTGTCTCCCACAATATCTTTCTCTAAGAAACGTAGTTTTGGGGAGCTTCAAACCGAGCTGCAGCACCTATGGCGTAGTAAACACTGAATTATGTTGCCCGATTTATCTTTGTCCATCATATGATATCTCTATCCGGATACGGCTGTAAGCTTTAACGTGCTTAACCAACCACAGGCCACAGGTGCGTCCTCGACCCTTCGCTGTACTCGAGTCACCTGTGCTAGTAGAGACCCCAGTAGGGGCATCTGTCCTTGCAGATGTAGATGGAGTCGTATAAGTGCGTCTGCGATTTCCCGGTGCCATCTGCAAAATAAGAATTTCGACACTATCAATGACACAAAATAATCATAATGATGCTAATGAAATTTCAATATTTTAATAACCATATAAACTTTTATCATTACACATGGACTGCTCAAAATATCTTTAACCATATAAACTTTTAAATGATACTGATTTGGGTGATAAAGATAAAACAACATCATGAGAAAGTGCATCTGTTCCATAAATTGCATTCACAAATCAGCTTGTTTGATGTGTGTGAACTGTTATAAACATCCAACATGGGTGATATAAGCACAAATATGTTATTGATTTCTTATAGTCATCACCTACATTAGTAACTCAACATTATAATTTTTAGGTGCGACTTAAGCTGCTTGTAAGTTTCTTTATCGAAGTAAAAGTGAATTTATCATGTTTAAAACCACATTCTAAAAGCATCACCAAAATTTAACGGGCTTTATTTACCTCTTCATCCTCAAAGTGCCATTAATTAGGGTATTGAAAGTGACAAGATTTGGAGAAATACCTATATCTTTCATCTCTCTGAAAATCTTTGCAGCCCTATCCATCATATTGACCTTGCAGAAACAATCAATTACCATGTTATATGAGTATACATTTGATACAAGTCCATCTTTGACCATATGATTCAAATAGCGACCCCTCTCACTAACTCTCCCCATTTGTACAAAGCTTTCATGAGCAAGAGATAAATAGTAAACCCCGGTTTCACCCCTCGTTCAATAAAAGTATCCAATATTTCAAATGACTCATTGAGATCTAATCTCTTTATCAAACAAGTCATCGTATTATCAAATGTCGAATTCTCATGCAAGTAACCTCTATCACCTATCTTTCTCAATATCATAGTTGTTTCTCTTGCCATTGAGTTATTTGAAAGACAATACAGTAGAGTATCAAAAACTAATATCTGCATAAGAGGCCCACTCTCCATAAACCTTATTAGAAATTCAAATACTTTATGAGGTTCCAAACTACGAAACACACCATGAACCAATTGATCTAATAGTAGCATCATTTGGAGAAATATTTTTCTCCTTCATTAACTCTATAATCATAAAAACCTAATCTACCTTTTTAGAATTACAAAACCCGTCAATTAGGATTGTGTATGTAAAAACATTAGGTACATATCCCAATCCTTTCATCTGTTTAACTAACCTAAGTGCTTCATCCACCACACCAATTATATAAACTCCATGAATAAGTATATTGTATGTAAACCTATCTGGTTTGCAATTGTCCGCAGACATTTGTTGAAACTTCAAATAAGCCAAATCAATGTAATTGGATTTCACTTCAAACTTCAAATAATCCTTCAATCTGCTGTTCTCCATGCTATTCTAGAATTCCAAAACAACAGGCTTCAAACTTCAATTTGCATTTCAACTTATAATCAACAAATCCATTCTCTCGGCCACAACCACACACACAAATACATTTCAACTTGTCACCCATTCTCTCGACCACAACCAAATACACACTGTTTATCTTTCCACCCACAACAAATGTCATTATCATCATCACCTGTCACATTTTCATACTTATCACTGCCACACGTATACATGCACAACATACACACATTTTTTTCTAACAACATCAATTTCGCTAAGCCTACATTTTCAACACATTAACATCACAACATCAAAGCTTCCAACCATACCCCAAATTCGGCCATATATAAACCTAAACGCATAATAAACTTTAACTAAAACACATAAACCTAAATTTCCCAAACTTGATTAATCAAATAAACTTTATATATATAAACTATATATAAACCTAAATTCATTTCCCTCATGATTCGACCATATATAAACTTAAATTCAAACCTGAAAATTTCAAACAACCAAATGCATAGTCTAGGCCTCATTACCGCAAAATGCATTCCACTTACCGTAACCTAGACGATACAACCCAATTTTGAAGAGAGGGATGACGACCGTCCTTGCCCCGGAAGAAGCAGAGAAAATTGAAAGAAAATGAGGAGAAGAAAATTGAAAGAAAATGAGGAGAATAATCAATTCGCAGAAGCATAGAATAATGAGGGGAAACCTAATTAGGGATTTTAATAAACATTTAGCGTCGCGGATAAAAAAAAGGGTAATATTTTGAGGGAAATTTTTTTTTTTTCATTTAGCGTCGAAAACATAATTTTGAGAAAAATTTTAATAAATGTTAAATATCTAACATTTAGCATCGATTTATGTTTCGACGCAAAATGTCTAATATTTAGCGTTGATTTAAATTTCGACGCTAAATATTAGATATTTAGGATCGATTAGAATTTTTCGACGCTAAATGTTAGACTTAATAATAATAAGTATGGCTGCAATACGTTAAGTACAGTTGCACTTCATCACAATTACTCAATATAAACCAATGTGCATGTTGAGCTTCCTCGAATGTTAGCAATTTGACACCTAATGCTCCAAACGGTCTGTAATTTTGACGGAACACTGTGATATCTTGCTGATTACTTACATCTCCATCATAGTTTCTTGGCTGACGATTAAAATGATTTTCAATATTCTGCATGTACATCGAATAAAATGTTATTGCCTCACTTATTAAAACAACATCTGCCATTGAACCTTCAAGTCGCGCCTTGTTTTTCACAGATTGTTTGTAATGTCCCAAAGCCCTACAGATATGACAACAAATTTACATTATTAATGAATTTAGTGCACAATCAAATTTAAGAATGTAATATTTAAGACTGTATATTACCTCTCAATGGTGTACATCCATCTGTAATGGACAAGACCTCTCTTCCTAGCTGCGGATGGTAAATGCACGACCAGATGCACCATCACATCAAAAAAAGAGGGTGACAATATTTTCTCCAGCTTTCATAGGATTATCACGATTCCTCTCTCAAGTTCGTCAATAACAGATGTGGTTGATGTCCTCTAACATAATTGTTTGAAGAAGCCACATAGATCAAGTATGACGTCGCATACATTCGGTGGAAGATATGGTCGAATGCCAACAGGAAGGAGAATCTCCAGAAGCACATGACAGTCATGACTATTTAATCCAGTTATTGTATCATCTCTGATCTAACTTCTAATATTCGATGCATAATCATCAGGAAATTTAACCATTTTCAGCCAATCACATAATGATTTTCTCTGTGATTGAGTTAGCATGTAACTAGCAGGTGGCTTAATAAGACCTCGATGAGTGACTTGTAAACGCAATTCACTATGAATTCTAAGATCGTGTAGGTCCAATTTAGCATTTATAGTGTCTTTCGTCTTACCCGGAATATTGAACAGTGTGCCCACTAAACTCTCGCATATGTTTTTTTCTATATGCATTACATCCAAATTATGTCGCAGACTCAAAATACCCCAATACTCTAACTCAAAGAAAATACTCTTTCCCGTCCAATTCAACTCTTCAGGTTGACATTTTCGATTTTTATCTCTATTAGTAGGATTTTTCTCTGGTGTGCTGTCTCTGAGATGTTGATGTTGGCAAAGTATGTCGAATCCAGATAATGGATTGGGCATACTCTGAGGTTCTTGTTGATCGTTGAATAATTTACTTCTCCGCCAAGGATGTCTCAACTCAAGAAATCTCTTGTGCCCTATGTATCCTATTTTATTCCGTAACTGTTACAAAGGTATTTGAACCGCACAAATTGGACATGCCATGTATGTTGGGGTTGGTGCTCAGAGCGCCAATTCCCGATTGTATTTCCTTGTAAATTGATGAGCGAAAAATATATCAATATTTACCGCCTATTTTACTTAATATTTTGTATAGTTTCTCGAGTTTTATGAACGTTTTGATGTGTTTTAGTTTATTTTGTAGATAAAATAAAATTGGTACTCAATGGAATCAATCAATATGAAATATGGAACAAATAAGGGTAAAAACTGGACTTGACATTTGGATTTTGGAAGTTGAAAACTTGAAATGGCATTCTAACGAAGTACAATTTCAGAAATTTCAACTTTGCGTAATTTTCGTATTTTGTCCATAACTTTCTACTCTAATATTGGATTGAGGTGATTCAAGTTCCAGATTAAAGAAGATTCAAATATCTACAAATTTGAAGTTCATAAGATTTTCGAATTCCGAAGGTTTCATGACCGAAATCGATGAACAATCCAAAATTTTGTTTTGTTTAATTACTAAAGTCATTATCAAAAATAAAAATTGTCAAACTTCCACCAAACATGAGTGTTTTGTGCCATGTTCGGTGGAGTATTTTGTGGCATGTTTGGTGGATTTTTTTGTGAAGTGTTTGGTGGAGTGTTTGGTGGAGAAATTGGTGGAAGCCTTTTCTTTGCCTATAAATACAAAGCCATTTCATTTGTAAATTTCATACTTTCCTTAAGGTTCTAATAAGGATCTAAGGATTGTATCTTGTGTGTTTAGTTCTTGTAATTTAAATTATGTATTTTTATTTTCAGTAATAGTAGTAGTTTATTTTCTTTACAATTCTTTTATGTTTAATAGTTAAATTTCCGCTGGGGGAAGGGTGAAGTTTTTATTATTATAGTTTAGATTAATCTCCCTTAATTATAATATGGACTAAAGGTTATACCGCCTTAATGGCTGGTTTTATTTATTTGACATAATGTGACACCGCCTATATGGCCGGTCTTTAGGTGACAGATGATTACCGCCTATATGGCTGGTTTATGGACAAATAATAAAACCGCCTTTATGGTCGGTTGGACTTAATTGAAAATCTGACTTAATCAGAATACCGCCTCTATGGTCGGTTGGTAATATCACTGATAATTTATATATTATAATAAGGGAGATTTCTAAATTAGAAATAGTAAAAGTGGATCCCCTAACCTCCATAATAGGGAAGTGATGAAACATAATATTCACATGCTTAATAATTGATTTAAATATATTATGTTTAATGCTTTAGTTTGTTTATTGAATCTTAAGCTTTATGCTTCTTGTTGCCTGATCACCAATAAGGTTGATGTGGTAAACTTAAAATGAACTTGGAAAAGGGATTTTAGGTTTTAGCCTTAGATTCAATAGCTCCCGGTCTCACTTAAGGATAGATAACCCTTAAAAGATTTCCTTCCAGGATAGACATATACTTGTCGGGCGGGGGCAGCCACAATTGGAACTTGAACTTAATGAATTCAGGTAACTTGATTAACATATGAATATGATTAATTGGATTATACTGGGTGTTTGCATCTGATCATCGGAAGAGGCTTTTGTATAATTTCGTATTCCAGGTTAGCAAACTGATTTATTACACATATATAAAAGAATCAATTCATCATTAAAATAATATTGTGTGGAATCACAACCCTAGATGTTTGTGTCTTTTTTTTATTTTCCTTAGTATTTTCTTTTGTGTTTTTATTTATTTATTTATTTCGCAAATCCACATTCAACCAACCAAAAGCAATCATTCCCTTCTCCCTTTAATTTGATACATGTAAACATTAACATCAATAAATAATAACAATAATAGAAATTAAGTCCTCGTGTGATCGATATTTTTATACTAATTGAGCAATACGTACGCTTGCGTTACGTGTGTGATCATGCCGGTCAAGTTTTTGGTGCCGTTGTCGGGGACTTATTTTTCTTACGTTATTAATTTTGAAGCTATCTATTTTACTTGTATCTAATTTTCTTTATTTTTATCTGTAATTTTTATTTCTTTCTTTTATTTTTCAGGTGGTTGAAAATGGATCTTCATTGGGTGATAAAAGAATTATGTGTTTTACAAGGAAAAGATACACTCCATATCAGGGAGCAACAGTCTCATTTTTTGAGGCCTGTTGTCCAGCCCAACAACTATCCTTGGATGTCAGAACCAATCAATACAACATTTTCTCAACATAACGCAATGGGAAGATGTGAGATATGTGATGGTAACCACCCGAGCATAAACCACTACTACAATTCAGGGTGGCAGAACTATCAGAATCCTTCAAGGTATGATGAACCAACATATTTCACTAACCCGTATTCTCCATTTTATCCACTATCAACCTACGATCTTCATCAAGAACCAGAACCATCTGAGGAAGATCTGGTGATTGACTTGCTCAAAGATTGGATTAAGAAACAAGATAAAAAGTTGGATGCAATTGCTGAAATGTTTCAGAGTCAAATAGAGGACCAAGTAGCAACCTTACAAAGAATAACAGATCAAGCGAGACAATTAACAGAAAACCAGAGCTACATACCTCAAGAAGCATTTTCAGATGAAACTGACGAAGCCTTCGAGTACGAAGCATTTCACAATGACACTTTAACAGAGGAAGAGGCTGAGCAGTATCAAGAATCTGAGGTATCAATTTGGAGCCCGAACCAATAGAATCTCGATCTGATTTTTATTATTCATCGAACTCTGACGAGGATCAAGAAACAGAGCTGTCTGTACCAACTACAAGTGAGGATAAAACTTTACATCCTCAAAATGAAGATCTTGGAGCATGCATTGCAATGGTGTTTGAGGAAGAGCTACCTAAACCGTTCATACTAACCACAGAGGATGAAAGCATACAATCAGACATATATTTACATCCTCAGGTTGACACATATGGAGCAGACATTTCACAGATGACAGATGAAGAGCTGAATGCGGAAATACTAAAATACATCTGTGAAGAAAAGGTGGAGCAAGATGATGCACAAATGGAGGAACAAATATTTAACCATATTGAAGATCTCATGCATTCAGGAGAAATATCACTGTTTTGGGGAGTACAAATCAAGGACACTGCCCAGAAGCTTGGCAGAATGAAACTCTCATTCAAAGTCAAGCACCATACGAGACCTCCTAATTTTCTTTCTTTCTTTTCAGGAACCACTGGAACGTCAAAGTTTAAGAAGGTGGCACAAGCACTGACTGAGACAAAATTCTTTTTGCCACTTTACCGTTGGAAGAGACTCTTCAAAAACAACGCTAATGGGATTGTCTTTAATCGGACATCCAAAACCACACTGAAACCTCCTTGATAGATGGATTTCAGTCATGTCTGGCTGAAGACGATAAATTTAGCGCTCGCGGGGAGGCAACCCATGCAAAAATTTTTATTTTTATTTTTATATTTTGTGTATACATGTTGTAGAATTTTTAATGTTGTGTGTTATTTTTGCAGGGAAAAACATATACGGAGCACTTAAAGTAAAGCAAACCAGTGAAAATGAGGTTATCACAGAATAAAGTTTGACAAAATCGTGAAGTTAAAAGTCAATTCATTAAAGACGACGGAGTAAGGAGTCAACTCTTGATACGCATCCTAGTGGATATATTCGTAACATGACTCGATTTTGCCAAAAAAAAAGAAAAAAGAAGTTAAATGGCCCCTAAATAAAATCATGGTAACATTGTTCCTCTATCTTTATTTTGTTTTGTAATGCATTAGTGACAATGCTAGGTTTAGGTTTGGGGGTGAGGTTGTTTATGTTTATTTGTTTTCTCCGTCATTTATTTCGTTCCTGCATGTTTTTTTTATTCCTTGCATGTTTTGTGTTTTGCATGTTTTATGTGTTTTATTTTGTGTGCATGTTTTTTTTAATTAAAAAAAAATGAAAAAAAAAGAAAAAATGAAAAAAAATATATAGTCTAATGATGGGATTGTTTTCTTAGTAGAAAGTTCTAGAAAAATATAAATGCTAATTTCACTTTTATCCTATACTTTGAACCAAATATCTAGGTCAGACTCATATGCACTTAAAAAAATAGTTCTGTAGTAGTTAGATAATAAGGAATTGACAAAGTGACTAGTTAAAATAATCGGTGGTTGATGAATGACCGTTTGCCTGAATATCTGTTTCTGTCTGTAACTATTTTTTATGTGAGGAATGATGATAAAAAAACAGTGTTTATTAATAAATAACATCTGAAATCCGAGTAATTAAGTCTGTAGGGGTGTCTTAACACCTAGTGTTCTAAAATCAACTGGTTTGGGAGTCATTGGCCTAAAGCTCGCTACATGAATTAAAGATGTTATATATATAAAAAATATTAAAAAAAAAAAGACATCCGAGATACGGGTAATTAAGTCTATAGGGGTGTCTTAACACCTAGTGCCCTAAAGCCAACTGGTTTAGGAGTCACTGGCCTAAAGCTCGCTACATGGATTAAAGATGTTACTTAAAAAAAATCACATACCTCACTTTGCGCAGATTGTATTAGACAGAACAACTTTAGATAGTCAGGTTGGTTTGACCCATTAACTCCTGAGAATTGAGACAAACTCACCTTGTTAATAACTTAGAATCGAAGCTGTTTGCAGGGCTATTCACACACACACTCAGAGTCTGATTTAGATACATTGTTCAAAGGAAAAGATTTTAGTTATAGTATGCATTTTGAAGGTTCCTTTAACTTTGTTGCTAGACATTCTCTGATGTTTGTGTGTATCGTCACTGTAAGCCCTTACGAGACTATAACTCATCCACTAGGGACACCTAGGGGTTTAAAGGCTTGTTGCATACGCTAAATGCAACCGTGATCCCTACGAAAGTGACTTATTTTAATTTTAATTATTTATTGTATTTTATTTTTTTATTTTGTTTGAGGACTAGCAAAATGTTAGGTTTGGGGGTGTGATGAACAAAAAATATATCAATATTTATCATCCATTTTACTTAATTTTTTGTATAGTTTCTCGAGTTTTATGAACGTTTTGATGTGTTTTAGTTTATTTTATAGATAAAATAAAATCGGTACTCAATGGAATCAATCAAGATGAGATATGGAACAAATAAAGGCAAAAACTGGACTTGACATTTGGATTTTGGAGGTTGGAAACTTGAAATGGCATTCTAACGAAGTACAATTTCAGAAATTTCAGCTTTGCGTAATTTTCATATTTTGACCATACTTTCTACTCTGATATCGAATTGAGGTGATTCAATTCCAAATTAAAGAAGATTCAAAGATCTACAACTTTTAAGTTCATAAGATTTTCGAATTCTGAAATTTTCATTACCGAAATTGATGAACAATCCAAAATTTTGTTTTGGTTAATTACTAAAGTCATTATCAGAAATAAAAATTGTCAAACTTCCACCAAACATGTTAGCATGTTTGGTGGAGTGTTTTGTGCCATGTTTGATGGATTTTTTGGTGGAGTATTTTGTGGCATGTTTGGTGGAGAAATTGGTGGAGAAATTGGTGGAAGCCTTTTCTTTGCCTATAAATACCAAGCCATTTCATTTGTAAATTTTATACTTTCCTTGAGCTTGTAATAAGGATCTAAGGATTGTATATTGTTTGTTTAGTTTTTTTAATTTAAATTAAGTATTTTTATTTTCAGTAATAGTAGTAGTTTATTTTCTTTACAATTCTTTTATGTTTAATAGGTAAATTTCCGGTGGGGGAAGGGTGAAGTTTTTATTATTATAGTTTAGATTAATCTCCCTTAATTATAATATGGAAATTATAATTTAATATGGACTAAAGGTTATACCGCCTTAATGGCTGGTTTTATTTATTTGACATAATGTGACACCGCCTATATGACCGGTCTTTAGGTGACAGATGATTACCGCCTATATGGCTGGTTTATGGACAAATAATAACACCGCCTTTATGGTCGGTTGGACTTAATTGAAAATCTGACTTAATCGGGATACCGCCTATATGGTTGGTTGGTAATATCACTGATAATTTCTATATTATAATAAGGGAGATTTCTAAATTAGAAATAGTAAAAGTGGATCCCCTAACCCCCAATATTTTATTTTTATTCTAGGGAAGTGATGAAACATAATATTCACATGCTTAATAATTGATTTAAATATATTATGTTTAATGCTTTAGTTTGTTTATTGAATCTTAAGCATAATTCTTCTTGTTTCCTGATCACCAATAAGATTGATGTGGTAAACTTAAAATGAACTTGGAAAATGGATTTTAGGTTTCAGCCTTAGATTCAATAGCTCCCGATCTCACTTAAGGATAGATAACCCTTAAAAGATTTCCTTCCAGGATAGACATATACCTGTCGGGCAGGGGTAGCCACAATTGGAACTTGAACTTAATGAATTCAGGTAACTTGATTAACATATGAATATGATTAATTGGGTTATACTGGGTGTTTGCATCTGATCATCGGAAGAGGCTTTTGCATAATTTCGTATTCCAGGTTAGCAAACTGATTTATTACACATATATAAGAGAATCAATTCATCATTAGAATAATATTGTGTGGAATCACAACCCTAGATGTTTGTGTCTTTTGTTATTTTGCTTAGTATTTTCTTTTGTGTTTTTATTTATTTATTACTTTATTTAGCAAATCCACATTCAACCAACCAATCGACAATCAATCTCTTCTCCCTTTAATTTGATATCTATAAATAAATAGTATCAATAATTAATAACAACAGTAGAAATTAAGTCCTCGTGGGATCGATATTTTTATACTACTTGAGCGATACGTGTGCTTGCGTAACATGAGTGATTTCCCCGATCAAGTTTTTGGCCAAAAACTTGATCGGTGAAATCACTCACGTAACGCAAGCGCACGTATCGTTGAAGTAGTATAAAATGTATCGATCCCACGATGACTTAATACCTTAGCTATCAATTTATGAAGTTAAATGTTTACAAGTACCTAATAGTTTGGTTTGTTCATTGGATGGTGAGTTTTGCTAAAAACAAGTAAATAAATCAGTGTGAAAGTAAATTAAAGGAAAATTCAATATTATAAAATGATCTAGGGTTGTGAATCTTTCCAATATCTTTTAAAGATGAAGTGGTTATCTCATGTTTGTGCAATATATCGGTTTATTAACCTGGAACATAAAAATATGCAAAAGCCGCTGTCGATGGTCAGATGCAAACACCCAAATAACCCAATTAATCATATGTCTATGTTAACCAAGTTACATGAATTCATTAAGAATAAGTTCCAATTGTGGGTACCCCGCCCGACAGGTATATGTCTATCCTGTAAGGAAACTACCAAATTGTCACCATGCCCCGAGGTGAGATCGTGAGCTATTGAGTCTAAGACTGAAACCTAAAATTCCTTCGTCAAGTTTATTTTAAGTTTACCAGATCAATCTTATTAATGGCCAGTTAACAAGAAGCATTAAGCTTAAGACTCAATAAATAAACCTTTATATTACCCAAGACATAAAATAACCAACTTTATAAACCGGTGATATTGGAATTCATCACACCCCTATATTATGTATTTAGCTACGACACATACCTAAGATTACTAAAAACTTAATTAAACAAAACATCATAAAAAATAACTTGAAAATAAATAAAAGTACAATTACAATAATGAAAGAAAATGATGGGGGTTAAAGGATCCACTTTTAATATTTCAAAATTAGAAATCTCTATTATTATCAATGTTTACCGATTAATTAATTATATTTAAGCAGACCATAAAGGCAAAAATTCCATTTGTCTCAATTAAGTCCAACTGACCATATAGGCGGTAACAAGATTATTACATAAACCGACCTTATAGGCGGAAACTACGTCTAGAATGTAAAACCGACCATATAGGCGGTAAATAAGGTTGTCACATAAACCGGCCATATAGGCGGTAACTAATTAATCCAAATTTTAATTAAAATAAGGGAGATTAATCTAATTTATTATATAAAAAGTTTTACCTTGTCACCCCAGCAGAATGAGATTACCTGCTCATGTTGTAAATGAAAACACAAAATTTTATTAATTAAATAAAAAGAAAATACAAGAAAACTAAAATAAATATACAAGACACTTTCCTTTAGGTGTCTTAATACCTAGTGCCCTAAACCCAACTGGTTTGGGAGTCATTGGCCTAAAGCTCACTACATGGATTAAAGATGTTATATATATATATATATATATATATATATATATATATATATATATATATTATATATAATATTAAAAAAAATGAGACATCTGAGATCTGAGTAATTAAGTCCATATGGGTGTCTTAACACCTAGTGCCCTAAAGCAAACTGGTTTAGGAGTCACTGGCCTAAAGCTCGCAACATGGATTAAAGATGTAACTTAAAAAAAAATCACATACCTCACTTTGCGCAGATTGTATTAGACAAAACAACTTTGGATAGTCAGGTTGGTTTGACCCATTAACTAATGAGAATTGAGACAAACTCACCTAGTTAATAACTTAGAATCGAAGCTGTTTGTAGGGCTATTCACACACACACTCAAAGTCTGATTTAGATACATTGTTCAAAGGAAAAGATTTTAGTTGTAGTATGCATTTTGAAGGTTCCTTTAACTTTGTTGCTAGACATTCTTTGAGGACATTGTATATATAGTTATTATTTTATTTTATTTTATTTCTTTCTTTATTTTGTTTTTATGTGTGATTGAATGTGCATGTAATTGACGTTTGTGGGTATCGTCACTTTAAGCCCTCACGAGACTATAACTCGTCCACTAGTAAAGGCTTGTTGCATACGCTAAATGCAACCGTGATCCCTACGAAAGTGACTTAGTTTAATTTTAATTATTTATTGTATTTTATTTTGTTTTTTTGCTTGAGGACTAGAAAAATGTTAGGTTTGAGGGTGTGATGAACGAAAAATATATCAATATTTACCGCCCCATTTACTTAATATTTTGTATAGTTTCTCGAGTTTTATGAACGTTTTGATGTGTTTTAGTTTATTTTGTAGATAAAATAAAATCGGTACTCAATGGAATCAATCAAGATGAAATATGGAACAAATAAGGGCAAAAACTGGACTTGACATTTGGATTTTGGAGGTTGGAAACTTGAAATGGCGTTCTAACGAGGTACAATTTCAGAAATTTCAACTTTGCATAATTTTCGTATTTTGGCCATAACTTTCTACGCTTACATTGGATTGAGGTGATTCAAGTTCTAAATTAAAGAGGTTGCAAAGATCTACAACGTTGAAGTTTATTAGATTTTCGAATTCTGACGTTTTCATAACCGAAATTGATGAACAATTGTGTTTTGTTTAATTACTAAAACCATTATCAAAAATAAAAATTGTCAAACTTCCACCAAACATGTTAGCATGTTTGGTGGAGTGTTTTGTGCCATGTTTGCATGTTTGGGGGACTATTTTGTGGCATGTTTGGTGGAGTGTTTTGTGGAGTGTTTGGTGGAGTGTTTGGTGGCATGTTTGGTGGAGTGTTTTGTGGAGTGTTTGGTGGTGATTTTAGTGGAAGCCTTTTCATTGCTTATAAATACCAAGCCATTTCATTTGTAAATTTCATACTTTCCTTGAGCTTCTAATAAGGATCTTAGGATTGTATATTGTGTGTTTAGTTTTTGTAATTTAAATTATGTATTTTTATTTTCAATAATAGTAGTAGTTTATTTTCTTTACAATTCTTTTATATTTAGTAGTTAAATTTCTGTTGGGGGAAGGGTGAAGTTTTTATTATTATTGTTTATATTAATCTCCCTTAATTATAATATGGAAATTATAATTTAATATGGACTAAAGGTTATACCACCTTAATGGCTGGTTTTATATATTTGACATAATGTGACACCGCCTATATGGCCGGTCTTTAGGTGACAGATGATTTCCGCCTATATGGCTGGTTTATGGAGAAATAATAACACCGCTTTTATGGTCAGTTGGACTTAATTGAAAATCTGACTTAATCATGATACCGCCTATATGGTCGGTTGGTAATATCACTGATAATTTCTATATTATAATAAGAAAGATTTCTAAATTAGAAATAGTAAAAGTGGATTCCCTAACCCCCAGCATTTTACTTTTATTCTAGGGAAGTGATGAAACATAATATTCACATGTTTAATAATTTATTTAAATATATTATGTTTAATGCTTTAGTTTGTTTATTGAATCTTAAGCTTAATGCTTCTTGTTGCCTGATCACCAATAAGATTGATGTGATAAACTTAAAATGAACTTGGAAAAGGGATTTTAGGTTTCAGCCTTAGATTCAATAGCTCCCGATCTCACTTAAGGATAGATAACCCTTAATATATTTCCTTCCAGGATAGACATATACTTATCAGGCAGTGGTAGCCATACTTGGAACATGAACTTAATGAATTCAGGTAACTTGGTTAACATAGACATATGATTAATGAGGTTATTTGGGTGTTTGCATCTGACCATCGACAGAGGCGTTTGCATATCTTCGTGTTCCAGGTTAACAGACTAATTTATTTCACATGTATAAGAAAATCAATTCATCATTAGAATAATATTGTGTAGAGTCATAACCCTAGATGTTTGTGTCTTTTGTTTATTTTCCTTAGTATTTTCTTTTATATTTTTATTTATTTATTTATTTCGTAAATCCACATTCAACCAACTAAAAGTAATCATTCCGTTCTCCCTTTAATTAGATACCTGTAAACATTTAGCATCAATAATTAATAAAAACAATAGAAATTAAGTCCTCGTGGGATTGATATTTTTATACTACTTGAGCGATACGTGCGCTTGCATTACGTGTGTGATCATGCCGGTCATAAATACTATTGTAAACGTTTTATTATGAATAAAATGAGCAGTTTCTATAATATAATATATCTTCTTATATGGTAAAGACGTAATAGACCATTGAATGATTAGTCATGATGCAGTTGCAAAAGCGTCGTAACTGACATTGAGTTGTATCATGACGCTGTCATTCTTAGACAGTTCCTTGTCAAGGTTTACACTACTTGGTCAGTAAGTAAACCCGTTGAGACTGGTACATGTCGTATACTGGAATATATGATTCCAATGATTTCTCAATGAACAATGAGTCTTGGAGACTCGTATAGACGTATAGGTGTTTATAGCAGATAAACACTGAATGACTCACTAAAGATTCTTAATGGATGGTACACCAACGTCAATAAGAATCTTCTCGGGTTGAGTAGCATTTGTGATTCTTCGACTTGAGATACCACTGTGGGCAAATGAGACATCTTCCACACTTAGATGGCAGTCACGTCACCGATCTATTTAGATCAGACCTCCGCCTGTTCGTTGGGTGTGGATAGATCCTCAAGGTGTTCTGTGTGTGTCGAGATAGGATCCGTCAGTTCTGTGTACAGAGCATAGGTAGTCCATATATGATTAGCAATCAGATAAAAACCATGGGCCCGTGGTACACTTTAGAAGTCAGTTCTAAGTGTTCTTTTAGAGATTGATAATAGAGACGTCGACGAGATTGTCCCTATAGAGATTTGACGTTTACATCTATATCTCTGGGATATATCCGGATACCTGTGACGGAGGAATTATACATATGTCATGACCTCGACCTGTATGATTCAGCGAGTTTATCCGTAGTCGTCATAATTTACGGGTGGGTAAATTATGGACACGAAATTGGATTTCGTGACGGATATGCCTGAATCTAGAGAGTCTCACTAGTGAAATATACTCGTAGAGCACTAGGGCAACTTTTATGAATAATACTGATGATTTATAATTCGTTTAAAGGTTAAACGAAAAATACATGCGAATGAACCTAATAGTCATTTCCTAATTTTTGTGTATTTGCATTTAATGATAGATTTTATTAAATACACATTAAATAAATGTCAAATTGTGATATTTGACATATATCATAAATATATATGTATTTGGATATTTAAAGTAAATATTATACATATATTTAAAATATTTGTATTTAAATAATTATTTAATTGTTAAATAATTAAATTAATTAAAAATATAAATATCTTAAGTCTTGATATTTTTTGGAAATGCCTTGAGTTGCTTTTGTTGACTTGTTGAAATTCATTAAAGTTGTAATGATCAAGTTTGCAAGTTGATAAAATAAAAATTAAATGAAACAAAAATAATATCTAGATATTATTAAGTATACCAAATCCAGCCAAGGCCTTTTTTATGAAGTATATATTGTTTTGTTTCATTTCATTAGGTTAAGGGTTCATAAGTTACAAAAAAAAACACAAAAGAGTTGAGAGAAAAGTTTGAAGACAAAAGGAAAAGCTTGGAAAATTATTGATTTTGTAAGTTTTTCTTTAAAGCTTTCAACATAGAAAATATTTCTAACATGTTTTTCTTCAACATGTGTTGCTAGGATGTTGTCTCTACACTTATAGTTTGTATAATTGGTTGTGAACTTGTTTGAAAGATGTATGAATGTATGGTTTTAAAGTAAGCTTGAAATGGTTTCAATGGCTTACTTTTGATTATTTGATAATCATATTACCATTCTAGAGTTGCTAAGCTAGTCATTGATGACCTAGAATTGTTCTTGAGTTGTTTCATGATGGTGAGACTTGTTTGGTGTAGTTTAGATTGAATTAAAGTGATGAATTTAATTGATTTGGTAAGATTTGTCAATTTGAAGAAGTTGTAAAATTAGGATTCTTAACCCTTTCCAAATTTGGGGCTTTTCATATATGTTATGTATTATGGTGTTTATATGATGCATATTAATTTTTGAGTTGATTGGATTTGATCTTGGCATATTTTGAACATAAAATGACCAAATTGCAAAAACTGAAAAATCTGGGGCTGTTTCGGCAATTAGATAAAATTTGGGGATTTTGTTGTAATCTGATTTTGATGTGTTGGACATGTTGGAAATCATTTTAGAAATGATTTATAATCATCCAAAATTTATTTGACAATTTTAGGACTAAAATGATCAATTTGCAAAGTTGTGGTGCAATTCGATAATTACCAAGAAATTTGATTTCTTGTGTAATTTTTCAGATTTTAATAATTGGGTAATTAAATAAATAAGTTTATTTAATTGATCTAAGAAAAATTTTGAAATCATAAAATTTTGATTTTCCGCAATTCCGCTGCATTACCAGATTTTCGCCATAAAACCCCTACAATGTATCCCTTAGTGATCCATCCAGATAATAAACCATAAGCTGGAAAATCATTAATGGTCCATAATAATGCGTCATGCATCTGAAAATACTACTGAGAAGCTGCATCATAGGTATGCACACCCACATTCCATAATGTTTGTAACTCCTCGATCAATGGTCTCAAGTAAAAATTCATATATTTACCAGGGGAACATGGACCAGGGATAAGCAATGACATAAACATGAATGGATCCTTCATACATTTCAATGGAGGTAAGTTATATGGAATAATAATAACGGGACGAATATTGTAAGAGTTGTACATATTCCCAAACGGGTTAAAACCATCGGAGGCGAGACCTAACCTAACCTTACGGGGGCCTCGGTGAAACAGGGGTACATGCCATCAAATTTTTTCCACTCGGTTCCATCTGCAGGATGTTTGAGTATGTCCTCCGCACCGATCCTCTTTTCATGATGCCACATCATGTCAGTCACTGTGTGTCGTGACATGAACAACCTCTGCAGCCTGGGCATTAATGGGAAATATCTTAATATTTTCTAAGGCACTTTCTTCCCCATACCATGGACTTTGTACCCACTTTCACCACATATCGAACAATATTCAAGTGATTCATACTCGACACGAAATAATACACATTCATACTTACAAGTATGAATGGATTCATACCTCATTCCCATATCACGCAATATTTTCTTTACCTCATAATACGACTTAGGCAATTCGCTTCCAACCGATAACATTTGCCCCAGTAAGTCTAGCATCATATCAATACTTTTTTTGGTCATTATGTTGATCACTTTAATGTGTAATAATTTCACAATGAAATTCAAGATCGACATTTCGGCACTTTCAAATGGTATTTTGTTTGCCTCATCAAGTAGTTCACTAAATAAATTTTGATCATTTCCACCTAACACTGGTTTGTCACCGCTAACACTAGGACCAACTTGTGGACCTTGTAAGTCATGCAAAGCATCAGTTATCTCATCATTTTCAGGTTGATTGTAACTACTTCTCCCTTCACCGGAATCAATAAACCGTGATTGAGAATTATACTGCTCACCGTGATAAATCCACGTACGATAAGTTGGTGATATTCCCGACATGTATAAATGATTATGAACTTCATCTAACCGTTTCCTTTTCCTATTCAAATAATTTATACATGGACACCGAACACGACCTTCTGTATTAATGTGTTGCTTTGCCGATTCCATGAACTCATACACTACATTACGGTATTCAACACTCAATCTATCCACCGAGCTCATCCAATTTCTATCCATTTCAGCCAAATATCTAAATATAAAAATATAATTATTAGACATCATATTACACTCATCAACATCACCAATAAATTAATTATTTATTTAAGCATACACATATATAATCAGTTAGTTAATTAATTAGTTACAAAATAAAACATATTCAGTTAATTAACTAATCTAAATATATGCATCATAAACCACTAACACAAGGTATATAATAAATATAATTATAAAAAATGAAACCATAATTTTTTTGAAATATTAAACTGAAATAACTTAAGTGAAAATACTTATTCTTTGCAAATATGAAGAAAAATAATAAAGAGATATGAAAGAAAATTTACCTTATGGAAAATTAATTAGAGTTTTATTGAAAATTTGTAAGAGCTAGAGTTGTGAGGTTGCAGATGAGAGAGTAAGATTGCAGATGATGAGATTGCAGAGGATGAGAGAAAAAGCAGAGGGGGAAGAAGGGTTGGTGGTGCTGCATTTTAATATAGTTTTACCGTCGAAATACTTTATTTCGGCGCTAAAAATGTGACATTTAGCGTCGCAATTTTATTTCGACGCTAAAGGTAAAAGGACTATCGGTGGTATTGTCATAAACCTTTAGCGACGCAAAATAGTCGATGCTCAATGTCACATTTTTAGCGTCGAACTTATTATTCGACGCTAAAAGTTGTAATTTTAGCGTCGTAAATTAATTCGACGCCAAATGTAAAGGAAATAGTTAAAAACCTTTAGCGTCGACATAATTTTTACGCTAAATTTACAACTTTTAGCATCGTCTTGAAAACGCGACGCTAAAAGTAGACCCTTTTGCGTCCGAAGTAAATATCGACGCAAAAAATTTGACATTTGGCGTCGAATATGTTAATCAACGCTAAAAGTCATTATTAGCGTCGACATTTTTTTCGACGCTAAATGTTTGGACGCTAAATATATATTTTCTTGTAGTGAAAATTTAGTATCAGTAATTTATGTCACTATGGTATCAATAATTTATTTTCAATAATAAAAAATTTTAATAGCTATTATATAATTACATTTGTGTTTATGTATTAATATTTTTATAATAAAATATAATCTGAAAATTATATTTGAAACTAAAAATTATATGAAAACATAATATATTTGATAATGAAAATATGTTTAACTGTCAAATAGAGTGTATTGAAAATTTAAATTATAATATAAAATATTTAAAATATCATTACAATGATGAAATACAAACAATAAAATTTTATTAAATCGGTCTTGTATCTTCTTGCAAAAAAAAATTAGAATGAAATTGTAGCTTTGTTACTTCCACCAGTTCTAATGATAGGACCTTTCTCACCAAGCAAAACTCCAGTAGTTCCTTTCATTCTTCCTGCAACTGCTCAGATAGCACTATTGCTTCTTTGTCCCCATCTTCAATTGTTAAAGAGCTACAAAGACTAATAAGTTGTAATGTCCGACAATACAATGTCTGACTTGGTGCATTTAGCTAAATAGAATAAGGCACCGATTGCATTAACATATGGTACTTCTATACCAAGTATCTCTTCATCACCTCATTTAGGATGGAATAAATCATTTTAGGATTGTGAGACCAGAAAATCATTGGG
The DNA here is from genome assembly GCA_019454045.1 of Zanthoxylum bungeanum. Lineage (NCBI taxonomy): Eukaryota > Viridiplantae > Streptophyta > Magnoliopsida > Sapindales > Rutaceae > Zanthoxylum > Zanthoxylum bungeanum. Next base: position 148,938 of record SKCR01035126.1, read on the forward strand.
TTAATTTTATCCATTTTGGAATATTTGAAAAGATTCTCAATTTAATTTAACTTTCAGATAAATATATTTTTAGGTTTGTACTCAATCTGCAACCCGAGATAGTATCTAATTTTCCTAATATTTCAAAATCTCTTTGTAGGCATTGCATTTTTGCATATCAGCCCGATGATGAGTCTCGTATGGAGACACTATCTCTTTAGTTGTGAAAGCCGCGGGAAACGGACGTTGGAAGGGTAAAGTTGGAAATTGGAATTCTTGTTGGATTTAATCCAGTTGTTTTAGCTTCGGTTGCTTGTTGGATCTCTTTTTCAAAGCTTATCATCGGCCCCAAACCCCCATAGACCACTTACCAAACTCAAATCAAACCCAAAATACCCAAGCCTACCCATAAACCAAACCCACACGCCCATGGACCAAGGTTCACGCCCATACCCCTTTTAATTAGGTAAATGCACATTAAACACATGCTTAAATCTAGACAAATCTCTTCCTAATTAAAAGAAATCAAATCAAATCCCCATCCCAATCATAGCCAATCATTATCCTAATTTGTAGAGATTCTATCCTTGTGTGACACGGATTAGGAGATGTTACCATCAATGAGAAATCCTATTCCTTGTCGTACAAGGATAACCTCCACTCCTTTGCCTATAAAAACAGGCCTTCACCACCCTTCATAACCCTAGCACACATATCTCTCAAATCACGCCTAAGACACTCCTCCAAGCCTTCTCTTGCACGCCCAAGAGACCTCCAAACTCTCCCATTGCCGCAAGTCCTCAAAGCCCTAAGCCATTGCCGTGAACCACCCTCCACTCCCTCCATTCACGCCCACCACTCACTGCACTGCCCTTTGCCGCACCTAAACCCCTTTTATCAGTCCCTAATTCACGCCCAAATCAACCTTAAAACAGCCCCAAACACTGCCCCAAAGTGCCGCAAAACAGCCCCACACACAGCCCCTCAATTCACGCCCAAACCGAGCCTAAAACACTCACTGCACTGCACTAAAACTGCCGCACAAACAGCCTCTGACCTGATCAGTTTTGCTGCGATTTTAACCCATAAAACAGCCCCAAAACCACCCTAAAACTGCACTAAAAAACTGCACAAAGTCCCCCCCTTAAAGCCCTTAAAACCGCAAGCCAATTAGCCTTCAAAATCACCAAAACAGTCCACTAAACGACCAAAACAGTGATCTGAAACGCAGCGACCAAACAGCAACGAAACAGACCAAAAACAGCAGCCCAAGCACTAAAACAACGAGGAAAAACGTTGAGTAAACAAATCGGAAAAAGTAGCGGATCATTCACCCTTCCAACGGACGTGTAACGCCCTTTCTTGAGACGACAAAAGAGGTTAGACCTGAGGGCACCTTTTTACTTATCTTCTTTCGTTTTATTTTATTTATTTTAAAATATTATTGCATGAGAGTCGTTTGAAGCATGATTTGATTGTTGGACGAGCGGGATATGTGTTCCCTTTTGTGGTATATCGGATGGAAACCCGGACGTAAATTCCGTAGCCGATTCCGAATGGACGGTAGTGCGGTCTGCACTCGGGATACAACGCCACGTACCACTTAAGATATACATATCTCGTCTCATCCAAATTTGTATTTGAGCATGTTATAGTTCGTAGGTTGTTTATTTATTGTTTAAAGCATGATTTAGTTTAGTTCATTATTTAATTTTCAAAGCATGATTATGTTATTTAGGCATGTTGTTTCTTTATTCCTTATGCATGATGTTTAGTTTAGTTTATGTTCATGTTTAATTAGTTATTTGTTTATTTTGGTTTAATGGTTCAATATGCTCATTGTGTTATACTGCGTGTTTGCCGTTTAAAGATTTACTTTCAAGCATGCAAACTTAGATTATGATTTAGTTAGGTGAAAGCATGTTAGATCTAAGTACCCTTTGAGCATGATTATTGAGTAGACTCGGTTGATTTATTGCACAAATTATATCATCACAAGTGACATAAGTAAGAGACCATTCCGAACCCAACGGTTTGAGGTCTTCCCTTGAGAGGGGTGAGTGCGGCCTTAAATCTTTGTCCCGGTTCACACCGGGTGGCGACTCCATGTTATTTCATATTCCCAACTAGGCCGCGAGCCTAGAACAGCGTCGTCAAGTTCTGTGTCCTACACTCTTTTCAGTAGTCAACGGTCTTTTGGAGTTCTTCAGGAGTTCCAATCAAATTCGTGTCATCGAAATAGACTATGATAATAGCAAAGCCATATTCTAACATCATTATAAAACACACGAGTAAATATCATTCATTAAGGCGATTATACTATATGTGCCTAAGCTGTTTCAATCCATATATAGATCGTGTATGCTTATAGCATTTTTAAGGAATTTTCATGTAGAAGTTAGTATTAAGTGACCTAAACATCTATAAGATGCATATAAAGTCTTTTAGAAACCGCCAAACTTATTAATACTTGAAACGTAATTGTATACATAATTGAAGAATACATATTCTAATAGTCAATACTAGGTCTCTATGGGAAACCTTGCACGTGCTTTATAATTATCTCATTATATTTATTACATTTCATTATAAATACATATTTGTATCTAACAGGTTTGACATCTTCACGAGTCTGGGCTACAGGTCCAAATACTTCATGTTTGGCTAAAGAAGTTAATCCTACTTGAATTGCTTTTTTCCATTGAATCCAATTACATTTTTGTCTACATTTATCGAAAGTTTGATATTCAAAATCATTTTTAAATTCAATAGCTACTGTGAATGCAAATACATTATCGATGACTAATTCATTACGATCTCACATCTCTCTTGTATAAGTATAATTTGTAGACTTTTCCTCTTTAGAGGCTCTCATCTCTTGAGGGACTTATGTCTTTTCAATGACTTGGTGATAATTGTAGTTTATACCCACTGATTCCTGCATTTTTATCTTACTATTTTGTTAGTTTCTGTATCATTTAATGTATTTTGTAGTTCTTTTATGTTTTATTTGTAGGAAGCATTATACATGGATCTTGGGGCATTTGTATGTGTTTTGGGACCATTCAGATGCATCGGAAGCACACGGGAAGAGTAAAGATGCAAGACGAGCAACCAGTAAGGAGAAACACTGGCGCCACAACACCCAACTTCTTGGCACTGCGGCACCTCCAGCGTACCATACAAAAAACCAGAGGTTTTGGCGTCGCGGTGCCCCACACCGACCAAAAACACCTAATTCTAGGGTTTTACATGCACAAGGACCACAAGGCTATATTATAAATACATAAGTTCATCCAAAACTCGAGGAGTAGGCTAATACACAGCACAAAACACTTATTTTTAGAGAGATCCAAGGAGGAGGATTGAAGAGCGACAAGATGAGACGAAGGTAGTGACGTCCGAAGAAGAATGGATTCAATTCGGGTTTTATCTTCTTGTTTCTTTCTTATAACTATAACGATTTCCATTAGATTCATGACATGTTTTTATTGTTTGTATCTTTAGTAATGAACTAACTCCTTAATTCTGGAGAATGATGTAATTGATGCTTGAACCTTTGTATTGTTTGTTAATTTTGTTATGAAGTTTTATTAAGTTTATTTATATTCTTTTGAGTTTAATGCTTCCTTGTTGCTGACCACAATTTGAGATGATGCATGTTTGGAATCTATAACTCGGGAGATAGATATTCTGAATAGATCTAGAGAATATAACCTCTGATTCTATAGATTTCGGGAGAATATATAGTTCATTTGAAGTCTTTAATATAGAATCACAAGACGTAATGAGTTGTTAATTACTAGATTTTTATAGGGATATTGAAGTCCGTAATTGCTAATATTTTCACTGATACTTGGGAGAGGAAGTGAATACTTATGATTCTTGACTTCTGAACAATACAATTGAACAAAGATTAATTGACATGACTAATACTTAAGGGATAATTAGGTGAAATCCGACTCTAGAACCTCTATCATATTAGTTCCTCATATCTAAATATTTTTATATGTTATTTATCTAGTTAAATCTTTATTATTTATTTTCTAAATAAAGTTAGGATTATCAATTGTAGTATTTAGTGCGAGTTAACACAATCCCTGTGGGTTTGACACTCTTAACTCATTTTTACTAAAAACTTGACACCGTACACTTGCGGTACGATATAAAATATCACAACAAGTTTTTATCGCCGTTGCCGGGGATTGTTTGTTTAATTCACACTAATGCTATTACCAAATAATCTTAGCTTTAATTTAGATTTTTATTTTTATTTTTAGTTTATTTTTGTTTGTTTTTATTTTTTATTTTGTTTTATTTTATTTATTGATTTTTTTTATCTTTTGGTGCTTCAGTGAATACGAATATCCACAAATCTCGACTCGCTCTTATTTGATCCTGAAATAGAAAGGACAGTGAGAAGACTAAGGAAAGAAAGGAAAATTGAAAATGATGCAATGGCAGCTGAAAATAGAGAGAATAATCCACGCCGGGTGGCAATCAGAGATCACTTCAAGCTGGTTATAGATGATACTTACTCTGGGATTTCCCATCAACCAATCAACGCCAACAATTTTGAGATAAAACTTGCATTGATCAACATGGTACAAAGAAATCAGTTTGGGGGTTTAGCTGTAGAGGATCCCAACATGCACTTAAGGATGTTCCTGGAGGTCGCAGATACCATAAAGATGAATGGCATGAATAAAGAGGCTATCAGGCTATGCTTGTTCTCATTCTCTTTAAGGGATAAAGCGTGGGATTGGCTTCAATCGATGCAGATGGGGAGTATCATGACATGGCGGGATATGGCCATAAAATTTCTTGAGAGGTTCTTTCCACCATGTAAATCAACTCAACTGAGGCAGAAATTAGTATATTTAAGCAGTTGGAGACTGAGTGTCTATATGAAGTATGAGAGCGCTTTAAGGATCTACTCTGAAGATGCCCACAATATGATTATGCAGACTGGGTACATATTCAATTGTTCTATAATGTGATGAATAGTTCGAATATGATTGTGGTTAATGCATCAGCTGTGGGAGCTCTATTCAAGAAATCAGCTGAGGACTTCTACAATCTGTTAGAAGAAATGTCCATTGTAGGCACTGCATTTTTGCATATAAGTCCCGATGATTTGTCTCGCATAGAGACACTACTTCTTTAATTATGGAAGCCGCGGTAAATGGACGTCGGAAGGGAAGAGTCAAGAATTGACATTTCTGTTGGATTTAATTCACTGGATTAGCTTCGGGTTCGCTTGTTGGACCTCTTTTTCAAAACACATCCTTAGCCCAAACCCCCGCAAGTCACACACCAAGCCCAAATGGACCAAGCCCACACGCCCAAAACCCTAAGTACACGCCCATAGCCTTCTAAATTAACCAAAACACACATTAAACACATGCATAAATCAAGCCAAATCCCCTTCCTAAATTAAAGAAATCACATGGATCTCATTCCTAATTAAATCAAATCATATCCCTAACTAAAAGAGAAGAAATCAAATTAAATCAAATCACTTCCCTAATTAAAAGATTTTTCCTTATCACACACTAATTAAAAATATCTCCAATAATTACACAAATCCTTTCCATTTTCAAACAAGGATAGCTCCCATCCTTTTGCCTATAAAAAGAAGCCTTCACAAACACATCAAACCCCTAGCTCATTCACACAAAAAACACAAAGAAGAAAACCACTGCCCATTGTCGTCCAACACTCCTAAACCCCCCTCGTTGCCGTGAACAAACAACCAAGAAGGCCCATTCACGCACTACCTAAACCATAGCCAAACTCATAAAATAAACACTGCCTCAACAGCCCGTTGCCATACACCCTCAACGCCACCTGCCCAGCTCACGCCCATTCAACAAGCAACACAACCCACTCAGCCCCTAGCACTCAACGCCAAAACACTCACTCACGCAAGCCCCCTGACCAGCCCCTTCACGCAAATACCCCACTCAGCAACCCTTGTTTCATGCATTAATGCCCTTTCAACACAAACCAACAGCCCTTCATACCAGCCATCAACTCACGCATAAGCCTCCACAAACTGCCCATATTTCCCGCCTACAAACTGTCCCTGTAAGACCACCAAAAACTGCACTCCAAATTACCTTAAACTACCACAAAACAGCCTTAAACAACAGCCCAATACACGCCAGAAAAAACATCAAAAACTATCCTAAAATAGTGAAAGACCGCAGCCCCAATACACTTAAAAAACCGCAAAAACAGTCCTTTATTTACCGTAAAACAGTAACCAGAAAATACAGCGAAAATAGCAGCGAAACAGAGTGAAAACATCAGTCCAAACAGTGAAATAGCGAAGGAAAATGTTGAACCAGTGAACCGGAGGAGTTACGGAGCATCAACCCTTCCGACAACCGCGTACCGCACTTTCGAGAGACGACTAAAGAGGTTAGACCTGAGGGCACCTTTTTATTTATTCTCTTTTATTTTTTATTTATTTTATTACTTTATTTCGCATGAGTATTGTGGATTGGTGCATGATGTGATTTTCGGATGAACGAAATATGTGTTCTCTCTTGCGATATATCGGATGGAAACCCGAACGTAAATTCTGTAGCCGAATCCAAATGGACGGTATTGCGGTTTGCACTCAGGATACAATGCCACGTACCACTTGAGAGATTCACATGTTTCGTTTCATCCAACCTTGTGTTCGAGGATGATTAAGTCTAATAAGTTATTTATTTTCTTAAGCATGATTTAGTCTAATATGTTATTTATTTTTTGAGCATGATTATGTTATTACTTTATGCATGATTTAGTTATTTTTATTTTGCAATAGGAGTTTAATTTACGTTTATGTTTAGGTTGTTATCTATTTTTCGTGCTTGATAATTCAACATGCTTATGAGATCATGGTGTGATATCGTATGTTTGCCGTTATGATAACTTACTTTCAAAGCATGCAAACTTAGATGTAGGATTTACTTTCATGAATGCGAACTAGATCTAAGTTACTCTTGAACATATATGTTGCGTAGATTCGGTTAAGTTATCGCACAAGTCATTTCATTACAAGTGGCATAAGTAAGGGACCATTCTGAACCCAACGGTTTGAGGTCTTCCCTTACGAGGGGTGAGTGCGGCCTTAAATCATTTTCCCAGTTCAAGCCGGGTGGCGACTCCATTATTCTCCGGTTTAGTCCCCCGCGGGCTACTCCGTACTCCCAACTAGGCCGCGAGCCTAGAACAGCGTCGCTGATTTCTGTGTCCTACAGTCAGGCGACTCCACTGGGAATATAGAATTGGCCCCGAAATAATGTCTTGTAATGTTTATGATTTGTGTTTTAGTTAACCGTATCTACAGTGGGTTGATGGGATTAGAGCTTGGTAATGGTTTGGTGTCTTCCTTCATTCACTACCTTTATATAAGGAAAAGCTGTGAAGGCACCTAGATAATCATTTACTCAAAGCTTACCGTGATGGACTAATTTGGAGGACTTGTTGTTTATTCCTGTCACCAAGGCGATAAGAGCCTAAGAGGCTTGGGTATTTAAGAGAGTTCGCTCCACCCTCCCTCTGGGGAATCTACAATAGGAAATCCATTTGACAGTTAGTCAAGCACCATAACTCATTGGCACGTACCTTGAGGTATAAAAAAGGTGCGCTCACTTGGTCGCTTGAACCCTTGAGTGGGGAGTCCTAGTTGTAGGAAATCCTTCGTCAGCGGGAGCCTTTGTCTATACCCCTATAAACGCGCATATGAACTGTAGTTGTAGGACCAATAGAAACTATTCCTTTACGTTTGCGTTTAGGACCATCGTCATTTGGATTTAGTTGGACTTTTTGTCATCAGGTATGGGCTTGTTGGGCCATTTAAACTGGGACGAGTCCGTGCTTTATGGCAATTGGGCCAAAAGCTTCTAAAATTCCGATGAGCCACTTTATGTTTAGGCCTTTTATCATTTGAAGTTGTTTAGCCATGTTATCACAAAAGTGTAAACCTGTTGGGCCTTTTCAACTGGGACAAATTTGCACCTCGAAATAGTATGATTGAGTGCTTTAAAATGATAATGGGCCGACTTATATATCTCATACATCGCACGCATCTCATGCATCTCATGCATACACGCATCATGTTAACCCTTTGTGTCTTAAAAGCCATCATAGATATCTGTTGGGTTAGGGGTAAGAGGGAAGACTCATCAAAAAGCCGTTAGCAAACATGAGCGAATCAGAGAACGAGGTATCTCGTATGGATCAGTTGGAGACTAGTCTCACTAAGGTTACCGAGCAGTTGCAAGCTTTGACCGCCGCTATGGCTAATATGATTGTGCCCCGTGCTGGGGAAGGCTCTGAGAATGTGGGGCGTGAGGACTCTCCAAACAGATTGAGTGATGATATCCCTGTATCTGATGATGACATGGCTGAGTATGAAGCATGCGCATTTGGACTGACTGCGTTGATAACTTTGAAGGCTAAGAACGTCGAAGTTTACGGAGACTCGATATTGGTAGTCCGACAGATGCAAGGAGAATGGGAATTGAAGGAAGAACGGTTGAAACCCTACTTATTCCACCTCAGGAATCTGGCACAAGCCCTCCCCGATTGTAAATTTCAGTACTTGTCGCGAGAAGAAAATCAAATGGCCAACGCGTTGGCTACACTAGCCGCAAGTTGGGAAAATCCAGAGAAATTGGTGATGAGACCTCTGTTGTTGACAACGGCAAGCAAACTAGTTTATGAGATAGAAAGAATCTTGAAAGTAGAGGTCAACGATGGGAAACCTTGGTACTATGATCTCCAGCGATACTTAGAACACGGGGAACTCCCGGAGGAAGCGAGCAGAAATGATAGAATAGCCATTCAGAAGTTGGCTTCACAGTATGTAAGTTTGAAAAGAGAACTGTACAAGAGACAGACAAATGGTATTCAACTGAAGTGTTTGAGAAAAGAAGAGGCTCAGAAGGTAAAGGAAGAAGTACATGCTGGTGTATGTGGACCGCATATGAATGGGTTGAATCTGTCTTATAAGATAGTAAGACAAGGCTTTTCTGGTCGACCATGGAAGCTGACTGCACGAAGCTGGTAAAGCACTGTCATGATTGTCAAGCACATGGTAACTTGAATCATTTACCGCACACAGAGTTGCATGGGCTGTCAGAGCCGTGGTCTTTCTCAGCATGGGGAATTGATATGATCGGAGAGATTCGACCAAACGCATCGAATGGACATCGCTTCATAGTAGTGGTAGTGGACTACTTTCAAAATGGGTGGAAGTCGAGTCATTCCGCAATGTTACAGCAAAGCAAATGGCAAAGTTCAAAGCTCGGAATCTCATTTGTCGATATGGTATGCCACACCACGTGGTCACGGACAATGGAGTCCAGTTTCAGGGAGAATTAAAGGCGATGTTACAGAAGTACGAAATAGGCCATCACAAGTCGTCACCTTACAGGCCGCAAGCAAATGGGGCAGTCGAGGCAGCCAATAAAACAATAAAGACGATTTTAGCCAAGATGATAGATAATTACAAAGATTGGGCTGATAAGCTACCATATGCCCTGTGGGGGTTCAGAATTTCGGTAAGAACGGCAATATGGGCCACACCTTACTCTTTGGTCTATGGAATGGAAGCTGTATTACCGGTGGAAGTTGAGATACAATCCATGCGGGTATTAGTAGAAGCAGAATTGCCTGAAAAAGAATGGGCCTTGCAGAGGTTTGAACAGTTATCATTGATGGATGAGAAGAGGATGAAGTCCTTGCATCATATGCAGATATACCAGAAGAGGTTAGCTCGAGCATTCAATAAGAAGGTGCATCCTACCAAGATCAGGAAGGGTGATCTGGTGTTTAAGCAGTCGAAGGCGTCGACAACAGACCCGAGAGGAAAGTTTAGACCAAATTGGGAAGGACCTTACATTGTACAGAAAGTAATGGGAAGTGGAACACTGAGACTGTCAGACCTGGAAGGGAATGAGTTCACCGATCCGATCAATGTGGACAGATTGAAGCAGTACTTTGCCTGAGGAAGAGAAGACCGAGTAGTCACCGGCAGAAGACCTGACCCAACGGGATAGGAAACTCATTCATGCATACACGTAACGTATTTTGCATTCTTTTTTTGGTGTTTGTTTTGTTTTGTATTCAAAGGTTTCGAAGAAGAAAAAAGAGAAAGCGGCAAAGACAAACCAATCAGAAGCAGCAACAGTACAATCAGTTTCAAAAATGAATCAGTATTAGTTTCGGGGATGAGTCCCAGGGTTGAGGCCCATATCATTCAGTTTCTGGGATGAGTCCCAGGGTTGAGGCCCATATCAGTATAGTTTCGGGGATGAGTCCCAGGGTTGAGGACCACGCCAATATCAGTTTCAGGAAGGAATCTCAGGGGGCGAAGCCCATATTTTCAGCAGTCGAAAGGAAGAATTCCATTGAATGAATAAGTGACAAAAAAAATGAGAGAGAGATAAATCCTTGATGGTTAGGCATATGTCTGGTGATGACATTGTTTGCTGTAGGGAGAAACCTTAGAAACGATGAGTTCGAGATGTGCTCTCATCCGGGATTCTGAATGGTTGATCTCAGCTAGACTCACGAGCACTTGATTACGGGATCTTAGTAGTAGAAGCCTGAGTGGTCGGCAAGATGATTAGTTGAAGAGATGACGAATCAGTGAATGACTGTTTGCCTAGATGTCCATCCTGGTTTACTCATGCTACGATATATGATTGTTGGACAAAATGACCCATAGCGTCACTATTTGTACAGATCACGGTGTTGTTGTACAAATTAACTATGTGACAAAGGAGATTGTACTCTCATCATTTGTGATTAGATCACCTTAGATATATAAATGAAGAGAGGTCCCTATGATTAGTTCCTGGACTGAGAATGATATGAGACAGTATCAGTCCCCAAAGGTTTAATCATTAAATATCCCTAGCCGGAGTATTATCGAGACTGGACATCGATAATGCGGAATAGGCTAGTATTGCACTTGTGCGCGTTGTGAGGGCACAACGGCATAGTTCTCATATATATAAGTATTGGATACTTATGCAAGTGCGATAGGAGGTCGTGTTTCACCGATGGTACGGGAAACAGCTTCGCTCTAGATAGACCCCTCGGAATCCCATTGGTATTATGACTATGTGTCTATGGGAGGCCGAAATCAAGGTAGGTGTGTATAGTCTTAACCTGAGACTTACATCGCTAATACTTACGATAATCGATAGACTTTGGTCTTGGTGGTACAGGGCTTTAACCGGTTCTGCGTACACCACTTCTGGGTTTATCAGAGAGTCGTAGTGTATTGGGTGTGATGTCAAGACGGAAGTATCACTCCAGTCATAGTGGAGATGATGTCACGCAGGATACGGTATTAGTGCTCTTAAGTGCTGGCCGGCCATCGGGATATTATGACAAGGTCATGTATATCCGATTATAGAGACTAGTTACCAGACATCCGACATGTGCTTCGGACGGGGCAGACACTTATCCAGCCCCAGCCCTAGCACGTGACTATCCGATACTGGGCTGATATACACAATACTACGGTATACTACGCTTGATACAGATCTAAATATTTCTGTAAGAATATTTCTGGAGAATTGGGTAGGCATGGCGCTTTGCTAGAAGCCAACCTTGTCTTGTAAATCGGTATAAACGTAGTACGACCGTATTTACTGCCAACATATCCGGAGATCTCATGGGTCGCTTCCCGAAGATTCACCGATGACGTATAACTCGCACTTAATTAATCTGGGATTAATTAGAAGAGAGAGAAAATTAATCTGGGATTAATCACGGAGATATTTTATCTGGGATAAAATATTAATTAAAGAGAGAGAACGATTAATTTGGAATTAATCGATAAAATAATATATTTGATATATTATTAGAAATTGGATTTCGACGCGGAATTAAAATTAGATTTTAATTCGGGCGAACGAATTAATTTAGAATTAATTCGTTAGCGACGTGAATAGTGATTTCGCTAGGCGTAATCATTTAATTACGACGCGACGGAAAATTTGTTAATTTGGAATTAGCGAACCCGAGCTCGAGATTATTTGCGAGCGCATTCGCATTTTGAATTCGAGTGCGGCACGCAAGTCAAATCAAGCGTCAAATAGCTAGTCACATCAAGCGTCAAATCACATGTCACTTTAAGTGATGTGACAATTTGATTGATTTATTTGAGTGATTGATGTGGTAGTTGAAAAGCATTAATTGCTTTTTGCTTTTTGACTTTTAATAAATGAAAATGTTTTATGTATTTGATTTTTTGTTTTTGGAAAATAAAAATAAATATATAAGTAATACATTTTCTTTTACTTCTCTCTCTCTCACTTTTCGGTTTCCAGTAAACCATTTTCCCCCTCTCTTTTCCCTCTTCTCCTTCACGGTTTTGGAGCCGTTTCTTCTTGTTCTTGTTCTGGTTTGACCGAAAAAGTGAGAAGCAAGGATGAAAATAAAGTGCTAGCACACACCTTGGGTTATACATAGGTGATAGGGAAACGAATTTATGTGCTTGGAATCAATTTTGGAGCTTGAAGCTTGGAGCTTCCATGGTGTTCATCAATGGCCGAATCATGGAGGAACCAAACCAGTCAAAACCGAGCAGCCCACTGCCTTGGAGAGCTGTTGCCGTGAGCTTGGAGGGAGGCAAAAACGCAGCTTGTTCTTCGCACTTCAAACCGTTCAATGTGAGTTATGTTTCCGCCTTACTCCTTTGATGTGTTCATACGAATTTTGTGCTTGATTTCATGATTCTTGGGACCTATATTAGAACTCAACAATGGTATCTTGAGCTATATCAAGCATGAAAAAGTTAGGGTTAAAATTGGGTAAACTCGATTTAGGCATGATTTGGTTGAATTGTTTGATGAAGTATGCTTGAATGAGGTTGAATTGAAGTTGTGTATGATCAATTTCATGAAATTAGATTGGATTCAATTTTCCCTAAATTTTGGGCATGACAAATTGGGTAAAATCAATTGAAGCATGATTTGATTAAATTGATTGATTAAGTATGCTTAAATGTTGATGAATTAATGATTGATTGGATCAATTTGAAGAAATTATGTTTGGAACAAATTTCCCCAATTTTTTATGTTGGCATAAAGTGACAAATTTGGGTAAACTTGATTTTGAGCATATTTTGTGAAATTGGATGAATGAGAATGCTTAAAGTATGTTTAATTTAAGATTGATTGGATCAATTTGTTGAAATTGTGTTTGGAACAAATTTCCCCCCCCAATTTTTTATGTTGGCATAAAGTGACAAATTTGGGTAAACTTGATTTTGAGCATATTTTGTGAAATGGGATGAATGAGAATGCTTAAAGTATGTTTAATCTAAGATTGATTGGATCAATTTGTTGAAATTGTGTTTGGAACAATTTCCCCAAATTGCTTATGTTGGCCGAAATTAAAGAACCCTAAATTTCTTGGTGATTTTTTTGTTTGATCATTGGATGACTTAAAACAATTGGGTAATGTTGTTTTGAAGTTCAATTTGATTGAATTTTGATTTGGAACATTTTTCCCAAATTAAAGTGGCTTGGCCGAATTCAATTGAATTTGAAATTCATTGTGTTTTTTGATTTTAATTCATTGGATGAATTAATTGATTTGGGAAATGATGATTGTGGATTCAATTGGATTGAAACCGAATCGGATTGGAAAAACCCCTAATTGCCGAGAACAAAAGCATGTAAATTGGGTTTGATTTTAATAATTGTGTTGGACACTATTTAATGTTAAAGTGCATGATTAAGTATGCTAATTGATGTTTTAGAAATATTAATTGGGTGGTTAATTGTGTATTACACTTAGGTTAATTAATTATGGAATTTAGAATTTTATAAGTTAATTAATTGGGCTTATTTTTGGAAAATGGGCCTTAAAGGTTGTAATTGGGCTTTTGGGCTTTGTTGTACAAAGTTGAGTTTAGGCAAATTTGGTTGGATCCAATTGGGCCTAAAACCGTATCCATAAAGTCCAATTATGACTTAATGGACCTTAATTATTTAATTGGGCCTAATGGGCCAAAATTAATTTAAAGGCTTATGGGGTAACTCCCGGATTGGATTTTGGTTATTTGGTTTGACCCGAGTTGACCAAAAGTCCACGCCTTATAGAAATTAATTAAAAGCCCATTGGACTTTAATTAAATAAACATTAGATGTTAATCGGGCTTTGAGACCCGTTGCGATTAAATTTGGAATTTAAGTCGTAAAGGTTCATTAATAAAAGTGTAATATTTAATTTGGAATTAAATAGTGAATTAGAATTAAATGCGTATTAAATTGGATTTAATTATGTAGTTTAATTTAATTCGAGAATTCGTACTTTGAGTACTTATTCGCAAAACGAGTTTGACTCGAGCAAAAATCAAATCGTTGTTTGAACATTGGATGATCACTAATTATCAGATTAATTAATTGGATTAGATTGATTGATAACATGCTTGTATGAATACATGGTTGCGGTGCATGAATAATGTATATCGGATGGATATTAGTCGGGTGGGACAATTTTGGAAATTGTAATAAATTTGATTTATTAAATTGGACCTGCGTGTCCAGCCTTTTCACCTCTATACTCTTTGTATTCTCTTCTCACCTATTCCCCTCAATGTAAATGAGGTTTCTTTAGAAGTGTAGTGTAACGGGTAGAGTAAATACATGTGCTAGCTTTGGAGAGAGAAAATGAGAGATTTGATCTAGGATCAATGTAAAATATCCATCCGCCTATCATTATTATTTTATTTCATATGCGCTTTATTATGTGTTTAGAATGCATGTTTAAGGGTGTATGATGATGAGACCTTAATAAAGATAATTAAATTGGTAGCCAATTTGCACGCGAAAAACTCTCGTTATATATCAAGCGTTTATTTTCCTTCCATTGAGTGATTCTTGCTCAAGATCCGAGATTGGCAGGGGTTGTTGGCCAAAGTCAAGCCCTTGTCCGTCGAAGATGTGTTTTAATCACGAGGCTTTGTTCCATATCGGTGTCGTGTCCAAGTTGTGGTTTGTTGGCCAAAGTCAAGACCACTTCTTGTCCATTGACATTGATTACGAAGCTTCCATGTCAATGGGTCCGCGCTTGACTGGGATCACTAGGTTTGTTGTGCCAAAGCCAAGGCCTAGTTGATTCAGGGGAAAAAGGTTAGGGTATACATTCGATGTATAGGCATATATAAGATATATGTTTGGGACTTGGATGTCCACCTACTGGATCTAGGAGTTGGATGAGATCCAATTGATCTTCGAGATCTACCTAGTTAATTATCATACAATTTGTTGGCCAAAGTCAAGATTGTGTGATATTTAACGGGATCCTAGCCCACTAGGAAACACGGTTTCCCGAGTACTCGACAGAGGGTTAGAGGCTCGCCGAAAAATAGTTGGAGGCAAGAATTGAATTTGCAATACTCGTTCAATTACTCGCCATACGCGCTCATTCAAATTATTTCGTCGTTAGATTAAATGTTAGTTGGACTAATATTTAAATTGTTGTTTTAATAATCAGTTGGACGGTATTATATTTGATTATATATAATTGGATTCTATTAATCAATATATTTGAATTAATTAATTTCAGTTTACAGTTGATTTTATAATTGGATTATAGTAATCAATGTAATTGAGGTTAATTAATTTAGATTATATTTGATTATATAGTTGGACTATTATAATCATTATAATAAATAGTACCACAAATCGTTGATTAAATAGTTGGACTATTAGAATCAAGATATAATTGAAATATTGACATTTAAAACATAATCCTGGGGAAAATGTGTTTTAAATGGTTTAATTTTCAAATTGGGAATAAAGTTTCAGGATGGTCCTGGAAATTAATAGGTTATTTTATTTGATAAATAATATATTAAGCTTGTAGCGCAAGGCGCACTTTAATTCGATATTCCAGAAACACGAGGCTTGGCCAAGGCTTCTGGAATGTTGAAACAGGCAAAGCAAAATCATTATAATCTTCTGGGAAGATAAATGACATATCCTAAGAAGGAATAGAAGACGAGCAAGGCTCTGACTTCAAATATGATTGTCATAATTATGTTCACAACTAGTATTGAAATTGGATTTTAAATACTTAGTGTGGTACATAAAATATATTGATGTTCAGAATCTATTTTGAACAGGATACTGACTTCAATTGAGATTTATCTGCGAATTGGAAACAGGACGAAAGTCGATGTTTTAACCGTAGATACCTGAATTTAGGAACTACCTTCGGTTAGTACGTAAATTAGGAACTGTTATAATGTATCTAGTTTGACTAGAAACATTATCTCTATATCGCGTATAATCCGCTGCGGGTGTACCTTTATATTCTAGAACACTAAAGTGTTTCATTATATAAAGATGATATTGAGATAAACACATTAGATGTGAATAACAGGATTTATATTTTGAATATAAATAATATCTCAAATATATAACATGACAAATAAATAGCTCAAATTGATTTGATCAGTTAAGAAACTTAATTGTGGCATAGTTGTCAGGGACACTACTAAACAAGAATCGTATATCCGCACTTTTGAAGAGCGGGTACTAGGACTGATTTGATTCTATTCAAAAAAGTCTACGAATCTAGTCTATTTGGGCAAAGTGCCTAAAACACTATTTACTTGGTAAAAGTGTAAATGCCACCGATCTGTTAGCCCTACTTCATAGTGAATAAAGTGGGCCCATGTCTAGCTAGGCTAGATATGGATATGAATATTTCGTGACCTTTACGGATGTGGCATCGCGTATGGTTATGTGTTTCTTTTGAAGAACACAAATCGGAAACTTTTACAGTTTCGACACGAAATAGATAAACAGATCGGCTAAAGTATTAAACCGTCATGGTAAGACTGTAATGGAAAATACTTAAGCAATAAATTTCTAGTATATATATGAAAGAGTATAGTATTCTTTCAAATAAGGACTCCTCCCGGAATACGTCAGTTTGACGGTGTGTCCGAACGGATTAACCGAATTGTGTTAGACATAATAAGGTTAATCACGAGTCGCTCTGAGCTACCATTTCCTTCAACGGATAAGCTTTAAACAGTGCAAGAACTTATTTTGAATAAGGTTCCATAATATCTGTTTAACAGATATCATATTAGATATGAACGGAAAGAAACCGGGTTTCTCATTCTTGATAATTTGGGTATGCTAGGCATATGTTTGGATGATACCAAACTAAAACCCAATAGGATAAGTGCCAATATAGGTTATCCTAGGGATACCATAAGTATTATACTTATACACCTCACAAGAGAACAATTAGATTGTTACTCACCATACGGTTTTCCTGAGAGGAATACCGATATGCAGTGGTAAGTGGGAGGATAGTATAACTCGATGGAATCAGAGTAATACTGTTCAAGGCACTGAATCTTAATGGAACATGAATAGTTCATCCAGGATGAGACTATTACCATTAATCTTCGAATACACAAGAACCGCGTAGGTCGGATAGAGTCAGAAAACAACCTGGGGTATGGGTTTCTGATCGCACCTCATAAAGATGTCTATCTTATTGAGGAATACTAACTGACTACGTATGAGGAAGTGATACAAGGTATCAACTCCCTAATTATGGCAAAGTGTCTTGTAATCCGAAATGGATTCCATGTATATCAACCAGTTTGGATACTAGTTGATGTACCACAAGGCATTGTGCCTATTGGTACTATATGTCTTCTAGGAAGACATACATGGATGGCAACATACCAGCGTATAAAGCTAGGCTGTTAACGGAAAGGTATCGTTATCAACATTGTGTTGATTACGATTCAACCTTTTACCTGTTGCCACGGTAAATTGACCGGCGTAAACACACACGTATAACGCAAGCGCACGTATCGTTCAAGTAGTATAAAAATATCGATCCCACGAGGACTTAATTCCTACTGTTGTTATTAATTGTTGAATCTATTTAATTACAAATATCTATTTAAAAGAGAGAATGAAATTGATTGCTTGATTGATTTGGTTGATTGAAGATTTGCTAAATAAATAAATAAAAAGATAAAAGGAAATACTAAGGAAAATACAGATAAAAAGATATAAGGTTGTGATTTCCTTTAATATCATTTAAAAAATGAAGTGATTATTTTATGTTGTGTAATAAATCTGTTTACTAACCTGGAACACTAAATTATGTAAAAGCCACTTCCGATGGTCAACTACAAATACCCAGTATAACCCAATTGAACCATATTCCTATGTCAACCACATTACCTGGATTTATTAAGTCTAAGTTCCAATTATGGCTACCCCCGCCCTACAGGTATATTCCTATCCTGTAAGGAATATATTAAAGGGTTATCTATCCTCAAAGAAGATCGTGGGCTATTAAGTCTAAGGCTGAAACCTAAAATCCCTATGTCTAGTTCATTTTAGATTTACCATTTCAATCTTATTGGTGATCAGACAATAAGAAGCTTTAAGCTTAAGACTTAATAAGTAAACTTATTAATTACCCAAACTATAAAATAATCCCTTATAAACTATTGATATTAAAAGTTATCACAACCCCTAGATAACTAACACATAGCTAGGACTAATAGAAAAATAAAAGACATAAAATAAAAAATACTGAAAAGTAAAATAAAATGTTAAGGTAAAAGGAATTATTTCTACTACTACTTATTTAGATATCTCCCATTAAAACAATATAAAAACTTGTGATTAATATCAACCAGCCATAAAGGCGGAACCAAAATAACCAGCCATAAAGGCGGAACCAAAATAACCAGCCATAAAGGCGGAACCAAAATAACCAGCCATAAAGGCGGAATTTATGTTTTATTACCCACCGACCAATCTGGCGGTATCCTGATTAAGTCCAATTTAAATAGTAAATATATTATTTTTAAGGGAGATTAATCTAAATAGTAATAGTAAAAGAAATTACCTTTCACCCGAACATAAGGAAATTATCGCATCACGGTAAATAGTAAAAACTGTAAAAAAGTAAAAAGTAAATAGTAAAAACTGTAAAAAGTAAATAGTAATAGTAAAAACTGTAAAAGAAAGTAAAAAGTAAAAATTAAATTACTATTATTACAAAAAGGAATTAAAATTATTTACAAAAGTTAATAAAAGTAAAAACTAAAGACTTTTAGAGAGAGAAACTCTCTCTTTAGAAGGAATTGAAGAGAGATGATGGGATACAAAAAATCTGAAATCTCGTTCTGAATTTATAGGCGCGGATGGGGTCTGGGCGTCGCGCCGCGAGGCCAGCGTCGCGACGCGCGCTACAGTGACACGTGTCACGCGCTGGTTGGTTGACTCAGATTTGATCCGTTGACTTGGCACTGTTCATGACGTCATCGCTTACGTCATGCTGACGTGTCTACTGTTCATGACGTCATTGCTTACGTCATCGTGATGATGTGGCGACACGTGGCATGACACGTGGGGCGGCGGCCGTCGGACGAATGAGAGCTTGACACGTGGCGCGCTGTGATTGGCTGATGATGACGTGGCTCGTTGACTCGGTTGACTTGCTGACGTGGCTGCTGATGTGGACGCTGACGTGGCGACACGTGGCATGACACGTAATGGCGGTGGCCGGCCACGCAATGAGATCTTGACACGTGGCACGGCGCATGTTAGCATCACCGTTGTGATGGTGACACGTGGCAGGCGCATTTTAGCAAAGTCAAACTTTTCAACTTGTTGACCCGTTGACCAAGGCGCATTTTAGCATCTCTGGTGCACGCTGGGAGTCGCGGCGCGCAAGGCTCCAGCGTCGCGACGCGCTGAAGACAGAAATTTTCCAGTTGGTGCATTTTTGTCCAGTTTTGCCCCAAATTGCCTCCAGTGCTGTCCAAACTTTATTTATCTGCAAAATAACAACAAAACACATCAAAACGTTCATAAAACTCGAGAAACAATACAAAACATTAGGTCAAATGAGTGGGAAATAGTGGTATAAATACCACTCATCACAAATCCATTTGGATAATGCAGGTTATTCGATCCATGATTGGATTGAAGCAAGCATTAGGTTCTTGGAATTATCGTTTTGATATAATCATAATTGTGTACGATTTAATTCAAAACGAAAATAATTCTTGTGTATATAAGGAGGTTAGTGGGAGCGCACTGATAGTGGGTGTCCTATAAAAAATGATAATACGTCATTTCTTGGAAATGATATTCCCATAAAAAAAAATATCGGCGAAAGCTTGGCTTTCGAAATACTCTCATAGAAACCGTACATTGAAAAATGTACGAGACCTGGTGTATCATACGCTTTGAGCATATGGATTCACAAACAGGCTAATCCGAGTGATAGTCACTGGATTAATATTAAGAACATCCGTTAGTATCTTAGAGAACTAAGGATGTTGTCTTAGTCTATGGAGAAGGAGAACTTGAAGTGACTGGGGTCACTGTAGCAAGTTTCCTATAACCGATAAAGACGACTAAAAGTCACAAACGGTACTATATAGTTTGAAGAACAGTACAGTGAGCTGGAAATCTTCCAAGCAAGATACTGTTACCGAATAAACAACTAATACGGGTCGTTGTTGCAGCTGAAGCAACAATAGAAGTTATTTGGGTCAATACAAATCTAATTAGATTAGATATAGTTCTGTTAGCAGCTGAGCTAAGCGTCAGCACAGGCTAAAGAATTAATGGTCTCATCAACGATCCAGATACATACTTAGATACTCATCTGATTTATTCGACCATCATTCGGACCATACATCTTGGCGATGTGATGGTCGAATAAATCGCATCAAGATGATAATCATGCAAATCCGCTGACGAAAGCATTTCTCAGCAGTTTGAGCCAACCGTACATAGTTCGGGTGTTAGACACTCGAGTGACTGGCTATAGGCCAAGTGGGAGATTGTTGGACACAATGACCCATAGCGTCACTATTTGTACAGATCACGGTGTTGTTGTACAAATTAACTATGTGACAAAGGAGATTGTACTCTCATCATTTGTGATTAGATCAACTTAGATATATAAATGAAGAGAGGTCCCTATGATTAGTTCCTGGACTGAGAATGATATGAGACAGTATCAGTCCCCAAAGGTTTAATCATTAAATATCCATAGCCGGAGTATTATCGAGACTGGACATCGATAATGCGGAATAGACTAGTATTGCACTTGTGCGCGTTGTGAGGGCACAACGGCATAGTTCTCATATATATAAGTATTGGATACTTATGCAAGTGCGATAGGAGGTCGTGTTTCACCGATGGTACGGGAAACAGCTTCGCTCTGGATAGACCCCTCGGAAACCCATTGGTATTATGACTATGTGTATGGGAGGCCGAAATCAAAGTAGGTGTGTATAGTCTTAACCTGAGACTTACATCGCTAATACTTACGATAATCGATAGACTTTGGTCTTGGTGGTACAGGGCTTTAACCGGTTCTGCGTACACCACTTCTGGGTTTATCAGAGAGTCGTAGTGTATTGGGTGTGGTATCAAGACGGAAGTATCACTCCAGTCATAGTGGAGATGATGTCACGCAGGATACGGTATTAGTGCTCTTAAGTGCTGGCCGGCCATCGGGATATTATGACAAGGTCATGTATATCCGATTATAGAGACTAGTTACCAGACATCTGACATGTGCTTCGGACGGGGCAGACACTTATCCAGCCCCAGCCCTAGCACGTGACTATCCGATACTGGGCTGATATACACAATACTACGGTATACTACGCTTGATACAGATCTAAATATTTCTGTAAGAATATTTCTGGAGAATTGGGTAGGCATGGCGCTTTGCTAGAAGCCAACCTTGTCTTGTAAATCGGTATAAACGTAGTACGAGGTACTTACGTGTTTGGATAGTCCGACGACCGTATTTACTGCCAACATATCCGGAGATCTCATGGGTCGCTTCCCGAAGATTCACCGATGACGTATAACTTGCACTTAATTAATCTGGGATTAATTAGAAGAGAGAGAAAATTAATCTGGGATTAATCACGGAGATATTTTATCTGGGATAAAATATTAATTAAAGAGAGAGAACGATTATTTTGGAATTAATCGATAAAATAATAAATTTGATATATTATTAGAAATTGGATTTCGACGCGGAATTAAAATTAGATTTTAATTCGGGCGAACGAATTAATTTAAATTAATTCGTTAGCAACGTGAATAGTGATTTTGCTAGGCGTAATCATTTAATTACGACGCGACGGAAAATTCGTTAATTTGGAATTAGCGAACCCGAGCTCGAGATTATTTGCGAGCGCATTCGCATTTTGAATTCGAGTGCGGCACGCAAGTCAAATCAAGCGTCAAATAGCTAGTCACATCAAGCGTCAAATCACATGTCACTTTAGTGATGTGACAATTTGATTGATTTATTTGAGTGATTGATGTGGTAGTTGAAAAACATTAATTGCTTTTTGCTTTTTGACTTTTAATAAATGAAAATGTTTTATGTATTTGATTTTTTGTTTTTGGAAAATAAAAATAAATATATAAGTAATACATTTTCTTTTACTTCTCTCTCTCTCACTTTTCGGTTTCCAGTAAACCATTTTCCCCCTCTCTTTTCCCTCTTCTCCTTCACGGTTTTGGAGCCGTTTCTTCTTGTTCTTGTTCTGGTTTGACCGAAAAAATGAGAAGCAAGGATGAAGATAAAGTGCTAGCACACACCTTGGGTTATACATAGGTGATAGGGAAACAAATTTATGAGCTTGGAATCAATTTTGGAGCTTGAAGCTTGGAGCTTCCATGGTGTTCATCAATGGCCGAATCATGGAGGAACCAAACCAGTCAAAACCGAGCAGCCCACTGCCTTGGAGAGCTGTTGCCGTGAGCTTGGAGGGAGGCAAAAACGCAGCTTGTTCTTCGCACTTCAAACCGTTCAATGTGAGTTATGTTTCCGCCTTACTCCTTTGATGTGTTCATACGAATTTTGTGCTTGATTTCATGATTCTTGGGACCTATATTAGAACTCAACAATGATATGGTCGGAAATGAAGAAAAAATATCTGAAAAGAAAAAGAAAACCACCTATAACCAATAAGCGTGAAGCTACCCATGGGCGAGTATTAGGACCACCATGAGGAGAAATGCTACCTTAAAGGGTAGGTGTGTCGAAATGAGAAGAAAGAAAGAAAAAAAAGAAAAAAAAAGTTCAAAATGAAAAGAAAGCAAAGAAAGAGACTCAAGAGAAAAAAGAAGAATACCATATCATGTTGAGTATGAAGAAGTAATCACAGAGTGTGATCAAGACATCTAGGTTGGTTAGACCCACCGATCCAATTTTCTGAGACAAAATCATCGAGTTGGCTTATTTAAGGATTATGCTGCGAAAGTGCCTTGGCACACACACACTAGGAGTCTAGTTCAGATCACTCATTCAGAAGATCGGAGCTGAGTGTATTAAGTACTTTGAAGGTTCTCTGGTTTCGACGCGAAGCAACCGTTGAGGACGAAAATATGCTTAGCTATCAGGATTATCTCGTGAGAGGCAGTACAGTATAAACCATCACGGTGTTAGTATCAGTTTTGGGGACGAGTCCCAGGATTGAGACCCGCGTCATCAGTATCACTATTGCCGGGTAAGGCACTCTGAGGGCGAGTCCCACATTAGCATCAGTATCAGTCTTGCCGGGTATGGCACTCCGGTCATGGAGACACATCAACATTAGTATCAGTTTTGCCAGGTACAACACTCCGGGTATGGAGATATTACAGCGACGCCTCGGGCATGGGGTTTAGCATGCCAGGTACGACACTTCGGGTATGGAGATATTACAGCGACGCCTCGGGTATGGGGTTTAGTATGCCAGGTACGACACTTCGAGTATAGAGATATTACAGCGACGCCTCGGGTATGGGGTTTAGCATGCCAGGTACGGCACTCCGGGTATGGAGATATTACAGCGACGCGTCAGGTATGGGGTTTAACATGCCAGGTACGACACTCCGGGTATGGAGATATTACAGCGACGTCTCGAGTATGAGGTTTAGCATGCCAGGTATGGCACTCCGGGTATGGAGATATTACAACGACGCCTCGGGTATGAGGTTTAGCATGCCAGGTACGGCACTCCGAGTATGGATGTTGGACAATTATGACCCATAGCGTCACTATTTGTACAGATCATTGTGTTGTTGTATAAATTAACTATGTGACAAAGGAGATTGCACTCTTATCATTTTTTATTAGATCACCTAGATGTATAAATGATGAGAGGTCCCTATGATTTGTTCCTGGATGGAGAATGATATGAGACAGTATCAGTCCACGAAGGATAAATCATTAAATATCCCTAGTCAGAGCATTGTCGAGATTGGACATCGATAAATGCGTAAAAGACTAGTATTACACTTGTGCGCGTTGTGAGGGCACAACGACATAGTTCTCATATATTTGGGTATAGGATACTCATGCAAGTGTAATATGAGGTTGTGTTTTACCGATGGTATGGGAAACAGCTTCGCTCCAGATAGACCCCCTCGGAATTCCAATGGTAGTATTACTATGTGTCTATGGAAGTCCGAAATCAGGGTAGGTTTATTTGGTCTTAACCTGAGACTTGCACCGCTAATACTTGCGACAATCAATATACTTTGGTTGCGGTCGTCCAGGGCTTTAACAGGTTTTGTGTACGCCAATACTGGGTATATTGAGAATCATAGTGTATTGGGTGTGATGTCAAGACGAAATTGTCACTCCAGTCATATGGAGATGATGGTCACGTAGGATACGGTACTAGTACTCTTAAGTACTGCAGTCATCGGGATAAAATGACAAGGTCATGTTTATTTGATTATAGAGACTAGTTACCAGACATCCGACATGTGCTTCGTACGAAGCAGACACAATTCCAGCCTCAGGCCTAGCACGTGATCATCTGATACTGGATAGAAATTCGCAATACTAGGTGTATTACGCCTGATATAGATCTTTTATTCCTGTAAGGATATTTCTGGAGAATTGGGAAGGCATGACGCTTCGCTAGAAGCCAACCTTGTCTTGTAAATCGGTAAAAAGTGGTACTTGGTACTTACGTGTTCGGATAGTCCGACGACCGAATTTACTGCCAACATATTCGGGGATCTCATGGGTCGCATCCTAAAGATTCACCGATGACGTATGACTCGCACTCTAAATTAATCTGGGATTAATTAGACGAGAGAGAAAATTAATATGGGATTAATTGCAAAGATATTTTATCTGGGAAAAAATATCAATTAAAGAGAGATAATGATTAATTTGGAATTAATCGACAAGATTAATATATTTGATATATTAAACGAAATTGGATTTCGACGCGGAATTAAAATTAGATTTTAATTCGGGCGAACGAATTAATTTAGAATTAATTCGTTAGCGATGTGACTAGTGATTTCGCTAGGCGTAATCATTTAATTACGACGCAACGGAAAATTTTTTAATTTGGAATTAGCGAACCCGAGCCCAGGATTGTTTGCGAGCGCATTCGCATTTCGAATTCGAGTGCGGCACGCAAGTCAAATCAAGCGTCAAATCATTAGTCAAATCAAGCGTCAAATCACATGTCACTTTGAGTGATGTGACAATTGATTGATTGATATGATTGATTGATGGTAGTTGTTGGAAAGCTTTACCATTTGACTTTTTGGAAGCCAAAAAGTGGTAAATCACTTAATTATTTTTGGAAAATATATAAGTGTATGATATACACTTTTCCAACTAATAACAACACAATCTCACCTTCTCTCTTTCTCTCTACAACTCACGCCCATGGTGGGCAAAATACTTACTGGTTTTCGTCTAAAAACCGTGAGATGGGAAGCTTGAGTGTGTGATTTTTGTGGCAAAAATCACAAAAGCTAGCACTCCGAGAGACATGCGAAGGTGATAGGGAAGTCCACCCATGAGCCGGGAATCGTTTGACGAAGCTTGGAGCTCAAAACAACTTGAAGATGGAACCAAAACCAGTGAGCTGCCACTGCCACTGCTGAGCAGTCCCATGAGCAGAATTTCGAGTTTTTTTTGTTGTCGCGTCGCTCAACCCCTCGATGTGAGTATTCCGCAACTTCGTTGATTTGTATTCATACATGTTTCATGCTTGTTTATGATCTTGGGACCTTAATAGAAACCAACAATGGAGATATTAGAGCGACGCCTCGGGTATGGGGTTTAGTTTGCCAGGTACGGCACTCCAGATATGGGGATATTACAGCGACGCCTCGGGTATGGGGTTTAGCATGCCAGGTACGGCACTTTGAGTATGGAGAAATTACAGCGACGCCTCGGGTATGTGGTTTAGCATGCCAGGTACGGCACTCCGGGTATGGAGATATTACAGTGATGCCTCGGGTATGGGGTTTAGCATGCCAAGTACGGCAGTCCGGGTATGGATATACTATTGCGACACTCTGGGTATTGAGATGTAACCGCGACACCTCGGGTATGGGGTTTAGCATGCCAGGTACGACACTCCGGGTATGGAGACACTATTACGACACTCTGGGTATGGAGACGCAGCCGCGACACCTCAGGTATGGGGTTTAGCACGCCGGGTATGGCGCAATAAAATCAACTCAACTCAAAGCAACAGGCAAGTCAAGTGGCAGCTGGCGAGCCAGATAAGTAAAAATGCATTGCATAAACTTTGATAGGATTGTCATTGTCACACACTGCACAAGTCCCATCAAAGTGGGGGCGACTGTAGGCACTGTATTTTTGCATATAAGTCCCGATGATGAGTCTCGCATAGAGACACTACCTCTTTAATTGTGGAAGCCGCGTGAAACGGACGTCGGAAGGGAAGAGTCAAGAATTGACATTTCTATTGGATTTAATTCACTGGATTAGCTTCGGGTTCACTTGTTGGACCTCTGTTTCAAAACACATCCTTAGCCCAAACCCCCGCAAGTCACACACCAAGCCCAAATGGACCAAGCCCACACGCCCAAAACCCTAAGTACACGCCCATAGCCTTCTAATTAACCAAAACACACATTAAACACATCCATAAATCAAGACAAATCCCCTTCCTAAATTAAAGAAATCCCATGGATCCCATTCCTAATTAAATCAAATCATATCCCTAACTAAAAGAGAAGAAATTAAATTAAATCAAATCACTTCCCTAATTAAAAGATTTTTCCTTATCACACACTAATTAAAAATATCTCCAATAATTACACAAATCCTTTCCATTTTCAAATACCCAACTCAGCAACTCTTGTTTCACGCATCAACGCCCTTTCAACACAAACTAACAGCCCTTCATACCAACCATCAACTCACACATAAGCCTCCACAAACTGCCCATATTTCCCGCCTACAAACTGTCCCTGTAAGACCACCGAAAACTACACTCCAAATTACCTTAAACTACCGTAGAAATAGCCTTAAACAGCAGCCCAATTCACGCCAGAAAAAACATCAAAAACTATCCTAAAATAGTGAAAAACTGCAGCCCCAATACCCTTAAAAAAACCGCAAAAACAGTCCTTTATTTATCGTAAAATAATAACCAGAAAATACAGTGAAAATAGTAACGAAACAGAGTGTAAACATCAGCCCAAACATCGAAATAGCGAAGGAAAATGTTGAACCAGTGAACCGGAGGAGTTGCGGCGCATCAACCCTTCCGACAACCGCGTACCACACTTTTGAGAGACGACTAAAGAGGTTAGACCTGAGGGCACCTTTTTATTTATTCTCTTTTATTATTTATTTATTTTATTACTTTATTTCGCATGAGTATTGTGGATTGGTGCATGATGTGATTTTTGGATGAACGAAATATGTGTTCTCTCTTGCGGTATATCGGATGGAAACCCGGACATAAATTTCGTAGCAGAATCTGAATGGATGGTATTGCGGTTTGCACTCGGGATACAATACCACGTACCATTTGAGAGATTCACATGTTTCGTTTCATCCAACCTTGTGTTCGAGCATGATTTAGTCTAATAAGTTATTTATTTTCTTAAGCATGATTTAGTCTAATATGTTATTTATTTTTTGAGCATGATTATGTTATTACTTTATGCATGATTTAGTTATTTTTCTTTTGCAATAGGAGTTTAATTTACATTTGTGTTTTGGTTGTTATCTATTTTTCGTGCTTGATAATTCAACATGCTTATGAGATCATGGTGTGATATCGTATGTTTGCTGTTATGATAACTTACTTTCAAAGCATGCAAACTTAGACGTAGGATTTACTTTCATGAATACGAACTAGATCTAAGTTACTCTTGAACATATATGTTGCGTAGACTCGGTTAAGTTATCGCATAAGTCATTTCATTACAAGTGGCATAAGTAAGGGACCATTCTAAACCTAACGGTTTGAGGTCTTCCCTTGCGAGGGGTGGGTACGGCCTTAAATCATTTTCCCGGTTCACACCGGGTGGCGACTCCATTATTCTCCGGTTTTGTCCCTCGCGGGCTACTCCGTACTCCCAACTATGCCGTGAGCCTAGAACAACGTCGTCAATTTCTGTTTCCTACAGCCATTAACCATTTTCAATGGCCAAGTGAACTGATACGTTAACAAAAGTGGCTGGAATATATGAAGTGAACCCTCTTGTGGCACTAACAGCTCAGATTTTCACCCTATCTACTCAAGTAACAGCCCTCACAAATCCACGATTACAACCATCTATTGAACCAGCGGTGGCTACAAATATATTATTATTGGAAGGAAACTCGAACTTTAAGCAAGCCTAATATGTGAACAATCGAAACTTCGACAGCAATAGAGGCAATCTTGTGCCTAACCGCTATCATCCAAACCTGTCATATGCTAATACAGAGAATGCCTTATAACTTTCATCGGGCTTTGATTATCAAAAAGGTGAGCATAAATCTTCCTTGGAAAAATTCATGAGCATGTTTTTTACTAATATTTCAGCGAGGTTTGAGAAGAATG
Organism: Zanthoxylum bungeanum; assembly: GCA_019454045.1. Classification (NCBI taxonomy): domain Eukaryota; kingdom Viridiplantae; phylum Streptophyta; class Magnoliopsida; order Sapindales; family Rutaceae; genus Zanthoxylum; species Zanthoxylum bungeanum. The sequence continues at coordinate 177,817 of SKCR01035126.1, forward strand.
AATCAAGGCTGAACAATATTGAGACACACTTGGGAAATATCGGGGCAATAATGAAGTCCTTAGAAACACAGATTGGGCAGATTACTTCCTCAATGACCAAGCAGTAGTAAGAGGTATTTGGATAAACTGCCACAGCCTGCCAGACTATCTTTTTCATACCAACCGCCAGTGGATACCAAAGAAGAAGTCACCATCTACAAAAGAAGAAGCTACCATGACCATTTGGGTGGTTGCGTCTGGCTAAAGATGTTAAACTTAGCGCTAGTGGGGAGGCAACCCTTGCATTTATTTTATTAGTATTTTATTTATTTTTAATTTTTATTTTTAGTGTGTGCTATTTGTTTATTTATTCGTTTTGCATGCTATTTATGTAAGTAGCACAAGACACACAAAGCCCGCACAACCAAATTCTGACCAGCAAGAGCATGATAAACTCCATGCACGGTAGTGTGGTTCTTTACTCTTATTTCTTTATATTTATCATACATTGAGGACAATATAAGTTTTAAGTTTGAGGGTGTGTGCATTGATGAGTGGTAAATAGATCATTATTTCATACTCATTTGACTTAATATTTTGTATAGTTTCTTGAGTTTGTGAATATTTTGTTGTGTTTTGTGTTATTTTGTAGATAAATAAAATAACAGGACTCTCTGGAGGCAATTCGGGGCCAAAACAGCGAAAAAAAAAACAAAAAGGCAAGAATGTAAATTTCCTGCTAAAATGCGCCGTGCTAAAATACATCGTCTGCTAACGTGCGCCAGAGATTGCTAACGTGTGCCAGACACGTCTCACCATCACATACTACTGACACTCATCATTGAGGCACGTCATTGATGATGTCATGCTAATGTCAGCATCGCGACGCGCACACTCATACGCGTCGCGATGCCAAGCAAATAATTGAGTTAATCATTCAGCCGACGCCACGTGTCTGTTGGGTTTTCTAGGTCAAACCAAGATCAATTAAGCAATGAAATGTGTGAATGCAACAAAGTAAAGTAGCGGAAAATACTTACTTTGATCGGATAATGGATGCGTTGAACACAAAAAAAAAATCCTCCTTTTAGAATTCGACCAAGCCCTTTTGAAGTGATCTTCAAGCTCCAAGCTTTGTTTGTTGATTCCATGATCAAGGATTGATTTCCCTATCACCTTTGAATGATCTCTTTAGTGTGCTAGCACTTGGAAAAATTTGCAACAAATTGTTTCCTTATCCTTGTATGTGTCTCGGCCAAGCCAAGAATTTTGAGAGGAAAATTGGCTATTGCCGTGAGGGAAAGAAAGTAGAGATGAAGTTGTGTTGTGTATTTGATTTTCAAAAAATCAATTACCATTTACCAAAAATCAATTAGGTAAATGTCATTCCAAATGAATAAAATAAAGCTTGTGTGTAGAGATTGTTTAGTGTGTTGAAAAAGCACTCCAATGCTTACACTTTATTTTCAACCACCTCCATCACAAGTCAAAAGTGTGATGTAAGTCAAGTGGGTCCCACCACTTGCAAATTCCAAATTTAAGTCGAATAATCTCAACACGCAACTTTGCTCGGGCTTGGGTTCGTTAATTCTGAATTAACGAATTTTCCGTTGCGACGTAATTAAATCAAATTTATTTAAATAATATGCCTTGCAAAATTACTATTCACGTCGCTAGCGATTTAATTCTAAATTAACTCGTTCGCCCGAATTAAAATCTAATTTTAATTTCACGTCGAAATCTAATTTCGTTTAATATATCGAATATATTATTTTATCGATTAATTCCGACTCTCTCTTTAAATAATATTTTATCCCAGATAAAATATCTCTGTAATTAATCCTAGATTATTTTTCTCTCTCTTATAATTAATCACAGATTAATTATATGCGTGTCATACGTCATTGGTGAATCTTCGAGAAGCGATCCATGAGATCCTTGGATATGTTGGCAGTAAATCCGGTCGTCGGACTATCCGAACACGTACGTACCTAGTACTACGTTTTTACCGATTTACAAGACATGGTTGACTTCTAGCAAAGCACCGTGCCTACCAAATTCTCCAGAAATATTCTTAAAGGAATATATAATATGTATCAGGTGTAGTATACGTAGTATTGCATATTACGATCCAGTATAGGATGTCATATACAAGGCCTGAGGCTGGAATTGTGTCTGCCCCGTACGAAGCACATATCGGATCTCTGGTAACTAGTCTCTATAATCGGATAAACATGACCTAGTCATATTATCCCGATAGCTGCAGCATACAAGAGTACCAGTTCCTTATCCAACGTGACCATCATCTCAATATGACTGGAGTGATACTTCCATCTTGACATCACACCCAATACACTACGATTCTCAATATACCCAGAAGAGGCGTACACAGAACCTGTTAAAGCCCCGAACGACCAAAACCAAAGTATATTGATTGTCGCAAGTATTAGCGATGCAAGTCTCAAGTTAAGACCAAATACACTTACCCTGATTCGGACTTCCATAGACACCTAGTCATACTACCAATGGAATTCCGAGGGGTCTATCCAGAGCGAAGCTGTTTCCGTACCATTGGTAAACACGACCTTCTATTACACTTGGATAAATACCCAATACTTAAATATATGAGAACTATTTCGTTATGCTCCCACAACGCACACAAGTGCAATACTAGTCTATTCCGCATTATCGATGTCCAATCTTGATAATACTACGACTAGGGATATTTTAATGATTAAACCTTAGTGGATTAATATTGTCTCATATCTTATTAATCTGGAACTAATCATATGGACTTTTATCATTTATATATCCCGGTAAACCAATTACTAATGATAAAAGAGCAATTTCCTTTGTCACATAGTTAATTTGTACAACAACACCATGTTCTGTACAAATAGTGATGCTATGGGTCATAGTTGTCCAACAATCTCCCACTTGGCCTATAGCCAATCAGTCAAGTGTCCTACACTTGAACTATATACAGGTCGCTCAAACTTCTGCTGAGAAACAGCTTTCGTCAGCGGGTTTGAAATATTATCATCTGATGTGATTTATTCGATCATCACAGCGCCACGATATATGATCTTACGAATCAGATGAAATAGTTAAAGAGCATACTTGGATCATTGATGAGACCATTAATTCTTTAGCCTGTGCTATAGTCTAGCTCAGCTGCTAACAGAACTACTTCTAATCCAATTAGGATTATATAGATCCAACGTGCTTATATTGCTGCCTCAGCTGCAGCAATATTCCACTTTTGTTGTTTATTCGGCAACAGTATCTTGCTTGGAAGATTTCCAGCTCAATGTTCCGTTATTCAAACTATATAGTACCCTTATTGCGACTTACAGTCGTATTTATCGGTTTGGAAACTTGCAATGGTGAACCCAGTCACTTCAAGTTTTCCTTCTCCATAGCTTAAGAAAGCATCCTTAGATCATCTAAGATACGTAAGGATGTTCTTAACATCAATCCAGTGACCATCACCTGGATTGGCCTGATTATGACTCCATATGCTCAAAGCATATGAGACACCAGGTCGCGTATATATATTTCAATGTACGAGTTCTCGGAGAGTGCCAACAACTTTTAGATCTATCCCAGTAGATCCTTATTCCTAGAATAAAGGTTGTTTCTCACAAGTATTCTATGGAGAATTATCATGAAAGCCAAGCTTTCACCGATTGTATTATGGGAATGTCATTTCCAAGAAATGATATATCATCATTATATGGGACAATCATTATCAGTGCGCTCCCACTATCTTTCTTATATACACAAGAATTATATTCGTTTTGAATTAAATCATATACCATTATGATCATATCAAAACGTTAGTTCCAAGAATGTAATGCTTGCTTCGATCCATAAATGGATCGATTTAACTTGCAAACCTTGTTTGCTTGTTGAGGTATGACAAAACCGTCAGGATGTTGTAAACATCCTCCAAAAGGTTTCCTTTTAAGGAAAACGATTTTGACGTTCAGCTGCAATATTTCATAAATGAAACATGCAGCATTAGCAAGCATTATCCAAATGGATTTAATCATGGCAACGGATAAATGGTTTCGTCGTAATCGACACAATGTTGATAACGATACCTTTTTGCTACAAGCCTAGCTCAGTACGTTGGTATTTTTCCATCCATGTATGTCTTCCTTGAAGACTCATATGGTACCAATAGGCACAATGCCTTCCGGTACAACAACCAGTGTTCAAAATTGGTTGGTATACATGGAATCCATTTCGGACATCATGACACTTTGCCATAATAGGTATCACTTCGTCATACGTAGTCGGTTCGTGTTCCTCAATAAGATTGTCATCTTCATGAGGTGAGATCAGAAACCCATACCTCCCAGATTGTTTTCTGACTCTCTCCGACTTACGCAGTTCTTGTGTATTCGAAGATTGTGGTACAGTTTCATCCTGATGAACTGTTTGTGTTCCATTAAAGAATCGGTGCCTGGAATAGTATTACTCCGATTTTCATCGAGTTTTACTTTCCTCTCACTTACCACTGCATATAGGTATTCCTTTTAGGAAAACCGCATGGAGAGCAACAATTTAATTGTTCTCTTGTGAGCTGTATAAGTACTATACTTTGGTTACCCTAGGATAACCTACAAATTAGGCACTTATCCGATTTGGGTTCTAGTTTGGTATCTTCCAAACATATGCCCAGCATTCCCATATCTTCAGGACTGAGAAAACCCAGTTTCTTTCTTGTTCATATCTAATATGATGTCTGTCTAACAGATTTTCATGGAACCTTATTCAAAATAAGTATTGCACTGTTTAATGCGTATCCTTAGAAGGAAAATGGTAGCTCAGAGCGACTCATAATTAACCTAACTATGTCCAACAAAGTTCGGTTTCTCTGTTCGGACACACCGTCAAATTTAGGTGTTCCGAGAGGAGTCCTTTATTAAAGAATACTATACTCTTTCAGGTAATTGAGAAACTTATTGCTTAAGTATTTTCCACCATGGTCTAACCGTGACGGTTTTATACTTTAGCCGATCTGTCTGTCTTCTTCGTGTCAAAACTCTTTGAAAGTTTCTGACTTGTGTCTCATTAAGATACATATAACCATAACGTGATGCACATCCGTAAAGGTTACGAAGTGTTCATATCCACCTCTAGCCTAGCTAGAAATGGGCCCACTTACATCACTATGAACGAGGGCTAACAGATCAGTGGCACTTGTACTTTTACCAAGTAAAAGGTGTTTTAGGCAATTTGCCTAATTAAACTAGATTCGTAGACATCATTTGAATTAGAATCAAATCCGTCCTAGTATCCACTCTTCGAAAGTATGGATATACGAGTCTTGTTAATGTGTCTCAGACAATAATGCCACAAATAAGTCTCATCTGATTAATTCAGTTTGAGCTATTTGTTTATCATGTTATACGTTTGAGATTCATTTATATTCAAAATATAAATACTGTTATTCACATCTAATGTGTTTATCTCAATATCATCTTTATAAAATAAAACACTTTAGTGTTCTAGAATATAAAGGTATACCCGCAACGGGTTAAACTCTGATATAGAGATAATGTTTCTAGTCAAACTAGGTACATTATAACAGTTTCCTAATTTAAGTACATACCCAAAGGGTAGTTCCTAAACTTAGGTTTCTACGGTTAAAACAGCGACTCTTGTCCCATTTCCGACTCGTAGGTTGATCTCAACTGAAGCCAGTCTCCTATTTTTCAGCAGATTCCGCACATCATTACATATATATGTACCACATCTGGTATCAAATATCCAATTTTGAAACTAATAGTGAACATGTTTATGACAAACATACTTGAAGCCGGAGACTTGCCCCGCTTCATTTCCTTCATGTCTGACTTGTCCATACGGCAGTCATGCTACAGTGACCCCGTTTGCCACATTTTAGGCAGACATCTTGGGATATGTCCTTTGTCTTCCTAGAAGACTGTGATGATTTTGCCTTTGCCCCTTTTAGAAGCTCTGGCTCTGCCTCATTGAGCATAGCCATCAACTCTCCAAGAGTCTACTCTTGGTTCATAATGAACCTGCCCCAACTTTCGGGTAGAGACTATAAGATCAAATCTTTGGTAGTCTCGGCCACGTAGGTAATGCCCAGCTAACCTAGCTGATCGATGTCAGCAATCATCTGCGACACCTAGTGCTCGACAGATGTACCCTCTGATATACATGAGTGAAAGAGCTTCTTTTGCATTTTTATACTTCTAATATCTAAGAATAAATCTATGAAGATCTTTAATTTCAACATCATGCTATAATGATCTAATCCTTAGTTTTGACGATGGAATTAAATAGTCATTGCGGTAAGCTTAACGGATTGAGCACTAAAGTTATCATCACCATGAGTCATCCAAAACTCATGCTCTACTATTTGCTCAACTCCGGGCTTAGGCACAAGAGGTTGCTCTATCAAATAGAGTAACTTCTTAGTTCCCACGACTATCCTGAGGTTCTATTCCCAATCTGAAAATTAAAGCCGTTCAAAAAAACTTTTCACCCAAGATTATGTTTAAACGTTAATCTTTCAGTTATATTGATTTCAATAGTCCAACTATCTAATCAATTATTTCGGGTACAATTGAATATAATGATTACTATAGTCTAACTATATAATCAACTATAATTTGATTGGTTAAATTCAAATATATTGATTACTATAATCCAATTATACAATCAACTATAAATTGAAGTAGTTTGAATACAGTCCAACTGTTTAATTAAAATAACAATTAAATATTAGTCCAACTAATATATATTTAAGTAATGACGAAAAATTGAAATGAGCGCGTATTGGCAAGTATCTAAACGAAATTACAAATTTAATACTTGCCTCCTACTATTTTTTGGCGAGCCTCTAACCCTCTATTGAGTACTCGGGAAACCTAGTTTCCTAGTGGGCTAGGATCCCGTTAAATAACACACAACCTTGACTTTGGCCAACAAATTGTATGATATTTAACTAGGTAGATCTCTAAGATCAATTGGATCTCATCCAATTCCTAGATCCAGTAGGTGGACATCCAAATCCGAAACATATATCTAATATATGCCAATATATCCGATATATTCCCTAACCTTTTTCCTCTGAATCAACTAAGCCCTGGCTTTGGCACAACAAACTTAATGATTCCAGTTAAGCGGGACCCATTGACCTTGGAAAGCTTCGTAATCGATGTCGATGGACAAGAAGTGATCTTGACTTTGGCCAACAAATCACAACTTGGATAAGACATGCGATATGGAACAAAGCCTTCTAAAGAAATCCGCTAGCACAAATCTTACTTCTACCTAATTACATAACACTTCTAAAGAAACCTCATTTACATTGAGGGGAATAGGTAAGAAGAGAAATATAAAGAGTCAATAGGTAATAGGCTGGACAAGCAGGTCCAATTTAATAAATTCTAAATTTATTACAACAATTTCCAAAGTTGCCTTCGCCCATCTAATATCCATCTGATATACATTATTCATACATCGCATCCATGTATTCACACAAAGCATGTTATCAATGAATCTAATCCAATTAATTAATCTTTAATTAATGAGCATCCAATGTTTAAATAACGATTTGATTTGCGCGAGTCCAACTCGTTTTCAGAATAAGTACTCAAAGTACGAATTCTTGAATTATATCAAACTACAATATTAAATCCAATTTAATTTATATTCAATACTAATTCATTATTTAATTCCAAATTAAATAATTACACTTTATTAATGAGCCTTTGCGACTTAGATTCTAAATCTAATCTTAACGGGTCTCAAAGCCCAATTAACATCCAATGTCAATCTAATTAAAGTCCAATGGGCTTTTAATTAATTTATAAGGCATGAACTTTGGCAACCAAAGCCCAATAAGGAATCACCATTTGCCACAAAATTAATTTTGGCTCATTAGGCCCAATTAAAATTTTAAAGGCTTAATATATTATATTTGGACTTTATGGAAATGGTTTTAGGCCCAATTGGATCCAACCAATTATCCTAAACCAAACTTGGCCCAACCAAGTCCATTAAGCCCAAATACAACTTTATTAGCACAATTCCAAATTTAGCCCAACCAATTAAATTCCAATATTCCAAATATCATAATTTAATCAATTAAAGTGTATTAGCTATAAGTAATTAGTCAAATTATCATTTCCAAAATACCAATTACACTAATTAATCATGCTTTATTATTATCAATTCATGTCCAACATAATTGAAGCAAAATCAATCCCAACATGCTCTTAAGGCTCTCGACAATTTGGAGATTTTTATATCAATTTTGATTTCAATCCAATTAAATCACAAATTAATATATCCCATGCATTTTAAACATATCCAATTGTCTAAAATTCAAAAATCACCAAGAGCTAAAATGGTTCAAACTCTCGGCCAAGCCTCAAAATTTGGGGGAAATTAATCCAATTAATTTTTCTTCAAATTGATCATGCACAACTCAAAGTTAACATATAATAAGCATGCTCAAACAAACAATTTTCCAAAAACATGCTCAAATCAAAAATACCCAAATTAAAGTTAAGAACCCTAAATTCAATTTCATGCTTAATAACCGCTCTTATACCATTGTTGGGTTTTCTAGGTCAAACCAAGATCAATTAAGCAATGAAATGTGCGAATACAACAAAGTAAAGTAGCGGAAAATACTTACTTTGATTGGATAATGGATGCGTTGAACACAAAAAAAAAATCCTCCTTGTAGAATTCGGCCAAGCCCTTTTGAAGTGATCTTCAAGCTCCAAGCTTTGCATGTTGATTCCATGCTCAAGGATTGGTTTACCTATCACCTTTGAATGATCTCTTTAGTGTGCTAGCACTTGGAAAAATTTGCAACAAATTGTTTCCTTATCCTTGTATATGTCTCGGCCAAGCCAAGAATTTTGAAAGGAAAATTGGCTATTGCCGTGAGGGAGAGAGAGTAGAGATGAAGTTGTGTTGTATATTTGATTTTAAAAAAATCAATTACCATTTACCAAAAATCAATTAGGTAAATGTCATTCCAAATGAATAAAATAAAGCTTGTGTGTAGAGATTGTTTAGTGTGTTGAAAAAGCAATCCAATGCTTAAACTTTATTTTCAACCACTTCCATCACAAGTCAAAAGTGTGATGTAAGTCAAGTGGGTCCTACCACTTGCAAATGCAAAATTTACGTCGAACAATCTCAACACGCAACTTTGCTCGGGCTTGGGTTCGTTAATTCCGAATTAACAAATTTTCCGTTGCGATGTAATTAAATCAAATTTATTTAAATAATTATGCCTAGCAAAATTACTATTCACGTCGCTACCGAATTAATTCTAAATTAACTCGTTCGCCCGAATTAAAATCTAATTTTAATTCCGTGTCGAAATCTAATTTCGTTTAATATATCGAATATATTATTTTATCGATTAATTCTGAATTAATCGTCCTCTCTTTAAATAGTATTTTATCCCAGATAAAATATTTACGTACTTAATCCTAGATTAATTTTCTCTCTCTTATAATTAATCCCAGATTAATTATGTGCGAGTCATACATCATCGCTGAATCTTCGGGAAGCGACCCATGAGATCCCTGGATATGTTGGCAGTAAATCCGGTCGTCGGACTATCCGAACACATACGTACCTAGTACTACATTTTTACCGATTTACAAGACATGATTGGCTTCTAGCAAAGCACCGTGCCTACCTAATTCTCCAGAAATATTCTTAAAGGAATATATAATATGTATCAGGCGTAGTATACGTAGTATTGCGTATTGCGATCCAGTATCGGATGCCACATGCAAGGCCTGAGGTTGGAACTGTGTCTGCCCCGTACGAAGCACATATCAGATCTCTGATAACTAGTCTCTATAATCGGATAAACATGACATAGTCATATTATCCCGATAGCTGCAGCATATAAGAGTACCAGTTCCTTATCCAACGTGACCATCATCTCCATATGACTGGAGTGATACTTCCATCTTGACATCACATCCAATACACTATGATTCTCAATATACCCAGAAGAGGCGTACACAGAACATGTTAAAGCCCCGGATGACCAAAACCAAAGTATATTGATTGTCGCAAGTATTAGTGATGCAAGTCTCAGGTTAAGACCAAATACACCTACCCTAATTCGGACTTCCATAGACACATAGTCATACTACCAATGGAATTCCGAGGGGTCTATCCAGAGCGAAGCTGTTTCCATACCATCGGTAAACAAAACCTCCTATTACACTTGCATAAGTATCCAATACTTAAATATATGAGAACTATGTCGTTATGCTCCTACAACGCGCAAAAGTGCAATACTAGTCTATTCCGCATTATCGATGTCCAATCTCGATAATACTACAACTAGAGATATTTTAATTATTAAACCTTAGTGGATTAATAATGTCTCATATCTTATTAATCCGGAACTAATCATATGGACTTTTATCATTTATATATCCCGGTAATCCAATTACAAATGATAAAAGAGCAATTCACTTTGTCACATAGTTAATTTGTACAACAACATCATGTTCTGTACAAATAGTGATGCTATGGGTCATAATTATCCAACTGTGTCACCATCTCAGAATCCGATTGCCACGCGTCCATGATCAATGGCTCGTCGCGACACGCAAAGCCAAAATTTTTCTATAAATAGAGGCCGTAATTTCATTTGTAATTCATACTTTCTTCTAAGGAATTCCGTAAGAATACTAAGAAGATTGTATCTTGTTTGTTTATTTACAGCTTTCTGTATTTAATTTTATTTACTTTTACACAATAGTACTTTCTTTTCTTTACTTTTCAGTAATTACTTTTCAGCAATGAAGAGGTAACTCCCCCTGCTGGGGTGAAAGGTAAAGCTTTTATTAATAATATTTAGATTAATCTCCCTTAATTATAATATATAAACTATTTAAAACCTGACTTAATGAGGATACCGCCTTTATGGTCGGTTGGACTTAATGAAATTGGTTTTAACCTGACTAAACATGGATACCGCCTGTATAGTCGGTTGGAATTAATTATAAATTTGACTTAATCAGGATATCGCCTATATGGTCGGTTGGTAATTATCACTCAAAGTGAATATATTATAATAAGGGATATATCTAAATAAAAGTAATAAAAGTGGATCCTCTAACCCCCATCATTTTCTTTTATTATACTTTTACCCTTTTCATTTCGAGCATTTACTTTATGTCATTTAATTTTATTTACGCTTTTACTAGCCTTAGTTATGTGTGGTAACTAAACCCGTTATCTGGGTTGTGATGAATTCCAATATCACCGGTTTATAAGGGGTTATTTTATAGTTTGGGTAATATAAATGTTTACTTATTAAGTCTTAAGCTTAATGCTTCTTGTTAACTGGCCATTAATAATATTGATCTAGTAAACTTTAAATAAACTTGCAAAGGAATTTTAGTTTTCCTTGAGGATAGATAACCCTTTAATAGATTTCCTTACAGGATAGACATATACCTGTCGGGCGGGGGTAGCTATAATTGGAACTTAATCTTAATGAATCTAGGTAACTTGGTTGACATAGACATATGATTAATTGGGTTACACTAGGTATTTGCATCTGACCATCGACAAAGGCTTTTGCATAATTTCATGTTCCATGTTAGTAAACTAATATATTACACAAACATTAGAAAACCACTTCATCTGTAAAAGATATTGGAATGATTAACAACCCTGGATAGTTTAATAATATTGAATTTTCTTTATTCTACTTTCGCGCTGCTTTCACTTGTTTTAAATTTAAAATCACATCCAAACAAACAACCAATCCATTAGATACTTGTAAAAATTTGGCTTCATAAATTAATAGCTTAGGTATTAAGTCCTCATGGAATCGATACTTTTTATACTACTTGAACGATACGTGCGCTTGTGTTATACGCGTGTGATTACGCCAGTCAAGTTTTTGGCGCCGTTGCCAGGGACTTTTTTATCTTTCAATATTAATTTTAGGGTTATATACCTTTACTTGTATCTAATTTCTTTTTACTTATTATTTCTATTTTCTTGTGTTTTAGGTTCTCAGACAATACATGAGACGAACCAGAAGCTTTGAGATCCGACTGCTTGACCCAGAAATTGAAAGAACCATCAGACAGTTGAGAATGGAAAGGGGAGAAGGCCAAGAAGCACTGATCAACATAGAACCTGAACCTTTGGAAGTTGCACCACCAATTCCCATTCGAGACAGAACTATTCTGGTGGTTGACAACTTCATTTCATGCATTGTACTTCTCCTTTACCAGTAAATGCGTGTGACATCAAAACATGCATTCAGATGATACAACAGTCAGTTCAGTTTGGGGGTAATGCAACTGAATATCCTAATGCCAACATCAGTAACTTCCTGGAAGTTTGTGGCACTTTCAATTACAACCGAGCAGCTGAAGAAGCAATGAGACTGCGTGTTTTCCCATATTCCTTGAAATATAGCACTAAAGCTTGGCTATATTCACTACCAGCAGGTTTCATTAAAACTTGGAACACTCTAGCCACCCAATTCCTTGCAAAATACTTTCCACCAGCCGGATCTGCAAAGTTGAGGAATGACATCACATCCTTTGTACAACATGACTCAGAATCCCTCTGCGAAGCTTGGGAAAGGTACAAAGATTTACTCAAAAAATATCCTCACCATGAGATTGCAAAGTGGCTACAGTCCAAACCTTCTATAATGGACTTTCTGGAATAATGAGAACCACAATTGATGCTATTGCTGGAGGTGCTTTAATGGTAAAAGGAGAAGATCAGGCCTGGGACCTAATTGAAGAAATGACCAACAATAATTCATTGTGGCCAATAGAAATGAGCATGATCCAAAGAATTACTGGAATTTATGAAGTTGGAGCCAACACAACAGTGAATGCCAAGCTAGATCAGATATGTAAATTTATAGAAACACTTAGCATGCAAGGTAATGCTGGATCCACAAGTTCACCATATGGAGGAGCACCAGAGACAAACCAACATGAAGAGACGATGAATTATGTCAACAATTTCAACAGTCGGGGGAACAATCCATATTTCAACACCTACAACTCAGGGTGGATGAATCATCCCAATTTCACATGGAGTAACAATTCAGGGAAAAAGAACTATCCATCACCTGGATTCCAACAAAAAAATAAAGATCAGAACCATGAAAAAGAACCAGGAATAGCAGAAGTGCTAGCTCAGTTAAGAAAATATGATGTTATGTTTCAAAACCAATCAGCTTCTATAAAAGCACTGGAGAATCAAATTGGACAATTGGCCAATGCTCAGAGTTACAGACCGCCAGGTAACCTTCCTAGTAACACAGAACCAAATCCAAGGAACCGGGGGAATGAGCAATGTCAAGCCATTACTTTGAAAAGCGGTACTGAAATCAATAAAGATGTTAGAATCGAGGCATCCATTGAAGAAGTTCCAAAAGATGCAGTTCCACAGATGGATGAATAAGAAGCAAATGAAAAAGATCAAGAAATAATCATTTTACCTCCATCTTTTCCATAGCATCTCTAGAAAAAAAAACTGGACAAACAATTTGCTTGATTCCTGAAAGCTACATATCAACATCCCATTTGTAGAAGCATTGGAAGAAATGCCCAGCTATGTCAAATTCATGAAAGACATTCTTTCACGAAAGCGGAGATTGGGAGATTACGAGACAGTAACATTAACGGAAGAATGCAGTGCCATCATTCAGAGGAAACTTCCCCCAAAGATGAAAGATCCTGACAGTTTCACTGTCCCATGCACCTTTGGAGAACATTACATCGGTAAAGCTTTATGTGATTTAGGTGCAAGTGTTAATTTGATGCCTTTTTCGATTTACAGGAAACTGCAGATTGGAGAAGCAATGCCCACCTCAATCTCTCTACAACTTGCTGATAGAACACTCGTATTTCCGAAAGGAGTAGTTGAAGATGTGCTGGTCAAAGTTGATAAACTCATTCTCCCAATAGATTTCATTATCCTTGACATGGAAGAAGATAAAGACGTACCTATCATCCTTGGGAGACCATTCTTGGCTACAGGTCGAACTGTTATTGATGTGCAAAAAGGAGAACTAACCATGAAAGTGTAGGACCAATAAGTTACCTTCAATGTTTTCAAAGCCATGAAATTCCCGAGTGATGAAAATGAGAATGAATGTTTTACAATTGATGTTGTGGATAGTATCATCCAGGATACTGATGCAATGCCACTTCCCACGAATAAACTTGAAGCTTGCATCACCAACATGACTGACAGCGAACTAGATGCTGAAATTCTGGAATGTATCAACTATCTAGACAAACCATTTCGTTTCAAATCAACACCACAAGTGGAAAGTCTGGAATTACCAAAAAAATGAGCGAATCAAGCCTTCGATTGAAGGACCACCACAGCTGGAGCTAAAGTTACTACCGAGCCATCTCAGGTATGCATTCTTAGGAAACTCTTCTGAATTACCTGTGATTATTTCTTCTTCGCTAATATTGGAGCACGAATAAAATTTGCTGAGAGTGTTACGAGAACACAAGAAAGCTATTGGTTGGACTATAGTAGATATTCAAGGCATTAGTCCATCATTTTGCATGCACAAGATTCTGATGAACGATGAGTACAAACCCACAATGAAGCATCAAATGAGACTAAATCCAAACATGAAGGAGGTCGTGAAGAAAGAAATTATCAAATGGTTGGATGCTGACATCATTTACCCTATCTCTGACAGCACTTGGGTGAGTCCTATGTAATGTGTGCCAAAGAAAACAGAAATTGATGTAGTCACAAATGAAAAGAACGAGCTGATTCCAACAAGGACAGTGACTGGATGGAGAGTATGCATGGACTACATGAAGCTGAACAAAGCAACAAGGAAAGATCATTTCCCGCTACTATTCATTGACCAGATGCTAGACAGACTGGCTGGACATGAGTTCTATTATTTTTTGGACGGATACTCGGGGTACAATCAGATTTCCATCGCTCCAGAAGATCAGGAGAATACCACTTTTATATGTCTGTATGGCATTTTTGCTTTCCGTAGGATGCCATTTGGACTATGTAATACCCCTGCCACATTTCAACGTTGCATGATGGCCATCTTCTCAGACATGCTGGAACAAAGTATGGAGGTTTTCATGGATAATTTCTCTGTGTTTGGAGATTCTTTCGACCACCGCTTGTAAAATCTGGAACAAGTGTTACAAAGATGCGAAGATACCAACCTGGTACTCAATTGGGCAAAATGCCACTTCATGGTGAACGAAGGCATCATTATGGGACATCGGACCTTACAAAAAGGAATCGAGGTAGACAAGGCAAAGATCGAAACAATTGAAAAACTACCTTTACCAACATCTGTCAAAGGGATTCAGAGTTTTCTCGGATATGTTGGCTTTTACAGGGATTTATCAAAGACTTCTCAAAGATTGCTAAACCTCTGTGCAATCTTCTGGAGAAATATGTACCTTTCAACTTCACCAAAGAATGCCACGAAGCTTTTGAGATCTTAAAACAGAAGCTGGTCTCTGCTCCCATCATAGTAGCACCAGACTGGACCCTTCCATTTGAGGTGATGTGTGATGCTAGTGATTTTACTGTAGGTGCAATTTTGGGACAACGCAAAGTAAAAATTTTCCACACCATTTACTACTCCAGTAGAACTCTGAATGAAGCTCAACTTAACTACACAACCACTGAAAAGAAGTTGCTTGCAGTTGTGTTTTCTTTTGATAAATTTTTCTCATATCTGTTGGGTCCCAAAGTAGTGGTCTACACAGATCATTCAACAATCAAATACCTGATCGCAAAGAAAGTTGGAAAACCCAGATTGATTTGTTGGATACTTCTATTATAAGAATTTGACGTGGAGATCAGAGACAGGAAAGAGACAGAAAACCAAGTGGCAGATCATTTATCGAGGCTCGAGAATGGAGAAACAGCTGGCAATGAACTGATAATCAAAGAAACTTTTCCAGATGAATAGTTATTTGCCATGAAACAGCATGATGTCCCTTGGTATGATGACTATGTCAACTACATAGTATCGAGAAAATGGCCGTTAGAATGGACAACTCAGCAACGAAAGAAGTTCTTCAAAGAAGTCAAACACTATGTCTGGGATGAGCCGTACCTGTTCAAATGCCGTGCTGATCAATTACTGAGATGTTATGTTCCGCATGAGGAGGTCAATAGTGTCTTGCAGCATTGTCATTCATCCCCATACGGTGGACACTTCAGCGGGAATAAAATGCGGCCAAAGTCCTTCAATCAGGTTTTTTCTGACCCACTCTGTTTAATGATGCTTATCTATTTGCTCTTCAATGTGACAGGTGCCAGAGAACGTGAAATATATCGAGAAATGAAGGACCTCTGTAAAATATTCTGTAAGTGGAGATATTTGATGTATGAGGGATTGATTTTATGGGATCCTTTGTTCTATCATTCGGAAACCTGTACATACTAGTCGCAGTAGACTACGTCTCCAAATGGGTTGAAGTCATAACACTGCCATCAAATGATTCAAACGTGGTGATAAAATTCCTTAAAAAGAATATTTTCACTCGCTTCGGAACACCTCGTGCAATTATCAGTGATGGTGGCACACATTTCTACAGTAGATACTTTGATGTACTCCTATCCAAATATGGAGTTACTCATAAAGTTGCCACTGCCTACCATCCGCAGTCAAACAGGTTGAAGTTTCAAACAAGGAGATTAAAAGAATCTTGGAAAGAACCATTGGATCAACAAGGAGGGACTGGTCTATAAAATTGGATGACGTATTATGGGCCTTCCGGACATCTTACAAGACACCCATTGGTATGTCCCCATATCGAATGGTGTTTGGGAAAGCATTTCATCTGCCAGTGGAGCTTGAACATAAGGCGTACTGGGCACTGAAGAAGTTAAATCTTGATCCACAAGCAGCAGGAGAAAATCGACTCCACCAACTCAATGAATTGGAGGAGTTTTGCCTACAGGCTTATGAGAATGCCAGATTATACAAAGAAAATACCAAAAAATGGCATTATCGAAAAATAGTGCGCAGACAACTGAAA
This sequence comes from Zanthoxylum bungeanum, assembly GCA_019454045.1. NCBI lineage: Eukaryota > Viridiplantae > Streptophyta > Magnoliopsida > Sapindales > Rutaceae > Zanthoxylum > Zanthoxylum bungeanum. The sequence goes on from SKCR01035126.1 coordinate 194,874, forward strand.
CCAAGGCAGCATGTGTTGTTATACAATTCAAGGTTGAAACTTTTCCCTGGAAAGTTAAAATCAAGGTGGTCAGGTATATTTATAATCACTCAGGTTTTACCATATGAAGCTGTTGAGTTACTTGATCCTAACACCAATGAAACATTCAAGGTTAGCAGCCAGCGTGTCAAGCACTACTAGGAGAATCATTTGACAGACAAAAAGAAAGTGTCACACTTTCAGATCCAGCCTAATGTTTGGGCAGTCATGTCTAGCTAACGACGTTAAACTTAGCGCTAGCATGGAGGCAACCCATGCAAATTATGTATATATTCAGATTTTGTGTGTTTCATTTGTGTAGGTAAAGTCACATTTCCGAATGGAAGACGTTCTCACAAATCTTCACAAGCAATTTCCTTCTCTCCCTCAAAACTCTCTGATGAAAGCTAGAAAGCTCGCTTGGAACGAATGAGACTGCTGATGATCAAAGGTATAACTAATGACATTCGTTGGATTATTGAAGCACGAGTCTGATTGGCAGGTGAGTCTTTGTTGGACAATTATGACCCATAGCATCACTATTTATACAGAACATGGCGTTGTTGTACAAATTAACTATGTGACAAAGGAAATTGTTATTTTTCGTTTGTAATTGGATTACTCGGATATATAAATGATAAAATTCCTTATGATTAGTTCCGGATTAATAAGATATGAGACAGTATTAATCCATAAAGTTTAATCATTAAATATCCCTAGTCGTAGTATTATCGAGATTGGACATCGATAATACGGAATAGACTAGTATTACACTTGTGCGTGTTATGGAAGTGTAATGGCATAGTTCTCATATATTTGGGTATTGGATACTCTTGCAAGTGTAATAGGAGGTTCTGTTTACCGATGGTACGAAAACAGCTTCGCTCTGGATAGACCCCTCGGAATCTCATTGGTAGTATGACTATGTGTCTATGGGAATCCGAATCAGGGTAGGTGTATTTGGTCTTAACCTGAGACTTGCATCGCTAATACTTGAGACAATCAATATACTTTGGTTTTGGTCATCCGGGGCTTTAAGAGGTTATGTGTATGCCTCTTCTGGGTATACTGAGAATCGTAGTGTATTGGGTGTGATGTCAATATGGAAGTATCACTTCAGTCATATGGAGATGATGATCACGCAGTGATACAGAACTGGTACTCTAAGTGCTATAGCCATCGGGGAAGTATGACTAGGTCATGACTTTCCGATCATAAAGAGACTAGTTGCTAGTGATCCGATATATGCTTCGTACGGGGCAGACACAACTCCAGCCACAGGCCTAGCATGTGACATCCGATACGAGATCGTAATACACAATACTACGTATACTACGCCTGACAAAGATATTTTATTCCGTAGAAGAATATTTCTGGAGAATTTGGTAGGCACGGTGCCTTGCTAGAGGACAACCATGTCTTGTAAATCGGTAAAAATGTGGTACCGGGTACGCACGTATTCGGATAGTCCGATGACCGAGTTTACTGCCAACATATCCAGGGATCTCTTGGGTCGCATCCCAAAGATTCACCGATGATATTTGACTCGAACAGTATTAATCTGGGATGAATTAAGAGAGAGAAAATTAATCTGGGATTAATTAAGGCGAGAATTAATCTGGGATTAATTAAGAGAGAGAAAATTAATTTAGGATTAATTACGGCAAGAATTAATCTGGGACTAATTATTAGAGAAAGAATTAATCTGGGATTAATTGCGTCGAGAATTAATCTGGGATTAATTACGTCGAGAATTAATCTGGGATTAATTGCGTCGAGAATTTATCTGGGATTAAATTCGTCGAGAAAAGAGAACGCGATTAATTTGGAATTAATCGGTAAAGTAAATTTAATGGTGAAATTGGATTTTATTATTTAATTTATTTAATTGAGCTAAAATAATATATTAGATATATTAATTGAAATTAAATTTCAATGGGGAATTAAAATTGGATTTTAATTCGTGCGAACGAATTAATTTAGAATTAATCCGTAAGCGACCTTAATAATAATTTTGCGAGGCATAATTATTTAATTAAATTAGATTTAATTACGTCGCGATGGGAAATTCATTTAATCGGATTAAACGAACCCGAGCCCAAAGTGTGTTGTATAACTAATTTGAATTTTGAATTCAAAGTGGTGGGACCCACTCACTTATATCAACTAGTCATTTTTTTATGAAAGTTGTTGGGATATTGAATTGGATTTTACTAACCCATCAAACCTACCAACTAAAATTAGCAATTAATGATTTTTTGGAAATTTTTTTATTACTTTCTCTCTCTGTTTGGCCGATTGGCCATTAATATATTCTCTTTCAATTTTGGCGAATGGCCTATGTCTGATTGATTTGGAAAAAAGCATTTTTTTTCCTTTTCTTTTAGAAAGAAGGCATTTTGGCCGAATGAAAGAAATAGAAGGCAATTGTCCTCTGCATATTTTGAAAATACCGAAAAGGCATTTAGCCTTTTTCCTTTTGAAGGCAGGCCGAATTGGCCTCTTATTAGCTTGGCCGAAAGCAACAAAAGTAATTGGTTTTCTCTGTCTTTTGAAGACTGTGGATTGCTTCTCTCTCTCTTGGGCAATTTTGCTTCTCCTTGGGAGATAAAATTTGTTCCATTTTATTCTTGCTAGCACATATGGGAGTCAAATGAAGGTAATAGGGATACTCACCCATGAGCTTGGAAGCTTCAACATCCATGGAATTTTTGAAATCCTAAATCCGATCAATGTAAGTATTCCACAACTTTCTTAATTAATTCACACAATAATCACGCTTAGAGATCCCGTGGCATGTCTAGGATACTTACACTATTATCAGAGCGAGATCTAAGCTTGATTTAATTTATAGGGTTTATGGACTTTAATTTGGAATTTTGGCTTGGAGCTTGATTTTGCCTAAATTGATTGTTGGGATATGTTTATATGATGTTCAATTGAATTTTGTGCATTGTTGGAATTGAGTAAAATTGATTAGATTAATTTTCCTTAATTCCTACCTATTGGCCGAAAATTACCCTAGGAAGCTCATGGTCAATTTTTGAATTAGACAATTGGATATGTTGATTCACATGAAATTGAATGTTAATTGTTGATTTATTTGGATTGAAATCAAATTGGATGTTAATTTCATGTATTGCTGTGAGTATGAAGCATGTTGGAATGGATTGATTGTGCTTTAATTTGTGTTGGACATAAATTAAAATGTTAAGTATAATTAATTAAATTAATTGGTATTTTGGAAATATTAGATTAATTGATTAATTGTACTAATTACACTTGAATTGAATTAATGTGTAATTTGGAATAATGTATTAATTTAATTTGTTGTATTTGGGCTAATGGGCTTGGTTGGGCCAAATTTTAATCTTGGATTATATTTGGGCCTAAACCATTTCCATAAAGTCCAAAATATGACTATTGGACATTTAATAATTTAATTGGGCCTAATGGGCCAAAATTGATTTTATGGCATAGGGTGATTCCTATTGGGCCTAGGCATTATGGGTTAGATCCATTTTGGCCAAAAGCCCAAGCCTAAAGAATTAATTAAAAGCCCATTGGACTTTAATTGAATAGTATTGGATACTAATTGGGCATTTGAGACCCATTAAGATTGGATTTGGAATCCAAGTCTTTAAGGCACATAAATAAGTGTAATTATTTAATTTGGAATTAAATATGAATTAGTATTGGATACAATATAAATTGGATTTAAAATTGTAGTTCGATATAATTCAAGAATACGTACTTTGAGTATTTATTCTTAAACGAGTTGGACTCGCGCAAATCAAATTATTGTTTGAACATTGGATGGTCATTAATTTAAAGATTAATTAATTGGATTAGATTGATTGACAGCATGCTTTGTGTGAATACTTGGATGTATGAATGAATAATGTATATCAGATAGATATTAGAAGGGTGAGGGAAATTTTGGAAATTGTTGTAATAAATTTAGAATTTATTAAATTGGACCTTCGTGTCTAGCCTATTACCTCTTTTCTCATTGTATTTCTCTTCTCACGAATTCCCCTCAATGTAAATGAGGTTTCTTTAGAAGTATTATGTAATTGGGTAGAAGTAAGAATAGTGCTAGCGGGAGAGAGGAAATGTAGAGATTTGTTCTAGGAACAAAGTTTATTATATATCCATCCGCATATCATTATAATTTTATTCGCGCCTTATTATGCTTTTAGAATGCATGCTTAAGGTTGTATGATGAGACCTAATTAAAGATAATAAATTGGTTGCCAAATAGCGACAAAAACCCTCATTTTATATTAAACGGTTTTCCTTCCATTGAGTGATTATTTCTCAAGATCCAAGATTGGCATTGGTTTGTCGGCCAAAGTCAAGACCTTTGTCCATCGCGGATGTATTTGAATCACGAAAGCTTTATTCCATATCGTACGTCTTGGGTAAGTTGTGATTTGTTGGCCAAAGTCAAGGTCACTTCTTGTTCATCGACCTCGATTACGAAGCTTTCCCATTGTCAATGGGTCACGCTTAATTGGTTTCATTAAGCTTGTTTAGCCAAAGCCAAAGCTTAGTTGATTCAGAGGAAAAAGGTTAGGAAATATATTGGATATATTGGCATATATTGGATATATGTTTCGGACTTTGAGGTTCACCTACTGGATCTAGGAATTGGATGGGATCCAATTGATCTTAGAGATCTACTTAGTTAAGTTTCATACAACTTGTTGGCCAAAGTCAAGGTTGTGTGTTATTTAACGGGATCCTAGCCCACTAGGAAACTAGGTTTCCCGAGTACTCCACAGAGAGTTAGAGGCTCGCCGAAAAATAATGGGAGGCAAGTATTAAATTTGAAATTTCGTTTAAATATTTGCCAATACGCGCTCATTTCATTTTTCGTCATTAATTATTTATAAATATATTAGTTGGACTAATATTCAATTGTTGTTTTAATTAAATAGTTGGACTGTATTCAAACTACTTCATTTGTAGTTGGTTATATAATTGGATTATGGTAATCAATACATTTGAATGTAACCGATCAATTGTAGTTGATTATATAGTTAGACTATAGTAATCATTATATTCAATTGTACCTGAAATTGTTGATTAGATAGTTGGACTATTGCAATCAAGATGGCTGAAAGATTAGCGTCAAAGGACATAATCCTGGGGAAAATATCTTTAACAGCTTTAATTTTCAGATTGGGAATATAACTTTATGATAGTCTTGGGAGCTGAGAAGTTATTCTATTTGATAGAGAAACCTCTCGAGCATGAGTCTGGAGTTGAGCGAATAGTAGAACATGAGCTTAGGAAGACTCATTGTTATGATAACTTTAGTGCTGAATCCGTTATGCACAGCCAGAGCTTCTTAAAAATACATATCCCAAGTTGTCTACCTAAACTGTGGCAAACGGGGTCACTAGAAGTGTGACTGCCGTATGGACAAGGCATACATGAAGGAAGTGAATGAGGGACAAGGTTCCGGCTTCAAGTATATTTATTATAAACATGTTCACTACTAGTTTTAAAATTGGATTTTTGATACTAGAGGTGGTACATAAACATATGTACTAATGTGGATCTGCTGATTAGCAGGAAACTGGCTTCGGATGAGATCGACCTGCGAGTCAGAAACGGGACGACAGTTGCTGTTTTGGTCGTAGAAACCTATGTTTTGGAACTACCCTTCGGGCATTTACTTAAATTAGAAGACTGTTATAATGTATCTAGTTTGACTAGGAACATTATCTCTGTATCTAGTTTAACCTGTTGCGGCTATACCTTTATATTCTGAAACACAGGGTGTTTTGTTTATAAAGATGATATTGAGATAAGCACATTAGATGTGAATAACAATATTTATATTTAGAATATAAATGAATCTTAAATATATAATATGACAAACAAATAGCTCAAATTGAGTGAATCAAATGAGACTTAAAAGTGGCATTGTTGTCTGGGACACACTAACAAGACTCGTATATCCACACTTTTGAAGAGTGGATACTAGGACGGATTTCATACTAATTCAAATTATGTCTACGAATCTAGTTTATTAGGCAAAATACCTAAAACGCCTTTTACTTGGTAAAAGTACAAGTGCCACCAATCTGTTAGCCTTCGTTCATAGTGACGTAAGTGGGCTCATGTCTAGCTAGGCTAGAGGTGGTTATGAATACTTCGTAACCTTTACGGATGTGGCATCGCGTTACGGTTATGTGTATCTTATGAAACACAAGTCAGAAACTTTTGAGTAATTCAAAGAGTTTCGACACGAAGTAAGAAAACAGACTGGTAAAAGTATTAAAACATTACGGTCGGACCATAGTGTAAAATACTTAGACATATAAGTTTCAAGATTACTTGAAAGAGTATGGTATTCTTTCACAGTGGACTCCTCCCGGAACACCTCAATTTAACGGTGTGTCCGAACGGAGAAACCGAACTTTGTTGGACATCGTAAGGTTGATGATGAGTCGCTCTGAGCTACCAATTTCCTTCACAGGATACGCATTGAACAGTGCAATACTTATTTTGAATAAGGTTTCATGAAAAATTATTAGACAGACTTCATATTAGATATGAACAGGAAAGAAACCGGGTTTCTCATTCCTGAAGATTTGGGAATGCTGGGCATACGCTATATGTTTGGATGGTACCAAACTAGAACCCAAATCGGATAAGTGCCTATTTGTAGGTTGTCCTAGGGAAACCAAAGTATAGTACTTATACAACTCACAAGAGAACAATGTAATTGTTGCTCTCCATGCGACTTTCCTAAGAGGAATTCCTATATGCAATGGTAAGTGGGAGGAAAGTAAAACTCGATGAAAATCAGAGTAATACTATTCCGGGCACCGAATCTTCACGGAACACCAACAGTTCATCAGAGATGAAACTGTACCAATAATCTTCGAATACACAAGAACCGCGTAGGTCAGAGAGAGTCAGGAAACAACCTGGGAGGTATGGGTTTCTGATCTTACCTCATGTAGATATCAATCTTATTGAGGAAGACAATCTGGCTACGTATAAGGAAGTGATACAAGGTATCGACTCCTTTTATAGCAAAGTGCCATGAAGTCCGAAATGGATTCCATGTATATCAACCAAGTTTGGATACTAGTTGAAGTACCAGAAGGCATCGTGCCTATTGGTACTAAATGTGTCTTCAAGGAAGACATACATGGATGGCAACATACAAATGTACAAAGCTAGGCTTGTACAAAAAGGGTATCGTCAACGACATAGTGTTGACTACGACGAAACTTTTTCACCTGTTGCCATGATTAAATCCATTCGGATAATGCTTGCTATAACTGCATATTTCGTTTATGAAATATGACAGCTGGACGCCAAAATTGCTTTCATTAACGGAAACCTTTTGAAGGATGTTTGTATGCAACATCCTGACGCTTTTGTCATGCCAAAATATACAAACAAGGTTTGCAAGTTAAACCGATCCATTCATGGATTGAAGCAAGCATTGCGTTCTTGGAACCAACGTTTTGATGTAATCTTAATGGTATATGATTTAATTCAAAACTAAGATGATTCTTTTGTATATAAGAAGGTTAGTTGGAGTGCACTGAAAATGATTGTCCTATAAGTTGATGATGTATTGCTTCTTAGCAATAACATTCCAATGATATAATCGGTGAAAGCTTGGCTTTCATGAAAAATTCCCCACGGAATACCTAGGAGAAGCAGGCTTTATTCTAGGAATAAAGATCTACTGGGATAGATCTAAAAACTTGCTAACACTCTCCCAGTGTTCGTACGTTTTGAAAATATACGTGACCTGATGTCTCATATGCTTTGAGCATATATAGATGCAGTTAGACCAATCCAGGTGATGGTCACTGGATTGAATTAAAGAACATCCTTGAGTATCTTAGATGAACCAAAGATGCTTTCTGAGAATATGGGGAAAGGAGAACTTGAGGTGACTAAGTTCACCGCAGCAAGTTTCCAAACCGATGAAAACCACTGTAAGTCGTAATAAGGGTATGTATATAGTTTGAATAACGGAACAGTGGGCTGGAAATCTTCCAAGCAAGATACTATTGCTGAATAAACAACAATAGGCTAAGGAATCGCGGTCTCGTCAATGATCCAAGTAGTTCTGTTAGCAGCTGAGCTAGGCTACAACACAGGCTAAGGAATCGCGGTCTCGTCAATGATCCAAGTATGTACTTCAACTAATTCATCTGATTCGTTCGATCATACATCGTGGCGATGTGATGATCGAATAAATCGCATCAGATGATAACATTATAAATCCGCTGACGAAAGCTGTTTCTCAGCAGAAATTTGAGCAACCCGTATATAGTTAGATGTTAGACACTTGAGTGATTGGCTATAGGTCAAGTGGGAGATTTTTGGACAATTATGACCCATAGCATCACTATTTGTACAGAACATGACGCTGTTGTACAAATTAACTATGTGACAAAGGAAATTGCTCTTTTATCATTTGTAATTGGATTACTCGGATATATAAATGATAAAAGTCCTTATGATTAGTTCTGGATTAATAAGATATGAGATAATATTAATCCACAAAGGTTTAATCATTAAATATCCCTAGTCGTAGTATTATCGAGACTGGACATCGATAATACGGAATAGGCTAGTATTACACTTGTGCGTGTTATGGAAGCGTAACGACATAGTTCTCATATATTTGGGTATTGGATACTCATGCAAGTGTATTATGAGGTTCTGTTTACCGATGGTATGGAAACAGCTTCACTCTGGATAGACCCCTCAGAATCCCATTGGTAGTATGACTATGTGTCTATGGGAATCCGAATCAGGGTAGGTGTATTTGGTCTTAACCTGAGACTTGCATCGCTAATACTTGCGACAATCAATATACTTTGGTTTTGGTCGTCCGGGGCTTTAACAGATTCTGTGTACGCCTCTTCTGAGTATACTGAGAATCGTAGTGTATTGGGTGTGATGTCAAGATGGAAGTATTGACCGGTGCGTAATCACACGCGTATAACGCAAGCGCACGTATCGTTCAAGTAGTATAAAAAGTATCGATCCCACGTGGAGTTAATACCTAATCTATTAATTTTATGAGGTCAAATGATTACTAGTATTTAACAGGTTGTTTGATTGATTTGAAATGGTGATGATTCTATATTTAAAAACAAGTAAATAAAATTGCACGAAAGTATGTTTAAGAAAATTCAATATTAGGAAACTATCTAGGGTTTTGAATCTTTCTAATATCCTTTAAAAGATGAAGCGGTTATTTCATGTTTGTGTAATAAATCGGTTTACTAACCTGGAACACTAAATTATGCGAAAGCCTCTGTCGATGGTCAGACGCAATTACCCAGTTTAACCCAATTGAACCATATGTCTATGTCAACCAAATTATCTGAATTCATTAAGTTTAAGTTCCAATTATGGCTACCCCCGTCCGACAGGTATATGTCTATCCTGTAAGGAAATCTATTAAAGGGTTATCTATCCTCAAGGAAGATCGTGGGCTATTAAGTCTAAGGCTGAAACCTAAAATTCCTTTGTCAAGTTTATTTTAGATTTACCAGATCAATCTTATTAGTGGCCAATTAACAAGACGAATTAAGCTTAAGACTTAATAAGTAAACCTTTAAATTACCCAAACTATAAAATAACCCCTTATAAATCGGTGATATTAGAATTCATCACAACCCCAGATAACTAACTTAATTACGACACATAACTATGGCTAGTAAAAACTTAAATAAAATAAAAGATATAAAGTAAATTGCTGAAAAGTAAATGACGGAAAGTAAATGCTGAAATTAAATACTGAAAAATTAAATGCTGAAAAGTAAATGCTGAAAGTAAATTACTGAAAAGTAAATGCTGAAAGTAAATTGCTGAAAAGTAAATGCTGAAAATAAATTGCTGAAAAGTAAATAAAGTAAAAGTACAATAAAATAAAATGCTAAGGTAAAATGATCCACTTTTATTACTTCTATTTTAGATATCTCCCTTAATATAATATATTAACTTTGCATGATAATTACCAACCAGCCATATAGGCGGTATCCAGATAAAGTCAAATTAATAATTAATTACCAACCGACCAATCAGGCGGTATCCTCGTTAAGTCAGGTTTTAACTAGTTTATATATTATAATTAAGGAGATTAATCAAAATATTAGTAATAAAAGTTTTACCTTTTACCCCCAACAAAGGGGAGTTACCTCCTCATTGCTGAAAAGTAAAAACTGAAAATTAAAGAAAGAAAAGTATTGTGCGTAAAAGTAAATTGCGGAAAGTAAAAACTGAAAAGTAAAGAAAAGAAAGTGCAAAAGTGGAAATTAATTACTGAAAGCTGTAAATAAACAAACAAGATACAATCTTCTTAGTATTCTTAAGGAATTCCTTAGAAGAAAGTATGAATTTACAAATGAAATGGCTGGGTATTTATAGGTAAAACTTTACCTCCATCAAATCATCCACCAAATCCCTTATTAATTGCTCCACTAATTTCTTATCATGTTTGGTGGTGATTTGATAATTTTTATTATTTATTTATTAATTTATTTTTTGCTTTGAAAATGTTTCAAAATGACTTTAATAATTACACACAACACACTTCTGGATGGTTCATCAATTTCAGGCATGAAATCTTCAGAATTCGAAATTATTTTATCTTTCAAAGTTGTAGATCCTTGAGTCTTCTTTCATCTGGAACTTGAATCTGCTCAATCAAATATCGGAGTAAAACGTTATGCCCAGAATACGACAGATGCGCAAAATTAGAATTTCCAAAACTACATTTCGTTAAAACGTTCTTTCAAGTTTCCAATCTCCAAAATTAATATGTCAAGTCCAATTTTTACCCTTATTTGACCCACATTTCGTCCTAAATGATTTAATTGGGTCCCAATATTATTTTATCTGCAAAATAAACAAAAACACATCAAAACGTTCATGAAACCCGAGAAACTAAACAAAATATTAAGTAAAAGGGGCGGTAAATACTGATATATTTTCCGCTCATCACACCCCAAACCTAACATTTTGCTAGTCCTCGAGCAAAAAAACAAAATAAAATACAAGAAACAATTAAAATTAAACGAAGCCACTTTCGTAGGGATCACGGTTGCATTTAGCATATGCAACAAGACTTTAAACCCCTATGTGTCCCTAGTGGACGAGTTATAGTCTCGTGAGGGCTTACAGCAACGATACCCACAAACTTTTTACAAAAGTAAGAAGATAATAAAACTAATGCACACAAAAGTAAAAAGACTAGAGAAAATGGAATAAAGAAATTAGTGACTAAAGAGATGAAACATCTAATCCAAGTCAATAGTTGTTTTGTTTCATTCTAAATTACCGAATAAGTAAATTCTCCGATTATTTTTACCATTCTCCATATACACAGTCGAAAAAATATTAATCAGCTTATTTTTTCCCACAACAGTTATAAGTGCAGTTGATAAGAGAGTAATATTTTTCTCCTAAAGTTTTATCAGAATTCACATCTTTTTGCAGCAATGGAATAATTTTTCTGATTTTTTTCTTCGATTTTTGATTTTTTTTATTTATATACAATATCTTCTATCTATGTAGCGAGTGTTGGGTTGGTGGCTCCCAGACCAGTTGGCTTTAGGGCACCAGGTGTTAAGACACCCCTACGGACTTAATTATTCTGACTTCAGATATATATATTTTTGCAACATCCTTGATCCATTTAGCGAGCTTTGGGCCAGTGACTCCCAAACCAGTTGGCTTTAGGGCACTAGGTGTTAAAACACCCTTACAGACTACCATTATGTTTCTTTTGCTCAGCTGGAGTGGAGTCAGGATCGATATCAACAGGCAGTGGATAGATAGTGACATAAGTCAACTTTTCATACTCCAAGACAAGGCGTATGTTCATTTCCCATTCGAAATAGTTCTCGGCTCCTTTTAGCTTATTGGAATCCAAAAGTTTCATCAATGGATTATCGGCATGATTTAATGGATCACACACATCACTGTGTATTAGCTCCAGTAAATCTCCAGCACGGTGTCCAACACCTTGAAATGGGGCCTTTGTCATCTTTCCTTGGATACATGACTCACAAATCGGATAAGGATCTAAGGTAAGATTTTCAATCAAACTATCCTTCACCAATTTGGATAGACGTCTAACACCTATATGCATTTTACCCCAGCAAAGGGGAGTTACCTCCTCATTACTGAAAAGTAAAAACTGAAAATTAAAGAAAGAAAAGTATTGTGGGTAAATGTAAATTACGGAAAGTAAAAACTGAAAAGTAAAGAAAAGAAAGTGCGAAAGCGGAAATTAATTACTGAAAGCTGTAAATAAACAAACAAGATACAATAATCTTAGTATTCTTAAGGAATTCCTTAGAAGAAAGTATGAATTTACAAATGAAAAGGCTTGGTATTTATAGGCAAAATTTTTCCTCCATCAAATCATCCACCAAATCCATTATTAATTGCTTCACTAATTGCTTATCATGTTTGGTGGTGATTTGATAATTTTTATTATTTATTTATTAATTTATTTTTTGCTTTGAAAATGATTGAAAATGACTTTAATAATTACATACAAAACACTTCTGGATGGTTCATCAATTTCGGGCATGAAATCTTCAGAAGTCGAAATTATTTTATCTTCAAAGTTGTAGATACTTGAGTCATATTTAATCTGGAACTTGAATCAGCTCAATCCGATATCGGACTAAAACGTTATGCCCAAAATACGACAGATGTGCAAAATTGGAATTTCCAAAACTACACTTCGTTAAAACGCCCTTTCAAGTTTCCAATCTCCAAAATTAATATGTCAGGTCCAATTTTTTCCCTTATTTGACCCACATTTCGTCCTAAATGATTTCATTGCATCCCAATATTATTTTATCTGCAAAATAAACTAAAACACATCAAAACGTTCATCAAACCCGAGAAACTAAACAAAATATTAAGTAAAAGGGACGGTAAATATTGCTATATTTTCCGCTCATCACACCCCCAAACCTAACATTTTGCTAGTCCTCGAGCAAAACAAAAAAATAAAATACAAGAAACAATTAAAATTAAACTAAGCCACTTTCGTAGGGATCACGGTTGCATTTAGCGTATGCAACAAGCCTTTAAACCCCTAGGTGTCCCTAGTGGACGAGTTATAGTCTCGTGAGGGCTTACAGCAATGATACCCACAAACGTTTTACAAAAGTAAAAACATAATAAAACTAATGCACACAAAAGCAAAAAGACAAGAGAAAAGAGAATAAAGAAGTTAGTGACTAAATAGATGAAACATCTAATCCAAGTCAATAGTTGTTTTGTTTCATTCTAAATTACCGAATAAGTAAATTCTCCGATTATTTTTACCATTCTCCATATACACAGTCGACAAAATATTAATCACCTCATTTTTTCCCACAACAGTCACAAGTACAATTGATAAGAGAGTAATATTTTTGTCCTAAAGTTTTATAAGAATTCACATCTTTTTGCAGCAATGGAATAATTTTTCTAATTTTTCTGATTTTCTTCTTCGATTTTTTATTTTTTTTTATTTATATACAATATCATCCATCTATGTAGCGAGTGTTGGGTCGGTGGCTCCCAAACCAGTTGACTTTAGGGCACCAAGTGTTAAGACAACCCTACAGACATAATTACTCAGACTTCAGATATATATATTTTTGCCACATCCTTGATCCATGTAGCGAGTTTTGGGCCAGTGACTCCCAAACCAGTTGGCTTTAGGACACTACCTGTTAAAACACCCTTACAGACTTAATAACTCGGATCTCAGATGTTTTTTTTAGATGCTTCCTCCAATTAAAATAAAGCACTGAATATTACAAACTTTTCAATTATAGCTCATGTCCGTATGTTACTATGCATGTTGATAATACTTGCTAACTGAGCATATGAAGATCCATTTTAGTCAGTATTATTGAGAATTCACAAATTAAATAATTCAAAAGGAAATAAATAAAAATTAACTTGTTCCGAATTATGTTTGAGATACGTCTCAGGAGTGGAAACTCCTTACTCAGCTATCTCTTATAAATTTTACCTTTTTAGTCAAAATAAAAACACAAAAACGCAAAATATTTTTGTAATTTTTGAAAATTTTCAATTTTTTTTCGAAAATTTTTGGACTAGAAATAAAAACAACACACCACTAAAAACAAGATACTAATAAACTAATTCCCTCCCCCAAACCTAAATGAGACATTGTCCCCAATGTCTTAAACAGTAGAATAAGAGTTTATAAGATAGTACCTGGTTAGCTGAAATTCTACATGAAAAGTTAAAGGTTAAGATCCAGATTAATCCGACGCCTCTTACCACGATCGTCCTCGGACCAATTTATCTTTGAAAGGATAGGGTCAATTTGTGGTTCATAGGCTAAGATTTGGTCAATTAGATTCGGAGCAGTTCTGGCAGTGAAGAGGAGTTCTTTTAAAGGTTTTGACACGAACCCATTTCTCCGAGCATCATCAAGAAACACACAAAGAAAATCATAAAATCCTTCAACGTTGTACAGTCCAAGCGGTTTCTGGTGTATGTTCAGGTTCGCCCAAGATAATACTGTAAAAATTTCCTCCAATGTACCCAAGCCACTTGGCAAAGCAAAACAAACATCAGCGCGGTTAATCATTTCTACCAGCCGTTCAGACATACCCGGCATGATTAGTTCCTCTCCGTTTGATGGTACAATAAGATTTGCCTCTGCCAAGGGTTTTGGGATGATTCCCAAAATGTGACTGCCTCCTTCCTGTACGGCCTTTGAAACGATCCCCATTAGTCCAAGATTGCCACCGCCATATACTAAGTGCATATTCCTTGCAGCTAAGACTCGACCCAATTCCTGTGCTGCTTCTACGTATTGTGGCTTAACACCAACACTAGTACCGCAAAACACACAGATGTTTTCAACTCGTCTTCTTGAAGTGGCTTCCATATTTTACTCTGGATGTCTTCAAAAGTGCAATGATCTTCGTGGTTATCAGACACAATTCCTGCCAATCAGACCCGTGCTTCAATAATCCAACGAATGTCAGTAGGAATACCTTTGATCATCAGTAACCTTATCCGTTCCAAGCGAGCTTTGTAGAATTTCATCAGAGATTTTTGAGGGAGAGAAGGAAATTACTTGTGAAGGTTTGCGAGAACTTCTTCCATCCTGAAATGACTTAACCTGCAAAAACTAAACACACAAAATGAAATCACACCAAATCATAATATATACAACAATTTCATGGGTTGCCTCCCAGCTAGTGCTAAGTTTAAAGTCGTCAGCTAGACGTTACTTCTCGAACGTTAGGCTGGATCTGAAAGTGTGACACTTTCTTTTTGTCGCTCAAATGATTCTCCCCAGTAGTGCTTGACACGCTTGTTTTTAACCCTGAATGTTTTTTTGGAGTCAGGATCATGTATCTCAATGGCTCTATCTGGTAAAACTTTGGTGATCACAAATGGACCTGACCACCGTGATTTTGGCTTCCATGGGAAGAATTTCACCCTTGATTTGTTTAACAGTACCTTCTGCTCTGGTTCCAGTTGTATGCGCACTAACTTCTCATCATGTCTTTTCCTTGCCTTTTCTTTGTACAATTTGGCATCCTTAAGAGGCTGATTGTGAAATTCCTCCAATTCGTTGAGCTGGTGGAACTTTTTCTCTTATGTTGCTTGTAGTGCAAGAATTGGCTTTTTTAGTGTAAAAGACGCTTTATCTTTAGGCTCCAAAGGCAATTGACATGTTTTAAGTTTGTTAGTAGAACTTTGCATTGCATTGGAGGTCTGGATGGTACCATTTATCACATCAAGTCTGAAACATTCCTCATTCTCGTCATTCAGGAAATTCATGGCTTTAAAAACATTGAATGTTACTTCTTGGTCCTGTATACTCATGGTTAGTTCTCCTTTTTGTACATCAATAATGGTTCGACTTGTATCCAAGAATGGTCTCCCGAGGATGATTGGCACGTCTGCGTCTTCCTCCATATCAAGGACAATAAAATCTGCTGGGAAAATAAATTTATCAACCTTGACTAGCACATCCTCAACTACGCCTCTTGGAAATACGAGCGTTCTATCAGCAAGTTGTAGAGAGACTGAAGTTGGCATTGTTTCTCCAATCTGTAATTTCCTGAAAATAGAAAAATGCATCAAGTTAATACTCGCACCTAAATCACACAAAGCCTTACCAAAGTCATGTTCTCTGTGGTGCAAGGAACAGTGAAACTGCCAGGATCTTTCAACTTTGGGGGAAGTTTTCTCTGAATGATGGCGCTGTATTCTTTTGATAATGCTACTGTCTCATAATCTCCCAATCTCCGCTTTCGTGAAAGAATGTTTTTCATAAATTTGGCATAGCTGGGCATTTGTTCCAACGCTTCTGCAAATGGAATGTTGATATGCAGCTTTTTTAACACCTCCAGGAAACGAGCAAACTGCTTGTCCAGTTTGTTTTTCTGAAGACGCTGAGGAAAATATGAAGGTGAAGTGATCTGTTCTTTTTCCTTTGCTTCTTTTTCCTCCATCTGTTGCTTTGTTTCTTTTAGAACTTCCTCAACAATTGTTTTAGCTCCAACATCTTTGTTGATTTCAGTACCGCTTTTTAATATGATGGCATGACATTACTCATTCCCCATGTTCCTAGGATTTGGTTCAGTGTTGCTAGGAAGGTTACCTGGCAGCCTGTAACTATGAGCATTGGCCAGTTGTCCAATTTGATTCTCCAGTGCTTTAATAGAAGCAGATTGACTTTGAATTAATGCTGCTTGGGATTGAAACATAGCATCATATCTTGTTGCTTGAGAGTCGTGTTTTGCTTCTATCTTTTTCAAATGCATCAACACTTCTGTTATTCCTGGTTCATTTGCCTGCTCTTGGCATTTGTTCTGTTGTTGGAATCCGGGTGGTGGGTTGTTCATTTGCCCTGAATTGTTGCTCCATGCGAAATTGGGATGATTCCTCCACCCTGGGTTGTAGGTGTTGGAATATGGATTGTTCCCCTATCTGTTGAAATTGTTGACATAATTCACCGTCTCTTTATATTGGTTTGAAGATTCTGACTCAGGTGCTCCTCCAAATGGTGAACTTGTGGATCCATCATTAACCTTCATGTTAAAGTTTCCAGATTTTTGCAAATTTGATCCAGCTTGGAATTTACTGCAGTGTTGGCTCCAATTTCATAAATTCCAGCAATTCGTTGAATCAAGCTCTTTTTTGTTGGCCACAATGAGTTGTTGTTGGCCATTTCTTCAATTAAGGCCCAGGCTTGATCTTCTCCTTTTGCCATTAGCGCTCCTCCAGCAGCAGCATCAATTATGGTTCTCATTATTCTAGAAAGTCCATTGTAAAAGGTTTGAACTTGTAGCCATTTTGCAATCTCACGGTGAGGATATTTCCGGAGTAAATCTTTGAATCTTTCCCAAGCTTCGCAAAGGGATTCTGAATCTTGTTGTACAAAAGATGTGATGTCATTCCTGAACTTTGCAGTTCTTGCTGGTGGAAAGTACTTTGCAAGGAATTTTATGGCTAGAGTGTTCCAAGTTATGATGGAAGCTGCTAGTAGTGAATGTAGCCAAGATTTGGCTCCGTCTTTCAAGGAATATGGCAAAACTCGTAGTCTCATAGCTTCTTCAGCTGCTCGGTTGTAATTGAAAGTACCCCAAACTTCCAGGAAGTTTCTAATATGGGCATTAGGATCTTCAGTTGCATTTCCCCCAAACTGTATTGACTGCTGAATCACATGGATGCATGATTTGATGTCACATGCATTTGCTGGTAAATGAGGAAGTACAATACAGGAAATGAAGCCGTCGACCACCGAAATGGCTCTATCTCTAATGGTTATCGGTGGTGCAACTTCCAGAGGTTCAGGTTCCATGTTGACTATAGCTTCTTGGCCTTCTCGCCTTTCCCTTCTCAACTATCTGATGGTTCTTTCAATTTCTGGGTCAAGCGGTCGGAGTACAAAGCTTCTGGTTCGTCTCATGTAGTTTATGAGAACCTGAAACACAAGAAAACAAAAACAATAAGTTAAAAGAATTAGATACAAGTAACGTATCTAACCCTAAAAATAATAGTGAAAGATAAATAAGTCCCCGGCAATGGCGCCAAAAACTGTTGGACAGTTATGACCCATAGCGTCACTATTTGTATAGGATACTCATGCAAGTGTAGTAGGAGGTTGTGTTTACCGATGGTACGGGAAACAGCTTCGCTCTGGATAGACCCCTCGGAATTCCATTGGAAGTATGACTATGTGTCTATGGAAGTCCGAAATCAGGGTAGGTGTATTTGGTCTTAACTTGAGACTTGCACCGCTAATACTTGCGGCAATCAATATACTTTGGTTTTAGGTCGTCCAGGGCTTTAACAGGTTCTGTGTACGCCTCTGCTGGGTATATTGAGAATCATAGTGTGTTGGGTGTGATGTCAAGATGGAAGTATCACTCCAGTCATAGTGGAGAAGATGGTCACGTAGGATACGAGACTGGTTCTCTTATATGCTGCAATTATCGGGATATTATGACTAGGTCATGTTTATCCGATTATAAAGAGACTAGTTGCTAGTGATCCGATATATGTTTCATACGGGGCAGACACTGTATCAGCCTCAGGCCTTGCATTTGATCATCTGATACTAGATCGAAATATGCAATACTACGTATACTACGCCTGATATAGATCACATATTCCTGTAAGGATGTTTCTAGAGAATTGGGTAGGCATGGCGCTTTACTAGAAGCCAACCTTGTCTTGTAAATCAGTATAACGTAGTACGAGGTACTTACGTGTTCGGATAGTTCGACGACCGTATTTACTGCCAACATATCCGGGGATCTCATGGGTCGCTTCCCGAAGATTCACCGATGACGTATGACTCGCACTTTATTAATCTGGGATTAATTAGATGGGAGAGAAAATTAATCTGGGATTAATTACGGAGATATTTTATCTGGGATAAAATATCATTTAAAGAGAGATAACGATTAATTTGGAATTAATCAATAAAATAATATATTCGATATATTATACGAAATTGGATTTGACGCGGAATTGAAATTGGATTTTAATTCGGGCAAACGAGTTAATTTAGAATTAATTCGTTAGTGACATGAATAGTGATTTTGCTATGCATAATTAATTAATTACGTCGCAACGGAAAATTCGTTAATTTGGAATTAGCGAACCTGAGCCCATGAGTGTTTACGAGCGCACTCGCATTTCGAATTCAAGTGCGGCTCGCAAGTCACATCAAGCGTCAAATCATTAGTCACATCAAGCGTCAAATCACATGTCACTTTGAGTGATGTGACAACTTGTCACTTGATTGATTGATGGTGGTAGATGGATCAGCTTTAATGCTTGTACTTGTTTCACTGTTTTTGGAAAAAAATTAACTAATACACATTTTCATCTCTCTCTCCTCTTACACGTTTTTGGAGCCAAAATGCTCATCCTCTCTCACACGGTCTTGGACCATCTTCTTCCTCCATTTTCTGTCACTGCCGAATTTGAAGGAGAAGCTAAGGAATTTTGTGGCAAAATTCCTAAGTGCTAGCACACCATTTGAGTCTTGCGAAGGTGATAGGGAAACCAACTTTTGAGCTTGGAATCACCACCCAAAAGCTTGGAGCTTGGAGCTTGGAGATGGCCGTAATCTTGGAGGACAGAAACTGCTCACTGCCAAGCCTTGGAGAAGAGAAGCTTGAAGTTTTGTTCTTCATCGCATCGCTCAACTGATCGATGTAAGTATTCCGTAACTTCCTCGATGTAGTCACATTATGCTTCTATGCTTTAATAATCGATCCTCGTGGACGTAGAAACTCCAACAATGGTATCATAGCGTTGATTAAGCATGAAACTTAATTTAGGGTTAAAATTGGGTAAAATAAAAGACATAAAGTAAAATGCTGAAAAGTAAATTGCTGAAAAGTAAATGATGGAAAGTAAATGCTGAAATTAAATACTGAAAATTAAATGCTTAAAAGTAAATGTTAAAAGTAAATTACTGAAAAGTAAATGCTGAAAGCAGTTATTTCATGTTTGTGTAATAAATCGGTTTACTAACCTGGAACACTAAATTATGCGAAAGCCTCTGTCGATGGTCAGACGCAAATACCCAGTTTTACCCAATTGAACCATATGTCTATGTCAACCAAATTATCTGGATTCATGAAGTTTAAGTTCCAATTATGGCTACCCCCGGCCGACAGGTATATGTCTATCCTGTAAGGAAATCTATTAAAGGGTTATCTATCCTCAAGGAAGATCGTGGGCTATTAAGTTTAAGGCTGAAACCAAAATTCCTTTGTCAAGTTTATTTTAGATTTACCAGATCAATCTTATTAGTGGCCAATTAACAAGACGTATTAAACTTAAGACTTAATAAGTAAACCTTTAAATTACCCAAACTATAAAATAACCCCTTATAAACCGGTGATATAAGAATTCATCACAACCCCAGATAACTAACTTAGTTACGAAACATAACTATGGCTAGTAAAAACTTAAATAAAATAAAAGACTAAAAGTAAAATGCTGAAAAGTAAATGACGGAAAGTAAATGCTGAAATTAAATACTGAAAAAATAAATGGTTAAAAGTAAATGCTGAAAGTAAATTACTGAAAAGTAAATGCTGAAAGTAAATTGCTGAAAGTAAATTGCTGAAAAGTAAATGCTGAAAATAAATTGCTGAAAAGTAAATAAAGTAAAAGTACAATAAAAGAAAATGCTGAGGTAAAAGGATCCACTTTTATTACTTCTATTATAGATATCTACCTTAATATAATATATTAACATTGCATGGTAATTACCAACCAGCCATATAGGCGGTATCCAGATTTAGTCAAATTAATAATTAATTACCAACCGACCAATCAGGCGGTATCCTCGTTAAGTCATGTTTTAACTAGTTTATATATTATAATTAAGGGAGATTAATCTAAATATTAGTAATAAAAGTTTTACATTTTACCCCACCAAAGGGGAGTTACCTCCTCATTACTGAAAAGTAAAAACTGAAAATTAAAGAAAGAAAAGTACTTTGTGTAAAAGTAAATTGCGGAAAGTAAAAACTGAAAAGTAAAGAAAAGAAAGTGCGAAAGCGGAAATTAATTACTAAAAGCTGTAAAGAAACAAACAAGATACAATCTTCTTAGTATTCTTAAGGAATTCCTTAGAAGAAAGTATCAATTTACAAATGAAATGGCTTGGTATTTATAGGCAAAATTTTGCCTCCATCAAATCATCCACCAAATCCATTATTAATTGCTCCACTAATTACTCCACCAAATCCATTATTAATTGTTCCACTAATTGCTTATCATGTTTGGTGGTGAATTGATAATTTTTATTATTTATTTATTAATTTTTTTTTTGCTTTGAAAATGATTGAAAATGACTTTAATAATTACACACAACACACTTCTGGATGGTTTATCAATTTCGGGCATGCAATATTCAGAATTCGATATTATTTTATCTTTCAAAGTTGTAGATCCTTGAGTCTTCTTTAATCTGGAACTTGAATCAGCTCAATCCGATATCGGAGTAAAACGTTATGCCCAAAATACGACAGATGCGCAAAATTGGAATTTCCAAAACTCTACTTCGTTACAAGTTTCCAATCTCCAAAATTAATATGTCAAGTCCAATTTTTGCCCTTATTTGACCCACATTTCGTCCTAAATTATTTCATTGTGTCCCAATATTATTTTATCTGCAAAATAAACTAAAACACATCAAAACGTTCATCAAACCCGAGAAACTAAACAAAATATTAAGTAAAATTGATATATTTTTCGCTCATCAAGTATCACTTCAGTCATATGAAGATGATGATCACACAGGGATACAAAACTGGTACTCTAAGTGCTATAGCCATCGGGGAAGTATGACTAGGTCATGACTTTCCGATCATAAAGAGAATAGTTGCTAGTGATCCGATATATGCTTCGTACGGGGCATACACAACTCCAGCCCCAGGCCTAGCATGTGACATCCGATACTGGATCGTAATACGCAATACTACGTATACTACGCCTGAAAAATATCTTTTATTCCGTAGAAGAATATTTATGGAGAATTGGGTAGGCACGGTGCCTTGCTAGAGGCCAACCATGTCTTGTAAATCGGTAAAAACGTGGTACCGGGTACGCACGTATTCGGATAGTCCGATGACCGAGTTTACTGCCAACATATCCAAGGATCTCTTGGGTCGCATCCCAAAGATTCACCAATGATATTTGACTCGAACAGTATTAATCTGAGATTAATTAAGAGATATAAAATTAATCTGGGATTAATTACAGCGAGAATTAATCTAGGATTAATTAAGAGAGAGAAAATTAATCTGGGATTAATTACGGCAAGAATTAATCTGGGACTAATTATTAGAGAAAGAATTAATCTGTGATTAATTGCGTCGAGAATTAATCTGAGACTAATTGCGTCGAGAATTTATCTTGGATTAAATTCGTCGAGAAGAGAGAACATGATTAATTTGGAATTAATTGGCAAAGTAAATTTAATGGTGAAATTGGATTTTACTATTTAATTTATTTAATTGGGCTACAATAATATATTAGATATATTAATTGTAATTAGATTTCAATGCGGAATTAAAATTGGAAATTAATTCGTGCGAACGAATTAATTTAGAATTAATTCGTAAGCGACTTTAATAATAATTTTTCGAGGCATAATTATTTAATTAAATTAGATTTAATTACGTCGCGACGGAAAATTCGTTTAATCGGATTAAACGAACCCGAGACCGAAGTGTGTTGTATAAGTAATTTGAATTTTGAATTCAAAGTGGTGGGACCCACTCATTTATATCAACTAGTCAATTTTTGATGGAAATTGTTGGGATATTGAATTGGATTTTACTAACTCATCAAACCTACCAACTAAAATTGACAATTAATGATTTTTTGGAAATTTTTTTATTACTTTCTCACTATGTTTGGCCGATTGGCCATTAATATCTTCTCTGTCAATTTTGGCGAATGGCCTATGTCTGATTGATTTGGCAAAAATCATTTTTGCTTTTCTTTTAGAAAGAAATCATTCTGGCTGAATGAAATAAATAAAAGGCAATTGTCCTCTGCATATTTTGAAAATGTCGAAAAGGCATTTAGCCTTTTTACTTTTGAAGGCAGGCCGATTTGGCCTCTGATTAGATTGTCCGAAAGCAACAAAAGCAATTGGTTTTCTCTATCTTTTGATGACTGGCGGTTGTTTCCCTTTCTCTTGGGCAAATTTGCTTCTCCTTAGGAGATAAAATTTGTTCCATTTTATTCTTATTAGCATATATGGGAGTCAAATGAATGTGATAGGGATACTCACCCATGAGCTTGGAAGCTTCAATATCCATGAAATTTTTGAAATCCTAAATCCGATCAATGTAAGTATTCCGCAACTTTCTTGATTAATTCACACAATAATCACGCTTACAGATCATGTGGCATGTCTAAGACACTTACAGTCTTCTGACTCTTTTATTTCATATCTGCCTGGTTTAGGAAGAAGTACATATGCTTAAGGGTGGCAACAGCCCGGCCGGGCTCGGGCCCGGGCTTTTTTTGGGCCCGAATTTAAAAAAAATTAAAAAATTAAAAAAATATACAAAAATAAAATACATTTAAACTATATACAAAGACAATTTATAAATAAATCACAAATTTCATTGATAAATTAACAATTTAAATGCTAAAAACAAATAAAAATGATACAAACATATTAATATATATATATATATATATATATATATATATATATATATATATATATATTTTTTTTTTTTTTGCCCAGGCCGGGCCGGGCCCGGGACAAAATTGGAAAGCCCGGCCCGGGTCCGAGCCCGAGTCGGGCTTTCATTTTAAGGCCTGGCCCGGGATTTTTCCACCTCGGGCCGGGCCAAAGCCCGGCCGAGCCGGGCAGGGCTTGTCGGGCCGGGCCTGGCATCGGGCTTTTCTACCACCCTTACCTATGCTAAAAAGAGAAGAGCTAAAAGAATAGGTGTTTTCTATAAATGTGCTCGTATTACATGTAATACTCGTTATTGTTCTTTATGAATGGTGTCTGATAACCGTGAGGATAAAATTAAATTCATTAGGGATGGCTTGAGTAAGGATTCTTTAGATGACATATCTAAGACTCTTGAGATGCATTCCAGTGGATATGTGCATCATGAAATTCACATGTTATATACGCAATTTCGAAAAGAAAGACAACAATTCAGTCTCGGGAATCTGACTTTAAACGACTCTGTTTGCCAATTTATAAGAAAATTGGATGGGAAGCTTGTTCATGATGCATAGATGTCATTCAAGCCGTTACTTCTCGTAAATATTATTTTCTCTTTGTATATATCTAATAATTGTGATTATTTTTGTTATTTTCTTTTATTTTCCCCGACAGGATCCAGACTTTTTGACTTTCACGAAATATTTCACTATTTAACTAATAATTGTCATTTCGCAGGTACTAGTGCTATTATTACTCACCCTTTTTCAGGTGTTATAAATTCAACTCATCATTGCACTTTCGAAGGCATCCAGATTTGAGAAAGAAACATATAAAAATGGACGCTACTTTAAGAAAACAAGTTGTAAACATTTGTGTGTTTTGCGGTACTTGTTGGTTATTATCTAGGTCCCAAGATCAAACAAGACATGAAAAGAATGTGTGAACACACCAACGGAGATAGCGGAATACTCACATCGATCGGTTGAGTCGATTTGAAGACGATTGAAGCCACAAAACCCACTGGTTTGGTGCGCCCACTGGTGCAATTCATGCTCACTGGTTTGGCAGTTTCGGGTCTCATTTCGAAGCTCCAAACTCCGTCGGATGAGTCCCGCCTCATGGGTGAACCTCCCTACCACCTTCGCAAGTCTCGTAGTGTGATAGCACTTGCGGGTTTTGCCACAAAAACCCAACTCTTGCTTCCCATTGCTCACGCCATTTTGGCTCCAAAAACCAGTCCACTTTTGTAGTTTGGGCGTGAGTTTGAAGAGAGAAAAGAGAGAGAAGAAAGTTGTGTAATTGTATGCAAAAGTGTAAATCAATTTTCTTTTTATTTTTCCAAAATATAAAAATGATTTACTATTTACTTTAATTCAAAATCAAGTAAATGTTGGAGCCAAAAAGCTAAAGATGCTTTCCAACCACTTGCATCAACTATTCACATCAACTTTAAGTCATATCAACTTTAATAAAGTGACATGTCTTTCAATCAATCAATCACATCAATCAATCACATCACTCAAAGTGACATTTGATTTGACGCTTGATGTGACGAATGATTTGACGCTTGATGCGACTTGCGTTGCCGCACTCGAATTCGAAATACGAATGCGCTCGCAATCACACTCGGGCTCGGGTTCGCTAATTCCAAATTAACGATTTTTCCGTCGCGTCGTAATTAAATGATTACGCCTAGCGAATTCACTATTCACGTCGCTAACGAATTAATTCTAAATTAATTCGTTCGCCCGAATTAAACTCTAATTTTAATTCCGCGTCGAAATCTAATTTCGTTTAATATATCGAATATATTAATTTAATCGATTAATTCCAAATTAATCGTTATCTCTCTCTAGACGATATTTTATCCTAGATAAAATATCTCTGTAATTAATCCTAGATTAATTTTCTCTCTCTTCTATATAATCCCAGATTATTTAAGAGTGCGAGTTATGCGTCATCGGTGGATTATCGGGAAGCGACCATGAGATCCCCGATAAGTTGGCAGTAAATGCGGTCGTCGGAGTATCCGAATCATGTACGTACCATGTACTACGTTCTACCGATTTACGAGACAAGGTCGACTCCTAGCAAAGCACCAAGTCTTCCCAATTCTCCAGGACATATCCATATAGAATATACAAGGATCTATATCAAGCGTAGTATACCAATTGTATTGTGCATATCGGCCCAGTATCGGATAGTCACGTGCTAGGGCTGGGGCTGGATAAGTGTCTGCCCCGTCCGAAACACATATCGGATGTCTGGTAACATAGTCTCTATAATCGGATATTCATACCTGGTCACAATATCCCGATGGATGCGCATCACTCAAGAGCACTAGTGCCGTATCCTGCGTGACATCATCTCCACTATGACTGAAGTGATACTTCTGTCTTGACATCACACCCAAACAGACGACTCTCTGATAAACCAGAAGTGGTGTACGCAGAACCGGTTAAAAGCCCGTACCACCAAGACCAAAGTCTATGATTATCGTAAGTATATGACTGAAGTGATACTTCTGTCTTGACATCACACCCAATACACTACGACTCTCTGATAAACCCAGAAGTGGTGTACGCAGAACCGGTTAAAGCCCTGTACCACCAAGACCAAAGTCTATCGATTATCGTAAGTATTAGCGATGTAAGTCTCAGGTTAAGACTATACACACCTACCTTGATTTCGGCCTCCCATAGACACATAGTCATAATACCAATGGGATTCCGAGGGGTCTATCCAGAGCGAAGCTGTTCCCGTACCATCGGTGTGAAACACGACCTCCTATCGCACTTGCATAAGTATCCGAAACTTATATATATGAGAACTATGTCGTTGTGCCCTCACAACGCACACAAGTGCAATACTAGCCTATTCTACATTATCGATGTCCAGTCTCGATAATACTCCGGCTAGGGATATTTAATGATTAATCCTTCGGGGACTGATACTGTCTCATATCATTCTCAATCCAGGAACTAATCATAGGGACCTCTCTTCATTTATATATCTATGGTGATCTAATCACAAATGATGAGAGTGCAATTTCCTTGTCACATAGTTAATTTGCTACAACAACACAATGATCTGTGCAAATAGTGACGCTATGGGTCATTTTGTCCAACAATCTCCCACTTGGCACATAGCCAGTCACTCAAGTGTCCCACACCCGAACTATGTACGGTTCGCTCAAATTGCTGAGGAAAGGTTTTCGTCAGCGGATTTGTTTGATAATCGTCTGACGCGATTATACGATCATCACATCGCCACGATGTGTGATCCGAACGAATCAGATGATATAGAAGTATATAGCTGGATCGTCGATGAGACCTTCAATTCCTTAGCCTGTGCTGACGTCTAGCTCAGCTGCTAACAGAACTATATCTAATCTAATTAGATTTATTTTCGATCCAAATGGCTTCTTTGCTGCCTCAGCTGTAGCAATAATCCGCATTTGTTGTTTATTCGGCAACAGTTATCTTGCTCGGAATATTTCCAGCTCAATGTCCAGTGTTCAAACTTAATAGTACTGTATTATTTAATCGTTTGGAAACTTGCAGCAGTGATCCCAGTCACTTCAAGTTCTCCTTCTCCATAGTTTAAGATAGCATCTTTAGTTCTCTGAGATACTAACAGATGTTCTTAACTTCAATCCAGTGACTATCACTTGGATTGACCTGATCGTGACTCCATATGCTCGAAGCGTATGAGACACCAATACAAGTACATTTTAAATGTACAATTTCCCAGAGAGTGTTAACAACTCCAAATCTATCCCAGTAGATCTTTATTCCTCGAATAAAGGGTTGTTACTCCCCAGAATTCTACGGAGAATTTCTATTGAAAGCCAAGCTTTCATCAATTGCTATATGGGAATTTAACTGTCAGTGCGCTCTCCCACTAACCTCCTTATATACACAAGAATTATTTCGTTTTGATTCAAATCATAAACCATTATGATTATTTCAAAACGACAGTTCCAAGAACCTTATGCTTGCATTAATCCAAACATGGATCGAATACCCGCAAGCCTTGTTTGTCGGTTATACAAAATCGTTAGGATGTTGTAAACATCCTCCAAAAGTTTTCTTTTCAGGAAAGCGATTTTGATTTGTAACTGACACATTTCATAAATGAAATATACAGTTATCTACAAGCATCTTCAAAATGGATTTACCATGGCAACAGGTAAAAGGTTGAATCGTTATTAACACAATGTTGATAACGATACCTTTTCGTCAAAAGCCCAGCTTTGTACGTTGGTATGTTGTCTTCCATGTATGTCTTCCTTGAAGACGTTAATGTACCAATAGGCACAATGCCTTGTGGTACAACAACTAGTATCCAAAATAGTGTTATACATGGAATCCATTTCGGACTCATGGCACTTTGCCATAATAGGGAGTCGATACCTCGTATCACTTTCTCAAAACGTAGTCGGTGATATACCTTCATAAGATTGACATCTTTATGAGGTTAGATCAGAAACCCATACCCTAGGTTGTTTTCTGACTCTATCTGATCTACTAGTTTCTTGTGTATTTGAAGATTAATGGTATAGATTCATCATAGATGAACTATTTGTGTTCCATTAAGGACTTCGTGCCTTGAACAGTATTACTCCGATTTTCATCGAGTATCACTATCCTCCCACTGACCACTGCATATCGGTATTCCTCTCAGGAAAAATGCATGGTGAGCAACAATCACATTGTTCTCATGTGAGATTTATAAGTACTATACTTATGGTTTCCCTTAGGATAACCTATATTGGCACTTATCCAATTTGGGTCCTTAGTTTGGTATCATCCAAACGTTATGCCTGGCATACCCAAATTATCAGGAATGAGAAACCTCGTTTCTTCCCTGTTCATATCCTACATGACATCTGTCAAACAGATTTATATGGAACCTTATTCTAAATAAGTTTTGCACTGTTAATACATATCCTATTGAAGGAAACAGTAGCTCAGAGCGACTCGTGATAAACCTTATCATGTCCAACAAAATTCGGTTTTTAGTTCGGACACACCGTCTAACTGACGTGTCTCGGGAGGAGTCCTCATTTGAAAGAATACCGTACTCTTTCATGTACGTATTAAACTTACTGCTTAAGTATTTTCCATTACGGTCTTACCGTGGCGGAATAATACTATACCCGATCTGTTTATTTACTTCGTGTCGAAACTTTAAAGTTTCCGATTTGTGTTCTTCAAAAGAAACACATAACCATAACGTGATGCCACATCCGTTAAGGTCACGAAATATTCATGTTCACATCTAGTCTAGCTAGATATGGGCCCACTAACTTCACCATGAATAGGGCTAACAGATCGGTGGCCCTTATACTATTACCAAGTAAATAGTATTTTAGGTACTTTACCTAATAAAGATTCGCAGACCTTATTTGAATAGTCAAATCAGTCCTAGTACCCACTCTTCAAAAGTGTGGAATACGAGTCTCGTTTAATTGTGTCCTAGACAACAATCCACAAATAAGTCTCTATTGATCAAATCAATTTGAGCTATTTATTTGTCATTTTATATGTTTGAGATTTTATTATATTCAAAATATAAATTCTGTTATTCACATCTAATGTGTTTATCTCAGTATCATCTTTATATAATAAAACACTTTAGTGTTCTAGAATATAAAGGTTTATCCGCAACGGATTAAACACTGATATAGAGATAATGTCTCTAGTCAAACTAGTTACATTATAACAGTTCCTAATTTAAGTACATACCCAAGGGTAGTTCCTAAACTTAGGTATCTACGGTCGAAACAGCGACTTTCGTCCCGTTTCCGATTTGCAGAGAAATCTCGGCTTGAAGTCAGTATCCAGCTCATAGCGGATTCTGAACATCAATACATATATTTTATGTACCACACTAAGTATTTAAAATCCAATTTCAATACTAGTAGTGAACATAACTTTGACAAATTTTTAAAGTCAGAGCCTCGCCCTTTCTTTAATTCCTTCGTGTCTGCCATATCCAAATGGTAGTCACTTTGGGATATGTCAATTATCTTTTCAATATTTCACAAACCTTTGGCCAAGCCTTGGGTTTTAGAATATCGAAATGATGTGCACCTTGTGCAACTTGCCCAATTGCAAACTTTGACTTTTCTCCACTAGAATAGTCAATTAATTCTCCAAGAATTATTAATTGCAATTTTAATACCTTTTAAATCTAAAGATAGATTTATTGTCAAGTATATTAAATTAAGCACTAAAGTCATCATCACATAAATCTTCCAAAGATTTTATGCTCTACTATTTGCTTAATTATGGGCTTAGATATAACAAGTTATTTTATCCAATAAAGTAACCTATTATTAATTCCCAATGAAAATTAAATCATTTAAAACATTTAATCCAAGGATTATATATTTTAAATATTCAACTTTTCAATTCTTTCTTGATTTCAATAGTCCAACTATTTAATCAATTTAATAAGGTACTATTCATTATAATGATTACAATAATCCAATTATTTAATCAACTATAATTTTAATTCAATTATATTGATTACTGTAATCCAATTATAAAATCAACTATATATCGAATGAGTTTGTATATAGTCCAACTATATATATATTTAAAACAACATAAAATATTAGTCCAACTAATACTTTTGATTAATATGACGAGTAAAATATAGATGAGCGCGTTTAGCGAGTATTCGAACGAATGTTGCAAATTCAATACTTGCCTCCCACTATTTTTCGTCGAGCCTCTAACCCTCTGTCGAGTACTCGGGAAACCGTGTTTTTTAGTGGGCTAGGATCCCGTTAAATATCACACAATCTTGACTTTGGCCAACAAATTGTATGATAATTAACTAGGTAGATCTCGAAGATCAATTAGATCCCATCCAACTCCTAGATCCAGTAGGTGGACATCCAAGTCCCAAACATATATCTAATATATGCCTATATATCGAATATATACCCTAACCTTTTTCCTCTGAATCAACTAGGCCTTGGCTTTGGCACAACAAACCTAGTGATCCCAGTCAAGCGCGGACCCATTGACATGGAAGCTTCGTAATCAATGTCAATGGACAAGAAGTGGTCTGACTTTGGCCAACAAACCACAACTTGGACACGACACCGATATGGAACAAAGCCTCGTGATTAAAACACATCTTCGACGGACAAGGGCTTGACTTTGGCCAACAACCCCTGCCAATCTCGGATCTTGAGCAAGAATCACTCAATGGAAGGAAAATAAAAGCTTGATATTTAACGAGGGTTTTTCGCGTGCAAATTGGCTACCAATTTAATTATCTTTGTTAAGGTCTCATCATCATACACCCTTAAACATGCATTCTAAATACATAATAAAGCGAGTATGAAAATAAATAATAATGATATGCGGATGGATACTTTACATTGATCCTAGATCAAATCTCTCACTTTCTCACTCAAGCTAGCACTAGTATTACTTCTACCCGTTACACTACACTTCTAAAGAAACCTCATTTACATGGAGGGGAATAGGTGAGAAGAGAATACAAAGAGAATGAAGGTGATAAGGCTGGACACGCAGGTCCAATTTAATAAATCGAATTTATTACAACAATTTCTAAAATTGCCCCACCCGACTAATATCCATCCGATATACATTATTCATTCATCAACCACGTATTCACACAAAAGCATGCTATCAATCAATCTAATCAAATTAATTAATCTGATAATTAAGTGATCATCCAATGTTCAAACAACGATTTGATTTTGTTCGAGTCAAACTCGTTTTTGCGAATAAGTACTTAAAGTACGAATTCATAAATTAAATTAAACTACATCATTAAATCTAATTTAACATGTATTTAATACTAATTCACTATTCAATTCCAAATTAAATATTAAACTTTTATTTAATAAACCTTTTACGATTTAAATTCCAAATTTAATCGTAACGCGTCTCAAAGACCGATTAACGTCCAACTTCAATTCAATTAAAGTCCAATGGGCTTTTAATTGATTTCTTAAGGCGTGGACTTTTGGTCAACTCGGGTCAAACCGATAACCAAAGTCCAATCCGGGATTTACCCCATAAGCCCATAAATCAATCTTGGCCCATTAGGCCCAATTGAACTTTAAAGGTTCATTAGTCGCATTTGGGCTTTATGGTTAAGTTTTGGGCCCAATTGGATCCAATCCACTTGGCCTAAACCCAACTTGATAAAATCAAGCCCAATAGGCCCAATTACAACATTAGAAGCCCAATATCAAAAATAGGCCCAAATAATTAAATTCAAAAAATCCAATTTTCCCAATTTAATTACCAAAGTGTATTACATGATCAATTACCCAAATCAACATTTCTAAAACATGAATTTACATAATTAATCATGGTCATTTTCATCAATTGGTGTCCAACACAAATTAATCAAAAATCAAACCCATTTACATGCTTAAAGGTCTCGGTCCAAGGGAGGGATTTTTATCCGATTCGAATTCAATCCAATTAATTTCACAATCGATATTAAATCCTTATCCCGAATGATTTCCAATACATCCAATGTTCAAAAATCAAAAGATACCAAGACATTAGGGCATAATACCTATTCGGCCAAGGGATCAATTTGGGGATTTTATGTTCAATTCAAAATCTAATCCAATTAGTTCCAAATTAACATTATCCTTAATGATTCCAACTCATCAAATGAATCAAAAACAAAAAATTTCCAAGAACCCAAAATACTAATACATCCGGCCAAGGTAATCAATTTGGGGAAAATAATTCCAAATCATTTTTCAACAAATTGGTCCAACCAAAATGAAATTAAACATGTTATAAGCATACTTAAACAATCAATTTATTCAAATCATGCTCAACAAACATTTACCCAAATTTTAAGCCCTACAATTTCATGCTTGAACCTATAGCTCTTGATGCCATTGTTGGTTATTATCTAGGTCCCAAGATCAAACAAGACATGAAAAGAATGTGTGAACACACCAACGGAGATAGCGGAATACTCACATCGATCGGTTGAGTCGATTTGAAGACGATGAAGCCACAAAACCCACTGGTTTGGTGCGCCCACTGGTGCAGTTCATGCTCACTGGTTTGGCAGTTTCGGGTCTCATTTCGAAGCTCCAAACTCCGTCGGATGAGTCCCGCCTCATGGGTGAACCTCCCTACCACCTTCGCAAGTCTCGTAGTGTGCTAGCACTTGCGGTTTTTGCCACAAAAACCCAACTCTTGCTTCCCATTGCTCACGCCATTTTGGCTCCAAAAACCAGTCCACTTTTGTAGTTTGGGCGTGAGTTTGAAG
Source organism: Zanthoxylum bungeanum (assembly GCA_019454045.1). Lineage (NCBI taxonomy): Eukaryota > Viridiplantae > Streptophyta > Magnoliopsida > Sapindales > Rutaceae > Zanthoxylum > Zanthoxylum bungeanum. The sequence goes on from SKCR01035126.1 coordinate 227,935, forward strand.
AGAGAAAAGAGAGAGAAGAAAGTTGTGTAATTGTATGCAAAAGTGTAAATCAATTTTCCTTTTATATTTTCCAAAATATAAAAATGATTTACTATTTACTTTAATTCAAAATCAAGTAAATGTTGGAGCCAAAAAGCTAAAGATGCTTTCCAACCACTTGCATCAACTATTCACATCAACTTTAAGTCATATCAACTTTAATAAAGTGACATGTCTTTCAATCAATCAATCACATCAATCAATCACATCACTCAAAGTGACATTTGATTTGACGCTTGATGTGACGAATGATTTGACGCTTGATGCGACTTGTGTGCCGCACTCGAATTCGAAATACGAATGCGCTCGCAATCACACTCGGGCTCGGGTTCGCTAATTCCAAATTAACGATTTTTCCGTCGCGTCGTAATTAAATGATTACGCCTAGCGAATTCACTATTCACGTCGCTAACGAATTAATTCTAAATTAATTCGTTCGCCCGAATTAAAATCTAATTTTAATTCCGCGTCGAAATCTAATTTCGTTTAATATATCGAATATATTAATTTAATCGATTAATTCCAAATTAATCGTTATCTCTCTCTAGACGATATTTTATCCTAGATAAAATATCTCTGTAATTAATCCTAGATTAATTTTCTCTCTCTTCTATATAATCCCAGATTATTTAAGAGTGCGAGTTATGCGTCATCGGTGGATTATCGGGAAGCGACCCATGAGATCCCCGGATAAGTTGGCAGTAAATGCGGTCGTCGGAGTATCTGAATCACGTACGTACCATGTACTACGTTCTACCGATTTAGGAGACAAGGTCGACTCCTAGCAAAGCACCAAGTCTTCCCAATTCTCCGGACATATCCAAATAGAATATACAAGGATCTATATCAAGCGTAGTATACCAATTGTATTGTGCATATCGGCCCAGTATCGGATAGTCACGTGCTAGGGCTGGGGCTGGATAAGTGTCTGCCCCGTCCGAAACACATATCGGATGTCTGGTAACATAGTCTCTATAATCGGATATTCATGACCTGGTCACAATATCCCGATTGGATGCGCATCACTCAAGAGCACTAGTATCGTATCCTGCGTGACATCATCTCCACTATGACTGAAGTGATACTTCCGTCTTGACATCACACCCAATACACTACGACTCTCTGATAAACCCATAAGTGGTGTACGCAGAACCGGTTAAAGCCCTGTACAACCAAGACCAAAGTCTATCGATTATCGTAAGTATTAGCGATGTAAGTCTCAGGTTAAGACTATACACACCTACCTTGATTTCGGCCTCCCATAGACACATAGTCATAATACCAATGGGATTCCGAGGGGTCTATCCAGAGCGAAGCTGTTTCCCGTACCATCGGTGAAACACGACCTCCTATCGTACTTGCATAAGTATCCGATACTTATATATATGAGAACTATGCTGTTGTGCCCTTACAACGCACACAAGTGCAATACTAGTCTATTCTGCATTATCGATGTCCAGTCTCGATAATACTCCGGCTAGGGATATTTAATGATTAATCCTTCGGGGACTGATACTCTCTCATATCATTCTCAATCCAAGAACTAATCATATGGACCTCTCTTCATTTATATATCTATGGTGATCTAATCACAAATGATGAGAGTGCAATTTCCTTGTCACGTAGTTAATTTGCTACAACAACACAATGATCTGTGCAAATAGTGACGCTTTGGGTCATTTTGTCCAACAGTACTAGTGTTGGTTCTAAGCCAGAATTCGTGGAGGCATCACAGGAATTGGGTAGAGTCATTGCCGAAAAGAATATGCACTTAGTATATGGTGGTGGCAATCTTGGACTAATGGGGATCGTTTCACGGGCTATACAGGAAGGAGGCAGTCAAGTTCTAGGAATCATCCCAAAACCTTTCGCAGAGGCGAATCTTATAGGACCATCAAACAGAGAGGAACTGATTATGCCAGGTATGTCTGAACGACTGGTAGAAATGATTAACTGTGCTGATGCTTTTATTTCTTTGCCATGTGGCTTGGGCACGATGGAGGAAATTTTTACAGTGTTATCTTTGGCGAACTTGAACATACACCATAAACCGATTGGACTATTTAATACTGATGGATTTTATGATTTTCTTTGTGTATTTCTTGATGATGCCCGGAGAAATGGGTTCGTGTCAAAACCTATAAAAGAACTCCTCTTTACTGCCAGAACTGTCCAAGATTTAATTGTCCAAATTTTAACATTTGAACCACAAATTGACCATATTCTTTCCAAGATAAATTGGTCCGATAATGATCGTGGTAAGAAGCGTCGGATAAATTTTGATCTTAACCTATAATTTTCATTTTAGATGTAGAATTTCAGCTAACCAAGTACTGTTTCTAAACTCTTCTTGTACTTTTTAAGACAGTGGGGACAATGTCTCATTTAGGTTTGGGGGAGGAGAATAGTTGCCTAGTATATTATTTTTATTGTGTTATTTATATTTGATTTTTAGTGAAAAATTTTCAAAAAAAATTTAAAAATTTAAAAATTTTACAAAAATTAAAAAAATATTTTGTGTTTTTGTGTTTTTAGCTTGATTAATCAGGTTAAATTGGTGTGAGATAGCTGTGTAAGGAATTTCCACTCCTGAGACGTATCCAACCTATTTCGTAAAGTGTTAATTTTTGTTTATTTCCTTTTGAATTATTTAATTTGTGAATTCTCCATAAAACTGATTAAAATGGACCTTCATATGCTCAGTTGACAGGTATTATCAACATGCATGGTAACATACAGACATGAGTTGTAATTGAAAAATTTGTAATATCCAGTGCTCTAGTTTAATTGAATGGAGCATCTAAAAAAGCGATGGAATAAAAATTTTTTGTATATAAATAAATGTCTGAGATCCGAGTAATTAAGTCCGTAGGGGTGTTTTAACACCTAATACCCTAAAACCAACTGGTTTGGGAGTCACTGGCCCAAAGCTCGCTACATGGATTGAAAATGTTATAAAAATAAAAAGAAATATATGAAATACAGGTAATTAAGTCTGTAGGGGTGTCTTAATACCTAGTGCCCTGAAGCCAAACTGGTTTGGGAGTCACTGGTCCAAAGCTCTCTACATGGATTGAAGATGTTGCTTTATTTATAGTACGAAAAAAAAATTAAAAAAAAAATCAAAAAAATATTATATTGCTAAAAAAGGGTGTGAAGTCTGATATAACTTTAAGACAATAATATTACTCTCTTTTCAGCTACACTTATGAGTATTGTGGGCAAAATGAGTTGATCAATACTTTGTTGAGGTTGTGTTTACCGATGGTACGGGAAACAGCTTCGCTCTGGATAGACCCCTCGGAATTCCATTGGTAGTATGACTATGTGTCTATGGAAGTCCGAAATCAGGGTAGGTGTATTTGGTCTTAACCTGAGACTTGCACCGTTAATACTTACGACAATCAATATGCTTTGGTTTTAGGTCGTCCAGGGCTTTAACAGTTTCTGTGTACGCCCCTGTTGGGTATATTGAGAATCGTAGTGTGTTGGGTGTGATGTCAAGACGGAAGTATCACTCCAGTCATAGTGGAGATGATGGTCACGTAGGATACGGGACTGGTTCTCTTATATGTTGCAGCTATCGGGATATTATGACTAGGTCAAGTTTATCCGATTATAAAGAGACTAGTTGCTAGTGATCCGATATATGTTTCGTACGGGGCAGACACTGTACCAGCCCCAGGCCTTGCATGTGATCATCCGATACTGGATCGAAATATTCAATACTACGTATACTACGCCTGATATAGATCACATATTCCTGTAAGGATGTTTCTAGAGAATTGGGTAGGCATGGCGCTTTCCTAGAAGCCAACCTTGTCTTGTAAATCGGTATAACGTATACGAGGTACTTACGTGTTCGAATAGTCCGACGACCGTATTTACTGCCAATATATCCGGGGATCTCATGGGTAGCTTCCCGAAGATTCACCGATGACGTATGACTCACACTTTATTAATCTGGGATTAATTAGATGAGAGAGAAAATTAATCTGGGATTAATTATGGAGATATTTTATCTGGGATAAAATATCATTTAAAGAGAGAGAACGATTAATTTGGAATTAATCAACAAAATAATATATTCGATATATTATACGAAATTGGATTTCGACGCGGAATTGAAATTGGATTTTAATTCGGGCAAACGAGTTAATTTAGAATTAATTCGTTAGCGACGTGAATAGTGATTTTGCTAGGTATAATTAATTAATTACGTCGCAACGAAAAATTCGTTAATTTGGAATTAGCGAACCCGAGCCCAGGAGTGTTTGGGAGCGCACTCGCATTTCGAATTCAAGTGCGGCTCGCAAGTCACATCAACGTCAAATCATTAGTCACATCAAGCGTCAAATCACATGTCACTTTGAGTGATGTGACAACTTGTCACTTGATTGATTGATGGTGGTAGATGGATAAGCTTTAATGCTTGTACTTGTTTGACTTTTTGAAAAATCAAATAATTTGTATATGTTTAATTGTTTTTGGAAAACAATTAACTAATACACATTTTCATCTCTCTCTCCTCTTACACGTTTTTGGAGCCAAAATGCTCCCCCTCTCTCACACGGTCTTGGACCATCTTCTTCCTCCATTTTCTGTCACTTCCGAATTTGAAGGAGAAGCTAAGGAATTTTGTGGCAAAATTCCTAAGTGCTAGCACACCATTTGAGTCTTGCGAATGTGATAGGGAAACCAACTTGTGAGCTTGGAATCACCACCCAAAATCTTGGAGCTTGGAGCTTGGAGATGGCCGTAATCTTGGAGGACAGAAACGGCTCACTGCCGAGCCTTGGAGGAGAGAAGCTTGAAGTTTTGTTCTTCGTCGCATCGCTCAACCGATCGATGTAAGTATTCCGCAACTTCCTCGATGTATTCTCATTATGTTTCTATGCTTTAATAATCGATCCTCACGGACGTAGAAACTCCAACAATGGTATCAGAGCGTTGATTAAGCATGAAACTTAATTTAGGGTTAAAATTGGGTAAAATAAAAGACATAAAGTAAAATGCTGAAAAGTAAATTGCTGAAAAGTAAATGACGGAAAGTAAATGCTGAAATTAAATACTGAAAATTAAATTCTTAAAAGTAAATGCTGAAAGTAAATTACTGAAAAGTAAATGCTGAAAGCAGTTATTTCATGTTTGTGTAATAAATCGGTTTACTAACTTGGAACACTAAATTATGCGAAAGCCTCTGTCGATGGTCAGACGCAAATACCCAGTTTTACCCAATTGAACCATATGTCTATGTCAACCAAATTATCTAGATTCATTAAGTTTAAGTTCCAATTATGGCTACCCCCGGCCGACAGGTATATGTCTATCCTGTAAGGAAATCTATTAAAGGGTTATCTATCCTCAAGGAAGATCGTGGGCTATTAAGTTTAAGGCTGAAACCAAAATTCATTTGTCAAGTTTATTTTAGATTTACCAGATCAATCTTATTAGTGGCCAATTAACAAGACGCATTAAACTTAAGACTTAATAAGTAAACCTTTAAATTACCCAAACTATAAAATAACCCCTTATAAACCGGTGATATTAGAATTCATCACAACCCCAGATAACTAACTTAGTTACGAAACATAACTATGGCTAGTAAAAACTTAAATAAAATAAAAGACATAAAGTAAAATGCTGAAAAGTAAATGACGGAAAGTAAATGCTGAAATTAAATACTGAAAAAATAAATGCTTAAAAGTAAATACTGAAAGTAAATTACTGAAAAGTAAATGCTGAAAGTAAATTGCTGAAAAGTAAATGCTGAAAATAAATTGCTGAAAAGTAAATAAAGTAAAAGTACAATAAAAGAAAATGCTGAGGTAAAAGGATCCACTTTTATTACTTCTATTTTAGATATCTACCTTAATATAATATATTAATATTGCATGATAATTACCGACCAGCCATATAGGCGGTATCCAGATTTAGTCAAATTAATAATTAATTACCAACCGACCAATCAGGCGGTATCCTCGTTAAGTCAGGTTTTAACTAGTTTATATATTATAATTAAGGGAGATTAATCTAAATATTAGTAATAAAAGTTTTACCTTTTACCCCAGCAAAGGGGAGTTACCTCCTCATTACTGAAAAGTAAAAACTGAAAATTAAAGAAAGAAAAGTATTGTGCGTAAAAGTAAATTGCGGAAAGTAAAAACTGAAAAGTAAAGAAAAGAAAGTGCGAAAGCGGAGATTAATTACTGAAAGCTGTAAAGAAACAAACAAGATACAATCTTCTTAGTATTTTTAAGGAATTCCTTAGAAGAAAGTATGAATTTACAAATGAAATGGCTTGGTATTTATAGGCAAAATTTTGCCTCCATCAAATCATCCACCAAATCCATTATTAATTGCTCCACTAATTACTCCACCAAATCTATTATTAATTGCTCCACTAATTGCTTATCATGTTTGGTGGTGATTTGATAATTTTTATTATTTATTTATTAATTTATTTTTTGCTTTGAAAATGACTTTAATAATTACACACAACACACTTCTGGATGGTTCATCAATATCGGGCATGCAATCTTCAGAATTCGAAATTATTTTATCTTTCAAGGTTGTAGATCCTTGAGTCTTCTTTAATCTGAAACTTGAATCAGCTCAATTCGAAATTACAAGTTTCCAATCTCTAAAATTAATATGTCAAATCCAATTTTTGCCCTTATTTGACCCACATTTCCTCCTAAATTATTTCATTGTGTCCCAATATTATTTTATATGCAAAATAAACTAAAACACATCAAAACGTTCATCAAACCCGAGAAACTAAACAAAATATTAAGTAAAATATTGTTATATTTTCCGCTCATCAAGTATCACTTCAGTCATATGGAGATGATGATCACACAGGGATACAAAACTGGTACTCTAAGTGCTATAGCCATCGGGGAAGTATGACTAGGTCATGACTTTCCGATCATAAAAAGAATAGTTGCTATTGATCCGATATATGCTTCGTACGGGGCAGACACAACTCCAGCCCCAGGCCTAACATGTGACATCCGATACTGGATCGTAATACGCAATACTACGTATACTACGTCTGACAAAGATCTTTTATTTCGTAGAAGAATATTTATGGAGAATTGGGTAGGCACGGTGCCTTGCTAGAGGCCAACCATGTCTTGTAAATCGGTAAAAACGTGGTACCGGGTACGCACGTATTCGGATAGTCCGATGACCGAGTTTACTGCCAACATATCCAGGGATCTCTTGGGTCGCATCCCAAAGATTCACCAATGATATTTGACTCGAACAGTATTAATCTGGGATTAATTAAGGGATAGAAAATTAATCTGGGATTAATTACGGCGAGAATTAATTTGGGATTAATTACGGCGAGAATTAATCTGGGATTAATTAAGAGATGATTAATTAAGAGAGAGAAAATTAATCTGGGATTAATTACGGCAATAATTAATCTGGGACTAATTATTAGATAAATAATTAATCTGTGATTAATTGCGTCGAGAATTAATATGAGACTAATTGCGTCGAGAATTTATCTGAGATTAAATTCGTCGAGAAGAGAGAACGTGATTAATTTGGAATTAATCGGCAAAGTAAATTTAATGGTGAAATTGGATTTTACTATTTAATTTATTTAATTGGGCTACAATAATATATTAGATATATTAATTGAAATTAGATTTCAATGCGGAATTAAAATTGGAATTTAATTCGTGCGAACGAATTAATTTAGAATTAATTCGTAAACGACTTTAATAATAATTTTGCGAGGCATAATTATTTAATTAAATTAGATTTAATTATGTCGCGACGGAAAATTCGTTTAATCGGATTAAACGAACCCGAGCCCGAAGTGTGTTGTATAAGTAATTTGAATTTTGAATTTCAAAGTGGTGGGACCCACTCACTTATATCAACTAGTCATTTTTTGATGGAAATTGTTGGGATATTGAATTGGATTTTACTAACCCATCAAACCTACCAACTAAAATTGACAATTGATGATTTTTTGGAAATTTTTTTATTACTCTCTCTCTATGTTTGGTCGATTGGCCATTAATATCTTCTCTGTCAATTTTGGCGAATGGCCTATGTCTGATTGATTTGGCAAAAAGCATTTTTGCTTTTCTTTTAGAAAGAAATCATTCTGGCTGAATGAAATAAATAAAAGGCAATTGTCCTCTGCATATTTTGAAAATGCCGAAAAGGCATTTAGCCTTTTTCCTTTTGAAGGCAGGCCGATTTGGCCTCTGATTAGCTTGTCCGAAAGCAACAAAAGCAATTGGTTTTCTCTATCTTTTGAAGACTGCCGATTGCTTCCCTCTCTCTTGGGCAAATTTGCTTCTCCTTGGGAGATAAAATTTGTTCCATTTTGTTCTTACTAGCACATATGAGAGTCAAATGAATGTGATAGGGATACTGTCCCATGAGCTTGGAAGCTTCAATATCCATGGAATTTTTGAAATCCTAAATCCGATCAATGTAAGTATTCCGCAACTTTCTTGATTAATTCACACAATAATCACGCTTACAGATCCTGTGGCATGTCTAGGACACTTACAGTCTTCTGACTCTTTTATTTCACATCTGTCTGGTTTAGGAAGAAGCACCTATGCTAAAAAGAGAAGAGCTAAAAGAATAGGTGTTTGCTATAAATGTGCTCGTATGACATGTAATACTCGTTATCGTTCTTTAGGAATGATGTCTGATAACCGTGAGGATAAAATTAAATTCATTAGGGATGGCTTGAGTAAGGATTCTTTAGATGACATATCTAAGACTCTTGAGATGCATTCCAGTGGATATGTGCATCATGAAATTCACATGTTATATACGCAATTTCGAAAAGAAAGACAACAATTCAGTCTCGAGAATCTGACTTTAAACGACCCTGTTTGCCAATTTATAAGAAAATTGGATAGGAAGCTTGTTCCTGATGCATAGATGTCATTCAAGCCGTTACTTCTCGTAAATATTATTTTCTCTTTGTATATATCTAATAATTGTGATTATTTTTGTTATTTTCTTTTATTTTCCCCGACAGGATCCAGATTTTTTGACTTTCACGAAATATTTCACTATTTAACTAATAATTGTCATTTCGCAGGTACTAGTGCTATTATTACTCACCATTTTTCAAGTGTTATAAATTCAACTCATCATTGCACTTTTGAAGACATCCAGATTTGAGAAAGAAACATATAAAAATGGAAGCTACTTCAAGAAAACAAGTTGTAAACATCTGTGTGTTTTGCGGTACTAGTGTTGGTTCTAAGCCAGAATTCGTGGAGGCATCACATGAATTGGGTAGAGTCATTGCCGAAAAGAATATGCACTTAGTATATGGTGGTGGCAATCTTGGACTAATGGGGATCGTTTCACGGGCTATACAGGAAGGAGGCAGTCAAATTCTAGGAATCATCCCAAAATCTTTGGCAGAGGCGAATCTTATAGGACCATCAAACGGAGAGGAACTGATCATGCCAGGTATGTCTGAACGACAGGTAGAAATGATTAACCGTGCTGATGCTTTTATTTCTTTGCCAGGTGGCTTGGGCACGATGGAGGAAATTTTTTACAGTGTAATCTTGGGCGAACTTGAACATACACCATAAACCGATTGGACTGTTTAATGCTGATGGATTTTATAATTTTCTTTGTGTATTTCTTGATGATGCCCGGAGAAATGGGTTCGTGTCAAAACCTGTAAAAGAACTCATCTTTACTGCCAGAACTGCCCAAGATTTAATTGTCCAAATTTTAACATTTGAACCACAAATTGACCCTATTCTTTCCAAGATAAATTGGTCCGATAATGATCGAGGTAAGAAGCGTCGGATAAATTTGGATCTTAACCTATAATTTTCATTTTAGATGTAGAATTTCAGCTAACCATGTACTGTTTCTAAACTCTTCTTCTACTTTTAAAGACAGTGGGGACAATGTCTCATTTAGGTTTGGGGGAGGGGAATAGTTGACTAGTGTATTATTTTTATTGTGTTATTTTTATTTTATTTTTAGTGAAAATTTTTAAAAAAAGAAAATTTGTGTTTTTGTGTTTTTAACTTGATTAATCAGGTGAAATTGGTGTGAGGTAGTTGTGTAAGGAATTTCCACTCCTGAGACGTATCCAACCTATTTCGTAACAAGTTAATTTTTATTTTATTTCCTTTTGAATTATTTAATTTGTGAATTCTCCATAAAATTGATTAAAACGGACCTTCATATACTCAGTTGACAGGTATTATCAACATGCATTGTAACATACAGACATGAGTTGTAATTGAAAAATTTGTAATATTCAGTGGTCTACTTTAATTGAATGGAGCATCTAAAAAAGCGATGGAATAAAAAAATTTGTATATAAATAAATGTCTGAGATTCGAGTAATTAAGTCCGTAGGGGTGTTTTAACACCTAATGTCCTAAAACCAACTGATTTGGGAGTCACTGGCCCAAAGCTCGCTACATGGATTGAAGATGTTATAAAAATAAAAAGAAATTTATGAAATCCGGGTAATTAAGTCCGTAGGGGTGTCTTAATACCTAGTGCCCTAAAGCCAAACTGGTTTGGGAGTCACTGGTCCAAAGCTCTCTACATGGATTGAAGATGTTGCTTTATTTATTTTTTGAAAAAAAAAATCAAAAAAATATTCTATTGCTAAAAAAAGGTGTGAAGTCTGATATAACTTTAGGACAATAATATTACTCTCTTTTCAGCTACACATATGAATATTGTGGGCAAAATGAGTTGATTAATACATTGTTGATTGTGTATAAGGAGAATGGTAAAAATAATCGGAGAATTTACTTATTTGGTAATTTAGAAAGAAAGAAAACAACTACTAACTTGGATAAGAAGTTTCACCTGTTTAGTCACTAACTTGTTTATTCTCTTTTTCTCTTGTCTTTTTGCTTTTGTGTGCATTAGTTTTCTTATTTTTTTTCTTTTGTGTGCATTAGTTTTATATTGACGTTTGTGGGTATCGTTGTTGTAAGCCCTCACGAGACTACAACTCGTCCACTAGGGACACCTAGGGGTTTAAAGGCTTGTTGCATACGCTAAATGCAACCGTGATCCCTACAAAACTGGCTTAGTTTAATTTTATTTTAAAGATGTTTATGTTATTTTATTTTGTTGTTTTGATCAAGGACTAGCAAAATGTTAGGTTTGGGGTGTGATGAGTGGTAAATAGATCACTATTTCCCACTCATTTGACTTAATATTTTGTATATTTTCTTGAGTTCTGGGAATATTTTGATGTGTTTTGGGTTATTTTGTAGATAAATAAAATAATAGGACTCTCTGGAGGCAATTCGGGGCAAAAACAGCGAAAAACTAACAAAAAGGTAAAAATGTAAATTTCCTGCTAAAATACGCCGCCTGCTAACGTGCACCGGACACCTGTCACCATAACATGCTGCCGACACTCATCATTGAGACATGTCATTAATGATGTCATGTTGACATCAGCGTCGCGACGCGCAGACTCTTACGAGTCGTGACGCCAAGCAAATAATTGAGTTAATTATTCAGCTGACGCCACATGTCACCATCCCAGAAGCCGACTGCCACGCGTCTAAGATCAACGGCTCGTCGCGACGCGTGAAGCCAAAATTTTTCTATAAATAGAGGCCGAAATTTCATTTGTAATTCATACTTTCTTCTAGGTCTGTTTGGTTCAACGGAGGGGAGGGGAGGGGAGGGATTTTAATGGAGGGGAGGGAAGGGGAGGGGAGGGGAGGGGAAGGATTTTAATTAAATATATGTTTGGTTCAAAGGAGGGGATGGGAGGGGATGAAAGAGTTTTAATTAAATATATGTTTGGTTAAAGAAGAGAAGGAGAAGATTTTAAAACTAATTTACTATTTTATCCTTATAGCATTTTATAAAAAAATTAAAACAATATAGGCTTATATTATCTTGAATTAAACAAATAATAAAATTAAAATTAAAAGCTCTACATAATACGTGTTATTAAAAATAAAATTAAAACAAATATAAGATAAGAGAATAAAAGAATTGAATGGTGAAGCAATATAAGAGAGATTTGTAATTAAGATAATTTTGGATTTTAATGTATAAGTAGGGATAATTTAGTCAATGCATTTAATATTTAATTGCTCACTTCTCTCCCCTCCAAAACCCCCACACTTTGGAGGGGAGCAAAAATTGGCTTAGGAGGGATTTTGCTCCCCTCCCCTCCTCTCCCCTCCCCTCCAAAAAATTAAACAAACATCATTATTTAAAATAATCCCTCCCCTCCCCTCCCTTCCCCTCCAAAACCCCCAACCAAAACAAGCCCTAAGGAATTCCTTAAGAATACTAAGAAGATTGTATCTTGTTTGTTTATTCACAGCTTTTTGTATTTAATTTTATTTACTTTTACCCAATAGTACTTTCTTTTCTTTACTTTTCAGTATTTACTTTTCAGCAATGAGGAGGTAACTCTCCCTGCTGGGGTGAAAGGTAAAGCTTTTATTACTAATATTTAGATTAATCTCCCTTAATTATAATATATAAACTATTTAAAACCTGACTTAATGAGGATACCGCCTTTATGGTCGGTTGGACATAATGAAATTTATTTTAACCTGACTAAACATGGATACCGCCTGTCTGGTCGGTTGGAATTAATTATAAATTTGACTTAATCAGGATACCGCCTATATGGTCGGTTGGTAATTATCACGCAAAGTGAATATATTATAATAAGGGAGATATCTAAATCGAAGTAATAGAAGTGGATCCTCTAACCCCCATCATTTTCTTTTATTATACTTTTACTTTTAAATTTCCAGCATTTACTTTACGTCATTTACTTTATTTACGCTTTTACTAGCCTTAGTTATGTGTGGTAAATAAACATGTTATCTGGGGTTGTGATGAATTCCAATATCACCGGTTTATAAGAGGTTATTTTATAGTTTGGGTAATAAAAATGTTTACTTATTAAGTCTTAAGCTTAATGCTTCTTGTTAACTGGCCATTAATAAGATTGATCTGTTAAACTTAAAATAAACTTGACAAAGGAATTTTAGGTTTCAGCCTTAGACTTAATAGCCCACGATCTTCCTTAAGGATAGATAACCCTTAAATAGATTTCCTTACAGGATAGACATAAACCTGTCAGGCGGAGGTAGCCACAATTGGAACTTAATCTTAATGAATTCAGGTAACTTGGTTGACATAGACATATGATTAATTGGGTTACACGGGGTATTTGCATCTGACCATCGACAGAGGCTTTTGCATAATTTCGTGTTCCAGGTTAGTAAACTAATATATTACACAAATATGAGATAATCACTTCATCTTTAAAAGATATTGGAAGGATTCACAACCCTGGATAATTAATAATATTGAATTTTCTTTAATCTACTTTCGCGCTGTTTTTACTTGTTTTAAATTTAAAGTCACATCTAAACAAACAACCAATCCATTAGATACTTGTAAAAATTTGGCTTCATAAATTAATAGCTTAGGTATTAAGTCCTCGTGGGATCGATACTTTTTATACTACTTGAACGATACGTGTGCTTGCGTTATACGCATGTGATTACGCCGGTCATACATGTAGTGGTAGTTCCTGTTTTAAAAAAAAAATTATTTTTTATTCCTTGATAGTAAAGCATAAATCTAATGATGAATTTGTTTGCTTTATATGAAATTTTAGAAACGATAAGTTCCAATTGATTTTTATCTGATGTCTTGAGTAGATGATCTAGGTTAGACTCGTAAGCACTTAATAATAAGTTTTTTAGCAGTAAGAACCTAGGTAGTTGGCAAAGTGACTAGTTAAAGAAATTACTTGCCGATGAATGACTGTTTGCTTAGATATCTATCTCAATATGCTAATGTTATGATGTATGGTATGATAAGAAAATGAAACCACCTATAACCGATAAGCGTGAAGCTACCCATGGGCGAGTGTTATGATCACCATGAGGAGAAATGCTACCTTAAAAGGTAGGTGTGTTGAAAAAAAATAAAAATAAAATAAAAAAGAGAAGAAAATAAAATCATGCCATATGGAGCAAAGAAATACAAATGCAGAATTCTTTTGAGATATCTAGGTTGGTTTGACCCATCAGATCTCAATTTTTGAGAAGAAATCATTGAGTTGGCTTACTTAGGAGTCGAGCTGTGAATGAACCCTTACATACACATATTGTGAGTCTGGCTTAGATGGTTTATTCAAGAACTTGGATTTAAGTCACAGTTGAGTACTTTGAAGGTTCTCTAATTTCATTGATAAGCATTCTTTGAGGACAATTTTGATGAGTAACTATCGAGATTATTTTATTTACTTTTTATTTGTTTTTTTATTTTTGCATGATTGCATGTTTGTGAATGACGTTTGTAGGTGTTGTCGTTGTAAGCCCTCACGAGACTATAACTCGTCCACTAGGGTCGCCTAAGGGTGACCGGCGTAAACACACACGTACAATGCAAGCGCACGTATCGTTCAAGTAGTATAAAAATATCGATCCCACGAGGACTTAATATCTAATTTATTAATTTTATGAGGTCAAATGATTACTAGTATCTAACAGGTTGTTTGATTGATTTGAAATGGTGACGATTCTAAATTTAAAAACAACTAAATAAAATTGTTCGAAAGTAGATTTTAAGAAAGTTCAATATTAAAAACTATCTAGGGTTGTGATTTCTTCCAATATCATTTTAAAGATGAAGTGGTTATCTTAAAGTTGGGTAATATATTGATTTATTAACCTGGAACACTAAATTATGTGTAAGCCTCTATCGATGGTCAGACACAAATATCCAGTTTAACCTAATTGAACCATACGTCTATGTCAACCAAATTATCTGGATTCATTAAGTTTAAGTTCCAATTATGGCTACCCCCGCCCGACAGGTATATGTCTATCATGTAAGGACATATATTAAAGGGTTATCTATCCTCAAGGAAGATCGTGGACTATTGAGTCTAAGGTCTTAAACTTAAAATCCCTATGTCTAGTTCATTTTAAGTTTCCCAGTTCAATTTTATTAATGGCCAGTTAATGAAAAAGCATTAAGATTAACACTCAATAAATAAATCTTTATATTACCCAAGCTATAATCTAACCCCCTATAAACCGGTGATATTGGATTTCATCACAACCCCAGATAATAGGCTTAGTTACGACACATATTTACGGGTAGTAAAAAAAAAACTTAAATAAAATAAAAGACATAAAGTAAATTACTGAAAATTAAATACTGAAAAGTAAATGTTGAAAGTTAATGCTAAAATTAAATACTGAAAAGTAAATGCTGAAAGTAAATTACTGAAAGTAAATTGCTGAAAGTAAATTGCTGAAAGTAAATTGCTGAAAATTAAATTGCTGAAAGTAAATTATTGAAAAGTAAAAATTGAAAATTAAAGAAAGAAAAGTACTGTGCGTAAAAGTAAATTGCGGAAAGTAAAAACTGAAAAGTAAAGAAAAGAAAGTGCGAAAGCGGAAATTAATTACTGAAAGCTGTAAATAAACAAACAAGATACAATCTTCTTAGTATTCTTAAGGAATTCCTTAGAAGAAAGTATGAATTTTACAAATGAAATGGCTTGGTATTTATAGGCAAAATTTTGCCTCCATCAAATCATCCACTAAATCAATTATTAATTGCTCCACTAATTGCTCCACTAATTGCTCCACCAAATCCATTATTAATTGCTCCACTAATCTCTTATCATGTTTGGTGATGATTTCATATTTTTTATTATTTATTTATTAATTATTTTTTGCTTTGAAAATGATTGAAAGTGACTTTAATAATTACACACAACACACTTCTGCATGGTTCATCAATTTCGGGTATGACATATTCTGAATTCGAAATTATTTTGTTCTTCACAGTTGTAGATATTTGAGTCTTCTTTAATCTGGAACTTGAATCAGCTCAATCCGATAGCGGAGTAAAAAGTTATGCCCAAAATACGACAGATACGCAAAATTGGAATTTCCAAAACTGCACTTCGTTAAAACGCCCTTTCAAGTTTCCAATCTCCAAAATTAAAATATCAAGTCCGATAATTGCCCTTATTTGACCCATATTTCGTCCTAAATGATTTCATTGAGACTCGGTATTATTTTATCTGCAAAATAAGCTAAAACACATCAAAACGTTCATCAAACCCGAGAAACTAAACAAAATATTAAGTAAAAGGGGCGGTAAATATTGATATATTTTCCGCTCATCAAGGAGTTTAAAGGCTTGTTACATAAGCTAAATGCAATCGTGATCCCTACGAAAGTGGCCTAGTTAATTTAATTACTTTTAATGTTTGTTTATTTATTTAGTTTTATTTTTGTTTTTTTCTCGGGAATAGCAAAATATTAAGTCTAGAGGTATTTGATAAGTGTGGTTTATACCAACTGATTCATGCATTCTTACCTTATTATTTTGCTAGTCTTTGTATCATTTAATTTATTTTATAGTTCTTTTATGTTTATTTGTAGGAAGCATTAATACATGGATCTTGGGGCATTTGTATGTGTTTTCGGACCATTCGGACGCATCGGAAGCACACAGGAAGAGTAGAGACGCAAGACATGCAACCAGTGAAGTGAAACACTGGCACCGCGGTGCCCAACCTCTTGGCACCGCGGCGCCTTCAGCGTACCATACAAAAAACCAGAGGTTTTGGCGCCGCGGCGCCAACTTTCCCTCTCCGCGACGCCCCGCAGCGACCAAAAACACCTAATTCTAGGGTTTTACATGCACAAGGACCCCAAGTCTCTATTATAAATATATAAGTTCGTCCAAGACTCGAGGAGGAGGCTAATACACAGCACAAAACATAAAACACTTATTTTTAAAGAGATCCAATGAGGGGGATTGAAGAGCGACAAGAAGAGACGAAAGCAGTGATGTCCGAAGAGGAAGGGATTCAATTCGGGTTTTATCTTATTGTTTCTTTCTTAGAACTCTAATGATTTCCATTAGATTCATGACATGTTTTTATTGTTTGTATCTTTAGTCATGAACTAACTCCTTAATTCCGGAGAATGATGTAATTGATTCTTGAACCTTTGTATTGTTTGTTAATTTTGTTATGAAGTTTTATTAAGTTTATTTATATTCTTTTGAGTTTAATGCTTCTTGGTTTCTGGCCATAATTTGAGATGATGCTTGTTTGGAATCTATAACTCGGGAGAGAGGGATTCTGAATCGATCTAGAGAATATAACCTAGGTTTCTATAGAGTTCGGGAGAATATATAGTTTCTTTGAAGTCGTTAACATAGAATCACAATACGTAATGAGTTGTTAATTACTAGATATTTATAGGGATATCGAAGTCTGTAATTGATAATATTTTCACTGATACTCGGGAGATGGAGTGAATACTTAGGATTCTTGACTTATGAACAATACAACTGAACAAAGATTAATTGACATGACTAATACTTAGGGGATAGCTAGGTGA
Source organism: Zanthoxylum bungeanum (assembly GCA_019454045.1). Classification (NCBI taxonomy): domain Eukaryota; kingdom Viridiplantae; phylum Streptophyta; class Magnoliopsida; order Sapindales; family Rutaceae; genus Zanthoxylum; species Zanthoxylum bungeanum. The sequence continues at coordinate 245,397 of SKCR01035126.1, forward strand.
AATCAGACTCTAGAATATATATCGTATTAGTTCCTCTTATCTAAATATTTTTATATATTATTTATCTAGTTAAATCTTTATTATTTATTTTCTAAATAAAGTTAGGATTATCAATTGTAGTATTTAGTGCGAGTTAACACAATCCATGAGGGTTCAACACTCTTAACTCATTTTTACTAAAACTTGACATCGTACACTTGCGGTACGATACAAAATATCACAACACTGAGATCTCTCAAGGGACTCGTTTCTCTTTAGAGATTACTATTTCTTATGGAACTATTGATTTTGATAATGTGAGTGTATTTATAGCTCAAGCATTATTTGCAACAAGATCATGATCTCTTATTTTCCTCTTACATGGAATAATATCTTTGAACCAAATGGTATGACATGCTTATGACGTGCAAAAAATGATCTATTAGCTACTTTATACTAGACTGTTCAACATGAACAACCACCCGGATTAGTATATTAGTAGTTATATATGTGACTTGATTTTTGCTTTTACTAAATCTTGTAATTGATTTACAATTTATTGCAAATAGACTTTCTTTTGCACTTCATTTCCACATTGACTAGTACGAGGATCTAAATGAGACATGGTAAGGACTTTCCAAGAAAGCGCATGCCTTACTTATAAAGGATTTTTCTTTCCCTTAATGAAAGAAACAATGTCATATCAAAATGACAATCCATAAAAAGATAATCTATTAGAAGTTCTAATTGATAACAAGATTATGGCTTTTTGAAAGCCTTTAATTAGGTCATCAGGATTAGATATGGTATGTAGTTTTCCTTCAAGTAATATTAATATATAGAAGTAGAACATAAAAAAAAAAAAAATATGAAGGCAATACAAATATGAAGTATTAATTTGGCGTCCAATGTTTCTCTCGTTAGTTTTAAAGAGATTCGAGACATTACTATAAGTAAAAACTGCTGGATCCTTATCCACGGATCATGTTTCAAATCTTTCATAGAAAATTTATTAATGTATTAATGGTACAAAACTAATGCTCTTTCATATGATGTTAATGACAATCATTGCCATAATTTTAATGATTCTATAATTTCATCATTTTTTTTTATAGATATGTCACTTCTGGTGATTTTAGATATATATATATCACTTTATCATCATGAGGATTCATTACTAATGTGAGGGCACTAATCATGCCTTTTTTTTTTTACATTTACATATCTATTATCTTATGTTTTATTTTCACTTCGTGGAATGGTAAATATCTTATTTCCAATCAAAAAACTTTTCAACTCACAATTTTACCTGTGAGGTAATATTAGATAAAATTATACTCAATAATAGTAGACCAACTATGTCTTATTATAGTAGTCCGAGCTTCAAGCTCTCTTGTAAAATATGGTAGAATAAAATATTCATCATTCATGTATAGTTTTTCCTTAATGATACATTCCAAGCCTTTAATTTGGATTTACATTTCAATATCTATACCACTATAATTATAATAGTATAATATAGCATCAAAGCAAAAATATTCATATTCATTTATAGAACTTCAGGTCCGTATATATGACACTATAGATTTAGAACTTCAGTTCTAAATTTTAAAAGTTGTAACTTAGAACTTCAAGTTCAATTTTATTCTCTAAAACTTCGGATTATCTTTTAGAAATTACAACTCAAAACCTCAGGTTTAGATTTAAAAATTATCATAAAACTTCCAATTCTAATTTATACAATTAATTTTCTGAACTTCAAGTTCATTTATAAAAATCATTGATGTAGAACTTTTGATTTTAAGAATTACAATTAAGAACTTCAAGTTATAATTTGTTTGTAATTACCAATAGTTAGTGTACAATGAATATTAACTATATACTTGAGCCTCAATAGAATAACTATTTCAGTGGATATCTTTGAAATTCAACAAATTTCTACTAGATCTGATTGAATATAAAGCATTTTCGATGTATAGTTTTTTTCCACTTGCTAATAAATTATGCTTCTTCTAGAGCCTTCAAATATTATTAAATTCAAAAAATATTTCTTCTCTAAAAAATTGTATAGTAACACTATCAACTAGGCATACCTTTCCCTCTCTTTTTTAAGAGCGGATAATTTATTTTATAAGTCTATGATTTCTTAAAAATCATCATAAATGTTTATCAATGAGATTTACAAATAAAATATTAATATATAGAAGTAGAACATAAATAAATAAAATATAAAGGCAATACATATATTAAGTACTAATTTGGCATATAATATTTCTCTATTTAGTTTTAAATAGATTCGAGACATTAATATGAGTAAAAACTGTTGGATCTTTAGCCACTCCACAAGTTTCAAATCTTACATAGAAAATTTAACAATGTACTATTGGTACAAAACTAATGCACTTTCATATCATGTTAATGACAAATATTGCAATAATTTTAATGATTCTATAATTTCATCATTATTTTTTCATAGATATGCCACTTTTGGTGGTTATATATATTTTCATCACTTTATCGTCATGGGGATTCATTAGTAATGTAGGGCATTAATCATGCAATTATTTTACATTTACATATCCATTATGATATGTTTTATTTTCACTTCAAGGAATTGTAAATACCTTATTTCCAATCAAAAACTTTTCAACTCACAATTTTAGTTGTGAGGTAATATTAAATAAAGTTGAGTTATACTTAATAATAGTAGACCAACTATCTCTTATTATAGTAGTGAGAGTTTCAAACTTTCTTGTAAAATATGATAGAAGAAAATATCAATCTTTCATCCTTAATGGTACATTCCAAACCTATAACTTCGATTCAAATTTCAATATTTGTACCCAATGAATTATAATCGTATATTATGACATCAAAGCAAAATTTTCATATTCATTTATAGAACTTCAGGTTCATATATATGACACTATAGTTTTAGAACAGCTTGTTCTAAATTTTAAAAGTTGTAACCTAGAACTTCAAGTTTTATTTTATTCCATAAAATTTCAGATTCTCTTTTAGAAATTACAACTCAAAACCTCAGGTTTAGATTTAAAAATTATCATAGAACTTCCAATTCTAATTTATACGATTAATTTTTTGAACTTCAAGTTCATATATAAAAATCATGGATGTAGAACTTTTGGTTTTATAAGTTAGAATAAAGAACTTCAAGTTTTAATTTGTTTGTAATTGCCAATAGTAAGTTTTCAATGAATATTAATTATATACTTGAGCCTCAATATGATAACTATTTCGGTGGATATCTTTGAAATTTCAATAGATTTCTACTGGATCTGATTGAATATAAAGCATTTTCGATGTATAGATTTATTTCACTTGCTAATAAAATATGGCTTTTTCAGAGCTTTCAAATAATATTAAATTCCAAAAATATTTCTTATCTCAAAAAGTGTATAATAACATTTTCTACTAGGCATACCTTCCTTTCTTTTTTTAGATCAGATAATTTATTTTATAAGTCTATATGATTTCTTAAAAATCTTCATAAAGGTTGATAAATGAGATCTACCAATAAGATACAAATTGAATGTACATCAAACACATAATCATTGTATTTTATATCAGTCAAAGTAATATCTTCAGGATATTTGAAAGTACTAAATATCTTCAGGATATTTCAAAGATCTAATTTTTTTATCATAAATATATCACATCCGATGATGATTCAAATCTTAATAAATTTAGAATAATAATTAAAAGGTGTAAGTATGCAATAAATAAAAATAAATAATTTTAAAGTAGAGATATATAAAGAGAGCAATACAAAACTATAGATTTTATTCACAAGTATTAAGATTTCACATACCAAAGCCTTATTCCTTTGCTGTAGCAGAGTTTCTCTATTATATCTATTCAGTGGGAGTTAAAATTCACTATCAGGAATTTTAAGAAACTTATTTTTCATGTTTTATGAGAACATCATGTTTTATTTATAAATTATAGTTCAGAACTGCAGGTTCTAACATTAGAAGCTCTAAGAGTTATTGCACTTAATGAAAAATTTCGATGATGCAACACTCAATGACCTTGACACACATTTGCAAAGCAAAGTAAAAACACTTCGAAGCAAAATGGATGTGAAGACAAATCTCAATGAACAAGCAACAATGCAAGATCTTGTAGCTTAGATCTCTTAATGTAAGTAAGTTGATATTCAAGTATTTCTAAACTTATAGGAGCTACTAAAGAAATTTAAGATGGAATCAAGGAAACGTCTTTTGACATCCAGGAGTTCAACCTTGAAGCTTGACAAAAATGAGGAAGGTAAACCCATAGAGATTAAATGGTATCGAGGTATAATTGGATCTCTACTTTACTTAATGCTAGTAGACCCGATATTATGCTTAGTGTTGTATGTGTGCTAGATTCCAATCTAATCCTCGTGAAACTCATCTTTGTTTCGTAAAACAAATTTTTAGATATCTCTCGGGACCTATTAATTTGGAACTTTGGTACACAAAAGGCATGGCATTCGAAGTTCTCCATCTCCATAGATTAAGAAAGCATCCTTAATTCATCTAAGATACTTAAGGATATTCTTAACCGCCATCTAGTGACCATCACCTGGATTGGCCTGATATCGACTACACATGCTCAAAGCATACGAGCCATCAGGTCGCGTACATATCATGACATACATGATTGATTCGACTACCGAGGCAAACGAGATCTGACTCATGTTGTCTCTCTCATCTTGAGTTTTATGACACATGTCCTTATATAGAGTGACGTCATGTAACACTGGCAACAGTCCCCTCTTGGACTGATCCATGTTGAATCTCTTCAACACTTTGTAAATATACGTGCTCTGGGAGAGTCCAAGCAGCTTTCTAGATCTATCCCGGTAGATCTTTATTCCCAGAATAAAGGCCGCTTCTCCAGATCCTTCATGGAGAATTTTAATGAAAGCCAAGCTTTCACCGATGTTAACATAGGAATGTCATTGCCAATAAGCAATACATCATCAACGTAAAGGATAATGAATGTCAGTGCACTCCCACTAACATTCTTATATACACAAGGATCATCCTCGTTTTGAACGAAATCATATTCTTTTATGATCTCATAAAAACGTTGATTCCAAGAACGAGATGCTTGCTTCAATCCATAAATGGATTGATTTAACTTACAAACCTTGTTTGCAAGTCTAGGTACGAAAAAACCGCCAGGTTATTGCATATAAACATCCTCCAAAAGGTTTCTGTTAAGGAAAGCGATTTTGACGTCCATCTGTCATATCTCGTAATCGAAATATGCCGAAATAGTAAGCATAATCCGAATGGATTTAATCATGGCAACGGGTGAAAAAGTTTCGTAGTAATCGACACCATGTCGTTGAGGATACCCTTTCGCTACAAGCCTAGCTTTGTACGTTTGTACGTTGCCATCCATGTCAGTCTTCTTCTTGAAGACCCATTTGCAACCAATAGGCTTTACGCCTTCTGGTGCATCAACCAGTGTCCAAACTTGGTTGGTGTACATGGAATCCATTTCGGAATTCATGGCATCTTGCCATAAACCGGAGTCGATACCTTGTATCGTTTCCTCATACATAGTCGGTTCATCTTCCTCATTAAGATTTATATCCATATGAGGTGAGATCAGAAACCCATACCTCTCAGGTTGTTTTTTGACTCCCTCCGACCTACGCAGTTTTTATGTTTTTGAAGATTGTGGTACAGTTTCATCCATGATGAACTGTTCATGTTCCGTTAAGGATTCTATGCCACGAACGGTATCACTCCAATTTTCATCGAGTTCTACTTTCCTCCCACTTACCACTCCATTTAGGATTTCCTTCTCAAGGTAAACCGCATGTAGAGCAACAAATACTTTGTTCTCTTGTGGGTGATAGAAGTAATATCATTTGGTTTCCCTAGGATATCCTACAAATAAGCATTTATCCGATTTGGGTTCTAGTTTGGTACGTTCCAAACGTTTGAAGTATGCCCAGCATCCCCAAATCTTCAGGAATGAGAAACCCGGTTTCTTTCCTGTCCATATTTCATATGGTGTCTGTTGAACAGACTTTGACGAAACCTTATTCAAAATAAGTATTGCACTGTTCAAAGCATATCCACAGAAGGAAATAGGTAGCTCTGTGCGACTCATCATAGACCTTACCATGTCTAACAAAGTTCGGTTTCTACGTTCAGACACACCGTTTAATTACGATGTTCCGGGAGGAGTCTACTGTGAAAGAATACCATATTCTTTCAAGTAATCAAGAAACTCATTGCTTAAGTATTCGCCACCACGGTCCGACCGTAATGTCTTAATACTTTTGCCGGCCTGTTTTTCTACTTCGTGTCGAAACTCTTTGAATTTCTCAAAGGTTTCCGACTTGTGTCTCATAAGATACACATAACCATAACGCGATGCATCATCCGTAAAGGTTACGAAGTATTCATATCCACCTCTAGCTTGGATAGACATGGGCCCACATACGTCACTATGAACGAGGGCTAACAGTTCGGTGGCACGTACATCTTTACCGCTAAAAGGTGATTTAGGCATTTTGCCTAATAAACAAGATTCGCAGACGTCATATGAATTTGGATCAAATCTGTCCAAGTACCCACTCTTCGAAAGTGTGGATATACGAGTCTTATTAATATGTCCCAGACGATAATGCCACATATAAGCTTCATCTTTGTTACTTTATTTTAGCCTTTTGTTTGTTAAATTATATGTTTGAGATTGATTTATATTCAAAATACAAAGACCATTATTTACATCAGCAGTGCAAATCTCTGTTGGACAATTATGACCCATAGCATCACTATTTGTACAGAACATTGTGTTGTTGTACAAATTAACTATGTGACAAAGGAAATTACTCTTTTATCATTTGTAATTGGATTACTGGGATATATAAATGATAAAAGTCCATATGATTAGTTCCGGATTAATAAGACATGAGACTGTATTAATCCACTAAGGTTTAATCATTAAAATATCCCTAGTCATAGTATTATCGATATTGGACATCGATAATGCGGAATAGACTAGTATTGAATTTGTGCACATTGTGGGAGCATAACGGCATAGTTCTCATATATTTAAGTATTATATACTTATGCAAGTGTAATATGAGGTTGTGTTTACCGATGGTACGGAAACAGCTTCACTGTGGATAGACCCCTCGGAATTCCATTGGTAGTATGACTATATGTCTATGGAAGTCTGAATCAGGGTAGGTGTAATTGGTCTTAACCTGAGACTTACATCGCTAATACTTGCGACAATCAATATACTTTGGTTTTGGTCGTCCAGGGCTTTAACATGTTCTGTGTACGCCTCTTCTGGGTATATTGAGAATCGTAGTGTATTGGGTGTGATGTCAAGATGGAAGTATCACTTAGTCATATGGAGATGATGGTCACGTAGGATACGGAACTGGTACTCTTATATGCTGCAGCTATCGGGATAAAATGACTAGGTCATGCTTATCCGATTATAGAGACTAGTTACCAGAGATCTGATATGTGCTTCGTATGGGGCAGACACAATTCCAGCCCCAGGCCTAGCACGTGACATCCGATACTGGACCGCAATACGCAATACTACGTATACTACGCCTGAAAAAGATTACATATTCGTTTACAGAATATTTCTGGAGAATTGGGTAGGCATGGTGTTTTCCTAGAAGCCAACCATGTCTTGTAAATCGGTGAGGACGTGGTACTAGGTACGCACGTATTCGGATAGTCCGATGACCGTATTTACTACCAACATATCCAGGAATCTCATGGGTCGCTTCCCGAAGATTCACCGATGACGTATGACTCGCACATAATTAATCTGGGATTAATTATAAGAGAGAGAAAATTAATCTGGGATTAATTACGAAGATATTTTATCTGGGATAAAATATTTAAAGAGAGAGAACGATTAATTTGGAATTAATCGATAAAATAATATATTTGATATATTATACGAAATTAGATTTCAACGCGGAATTAAAATTAGATTTTAATCCAGGCGAACGAGTTAGATTAGAATTAATTCGCTAGCGATGTGAATAAAAATTTTGCTAGGCATAATTATTTAATTAAATTTGATTTAATTACGTCGCAACAGAAAATTTATTATTTCGGAATTAGCGAACCCGAGCCCGGGAGTGTTTGCGGGCCCACTCACATTTCGAATCAAGTGGGGCCCACAAGTCACATCACGCGTCACATCATTAGTCATTCTTGTGATATAAGTCACATCAACTTTGAGTGATGTGATGCTTGTCACTTTTTGTGATTGATGGGGCTGGTTGAAGACTTTAAAGTCTTGTACCAAAATTTTGAATTTAGAAAAATGGTAATTGATTTTTGGTATTTGATTTTTGAAATCAATAACCAAAAATACACAACACACATTTTTTTTCTCTTCCCTCCCCTCTCTCCACTCACGGCAATGGAGCCATTTTTTTCTCTCTTGGGCGTGAAGCTAGGCTTCATTTTTCTTCATGATTTTGTTGCAAAATCTCAAGAGCTAGCACTCAAAGGGGTCTTACAAAGGTGATAGGGAGACCCATTCATGAGCATGGAATCTTTCATCAAAGCTTGGAGCTTGAAGACAAATCAAGGAGCACACAAAGAGGGGTTGACCAAATCCATGGAGCACCAAAAAGAAGCCTTGGCCGAATGCTACAAAGAGAAATTTTTTGTTGTTCTTCGCATCACAAAAGCCGATCAAAGTGAGTATTCTGTAACTTTACTTTGATGTATTCACATGTTTTCATAGCTTAATTTGATCTTGGGATAACCTAGAAACCCAACAATGGTATAAAGAGCCTTGATTAAGAATGAAATTGATTTAGGGTAAAATTTGGGTAAAATTGATTTGAGCTTGATTTGATGAAATTGTTTGATTGAGTATGCTTGAATGATAATAACTTAGAGTTATTTGTGATCAATTTGATGAAAATTGAATTGGAACGATTTTTCCCCAAATGTTAGGCTTGGCCGAAAGTTGGACATGCCCTAAATGTCATGGTAATTTTGTTTTTTGATTATTGGATGAGTTGAAAGACTTGGGAAATGTTGATTTAGGATTTAATTGGATTGAAATCGAAATCGGACAAAAAAATCCCCAAATTGTCGTGACCATTATAGCATGAAATGAATTGATTTTTTGATTCAATAATGTTGGACATGTGTTGATGATGTTAGCATAATTAATTATGTTAATTGGTATTTTGGAAATGTTAATTTGAATAATTAATTATGGCTATACACTTTAGATTAATTGAATTGTGAAATTTGGAAATTTGGAATTTAATTATTTGGGCTAAATTTGGAATTGGGCTAATAAAGTTGTATTTGGGCTTAATGGGCTTGGTTGGGCCAAGCATGGTTTATGTTAATTGGTTGGATCCAATTGGGCCCAAAATCATTTCCATAAAGTCCAAATATGATTAAATGGGCCTTTAAAATTTTAATTGGGCCTAATGGGCCTAAATTGATTTTTGGCAAAAGGGTGATTCCTTATTGGGCTTTGGTTGCCAAAGTCCATGCCTTATAAATTAATTGAAAGCCCATTGGACTTTAATTAAATTGACATTGGATGTTAATTGGGCTTTGAGACCCGTAAAGATCAGATTTAGAATCTAAGTCGCAAAGGCTCATTAATAAAGTGTAATTATTTAATTTGGAATTAAATAAAGAATTAGTATTAAATACAAATTAAAATGGATTTAATATTGTAGTTTAATATAATTCAAGAATTCGTACTTTGAGTACTTATTCTTAAAACGAGTTTGACTCGCGCAAATCAAATCGTTGTTTGAACATTGGATGGTCATTAATTTCAGATTAATTGATTAGATTGATTGATAACATGCTTTGTGTGAATACATGGATGTGATGTATGAATAATTTATATCGGATGGATATTAGATGGGTGAGGGCAATTTTGGAAATTGTTGTAATAAATTTAGAATTTATTAAATTGGACATGCGTGTCCAGCCTATTACCTCTTGACTCTTTGTATTTCTCTTCTTACCTATTCCCCTCAATGTAAATGAGGTTTCTTTAGAAGTGTTATGTAATTGGGTAGAAGTAAGATTTATTCTAGGAACAAGTTGTTTTAAATATCCATCCGCATATCATTATTAATTTATTTACGCGCCTTATTATGTTTTTAGAATGCATGTTTAAGGGTGTATGATGAGACCTAATCAAAGATAATTAATTGGTTGCCAATTACGCGAAAAATCCTCAATATATATTAAGCATTTTTCCTTCCATTGAGTGATTCATTCTCAAGATCCAAGATTGGCACTGGTTTGTTGGCCAAAGTCAAGACCTTTGTCCATCACGGATGTGTTTGAATCATGAAAGCTTTGTTCCATATCACATGTTTTGTCCAAGTTGTGATTTGTTGGCCAAAGTCAAGATCACTTCTTGTCCATCGACATCAATTACGAAGCTTTCCAAGGTCAATGGGTCCCTCTTAATTGGAATCATTAAGCTTGTTGTGCCAAAGCTAAGGCTTTGTTGATTCAGAGGAAAAAGGTTAGGGAATATATCGGATATATTGGCATATATTAGATATATGTTTCGGACTTGGATGTCCACCTACTAGATCTAGAAATTGGATGAGATCCAATTGATCTTAGAGATCTACCTAGTTAAGTTTCATACAACTTGTTGGCCAAAGTCAAGGTTGTGTGTTATTTAACGGGATTTTAGCCCACTAGGAAACTAGGTTTCCCGAGTACTCAACAGAGGGTTAGAGGCTCGCCGAAAAATAGTGGGAGGCAAGTATTAAATTTACAATTTCGTTTAGATACTTGTCAATACGCGCTCATTTCATTTTTCGTCATTATTTAAATATATATTAGTTGGACTAATATTTAATTGTTGTTTTAAGTTAAACAGTTGGACTGTATTCAAACTACTTCAATTTATAGTTGATTATATAATTGGATTATAGTAATCAATATATTTGAATTTAACCAAACAAATTATAGTTGATTATATAGTTAGACTATATTAATCATTATAATCAATAGTACCTGAAATCGTTGATTGAATAGTTGGACTATAGCAATCAAGATAACTGAAAGATTAGCGTTTAGAACATAATCATGGGAGAAAGTATCTTTAAACGGCTTTAATTTTCAGATTGGGAATAGAACCTCAGGATAGTCTTGGGAATTGAGAAGTTATTCTATTTGATAGAACAACCTCTTGGGCCTAAGCCCGGAGTTGAGAAAATAGTAGAACATGATCTTTGGAAGATTCATGTGATGATAACTTTAGTGCTCAATCCTTTATGCTTACTGCAATGACTCTTTAATTCCGTCGTCGGAATTAAGGATTAGATCCTTGTATCATGATGATGAAATTAAAGATCTTCATAGATCAATTATTAGATCTTAGAAGTATAAATTGCAAAAGAATCTCTTTTGCTCACGTATGTGAGAGGGTACGTCTGTCGAGCACTAGGTGTCGCAGATAATTACTGACATCGATCAGCTAGGTTAGTTGGGCATTACCTACGTGGCCGAGACTACCAAAGATTTGATCTTATAGTCTCTACTCGAAAGCTGGGGCAGGTTCATTATGAACCAAGAGTAAAATCTTGGAGAGTTGATGGCTATGCTCTAGGAGGCAGAGCTAGAGCTTCTAAAAGGGGCAAAGGCAAAATCATCACAAGTCTTCTAGGAAGACAAAGGATATATCCCAAGATGTCTGCCTAAACTGTTGCAAACGGGGTCACTAGATGCGTGACTGCCGTATGGACAAGGCAGACATTAAGGAAGTGAAAGCGGGGCAAGGCTCCGGCTTTCAGTATGTTTGTGATAAACATGTTAACTACTAGTTTCAAAATTGGATTTTGATACTAAGTGTTGTACATAAGATATGTACTGATGTGCGGAATCTGTTGATTAGCAGGAGTCTGACTTCAGTTGAGACTTATCTACGAGTCGAAAACGGGACGAGAGTCACTGTTTTAACCGTAGAAACCTAAGTTTAGGAACTACCCTTCGGGTGTGTACTTAAATTTGGAAACTGTTATAATGTACCTAGTTCGACTAGAAATATTATCTCTATATCAGAGTATAACTCGTTGCGGGTATACCTTTATATTCTAGAACACTAAAGTGTTTCATTTTATAAATATGATATTGAGATAAGCACATTAGATGTGAATAACAGTATTTATATTTAGAATATAAATGAATCTCAAACATATAACATGACAAACAAATAGCTCAAACTGAATTAATCAGATGAGACTTATTTGTGGCATTGTTGTCTGAGACATATTAAACAAGACTCGTATATCCACACTTTCAAAGAGTGGGTACTAGGACGGATTTGATTCTATTCAAATGATGTCTATGAATCTAGTTTATTAGGCAAAGTGCCTAAAACACCTTTTACTTGATAAAAGTACAAGTGCCATTGATCTGTTAGCCCTCGTTCATAGTGAAATAAGTGGGCTCATATCTAGCTAGGCTAGAGATGGATATGAATACTTCGTAACCTTTACGGATGTGGCATCGCGTTACGGTTATGTGTTTCTTTTGAAACATAAATCAGAAACTTTTGATAAATTCAAAGAGTTTCGATACGAAGTAGACAAACAGATCGACAAGAGTATTAAAACTGTCACGGTTAGACCATGGTGGGAAATACTTAAGCAATAAGTTTCTTGAATACTTGAAAGAGTACAGTATTCTTTCACAGTGGACTCCTCCCAGAACACCTCAATTTGACGGTGTGTCCGAACTGAGAAACCGAATTTTATTGGACACGATAAGGTTACTCATGAGTCGCTCTGAGCTACCATTTTCCTTCTAGGGATACGCATTAAACATTGCAATACTTAATTTGAATAAGGTTCCATGAAAATCTGTTTGACAGACTTCATATTGGATATGAACAGGAAAGAAGCATGGTTTTCTCATTCTAGAAGATTTGGGAATGCTGGGCATATGTTTGGATGATACCAAACTAGAACCCAAATCGGATAAGTGCCTAATTGTAGGTTATCCTAGGGCAACCAAAGTATAGTACTTATACAACTCACAAGAGAACAATTTAATTGTTGCTCGCCATGCGGTTTTCCTAAGAGGAATACCTAAATGCAGTGGTAAGTGAGAGGAAAGTAAAACTCGGTGAAAATCGGAGTAATACTGTTCTAGGCACCGATTCCTAAACGGAACACAAACATTTCATCAAGGATGAAACTGTACCACAATCTTCGAATACACAAGAACCACGAAAGTCGGAGAGAGTCAGAAAACAACCTGGGTGGTATGGGTTTCTGATCTCACCTCAAGTAGATGTCAATCTTACTGAGGAAGACAAACCGACTATGTATGAGGAAGTAATACAAGGTATAGACTCCATATTACGGCAAAGTGCCATGATGTCCGAAATGGATTCCATGTATACCAACCAAGTTTGGACATTAGTTGATGTACCAGAAGGCATTGTGCCTATTGGTACTATATGTGTCTTCAAGAAAGACATACATGGATGGTAACATACCAACGTACAAAGCTAGACTTGTAACGAAAAGGCATCGTTATCAACATTGTGTCGATTACGACGAAACCTTTTACTCGTTGCCATAGTTAAATCCATTTGGATAATGCTTGCTAATGCTGCATGTTTCATTTATAAACTATGGCAGCTGAACGTCAAAATTTCTTTCCTTAAACAGAAACCTTTTGGAGGATGTTTACAACATCCTGACAGTTTTGTCGTACCAAAACTAGCGAACAAGGTTTGCAAGTTAAATCGATCCATTTATGGATTGAAGCAAGCATTGTGTTCTTGGAACTATCGTTTTGATGTAATCATAATGGTATATGATTTAATTCAAAACGAAAATGATTCTTGTGTATATAAGGAGGTTAGTGGGAGCACACTGAAAGTGATTGTCCTATAATATTATGATGTATCATTTCTTGGAAATGATATTCCCATAATACAATCGGTGAAAGCTTGGTTTTCATGAAAGATTCTACGTAGAATTCTTGGGAGAGATAACTTTTATTCTAGGAATAAAGATCTACTGGATAGATCTAAAAGTTGTTGGGACTCTCCGAGAGTTTGTACATTGAAATAAATGTACGGGACCTGGTGTCTCATATGCTTTGAGCATATGGAGTCACAATCAAGCCAATCCAAGTGATAGTCACTGGATTGATGTTAAGAACATCCTTACGTATCTTAGACAAACTAAGGATGCATCTTATACTATGGAGAAGGTGAACTTGAAGTGACTGGGTTCACTGCTGCAAGTTTCCTAACCGATAATAACGACTATAAGTCATAATAAAGGTACTATATAGTTTGAATAACGGAACAGTGAGCTGGAAATATTCCAAGCAAGATACTGTTACCGAATAAACAACAAAAGCGGAATATTGCTACAGCTGAGGCAGCAATAGAAGCCATTTGGATCTTTATAATCCTAATTGGATTAGGAGTAGTTCTGTTAGTAGCTGAGTTAGGCTACAGCACAGGCTAAAGAATTAATGGTCTCATCAACGATCCAAGTATATACTTCAACTATTCATCTTATTCGTTCGGATCATACATCGTGGCGATGTGATGATCGAATAAATCGAATCAGATGATAACTTTGCAAATCCACTGGCGAAAGCAGTTTCTCAGCGGACGTTTGAGCGACCCGTACATAGTTCAAGTGTAGGACACTTGATGATTGGTTATAGGCCAAGTGGTAGATTGTTGGACAATTATGACCCATAACATCACTATTTGTACAGAACATTGTGTTTTTGTACAAATTAACTATGGGACAAAGGAAATTGCTCTTTTATCATTTGTAATTGGATTACAGGGAAATATAAATGGTAAAAGTCCATATGATTAGTTTCAGATTAATAAGATATGAGACTGTATTAATCCACTAAGGTTTAATCATTAAAATATCCATAGTCATAGTATTATCGAGATTGGACATCGATAATGCGAAATAGACTAGTATTGCACTTGTGCGCGTTGTGGGAGCATAACGGCATAGTTCTCATATATTTAAGTATTGGATACTTATGCAAGTGTAATAAGAGGTTGTGTTTACCAATGGTACGGAAACAGCTTCGCTCTGGATAGACCCCTCGGAATTCCATTGGTAGTATGACTATGTGTCTATGGAAGTCCGAATCAGGGTAGGTGTATTTGGTCTTAACCTGAGACTTGCATCGCTAATACTTGCGACAATCAATATACTTTGGTTTTGGTCGTCCAGGGCTTTAACAGGTTTTGTGTGTTAGGTTTCTATTAGGTCCCAAGGATCAAATCAAGCAATGAAAATCATGTGAATACATCAAAGAAGTTGCGGAATACTTACAATGATCGGTTGAGCGATGCGATGAACAACAAAAACTCTTTTCCTCCTCCATGAACTCACGGTAGTGAGCAGATTTTTGTCCTCCAAAATTCGGCCATGGATGATCCACCAAGCTCCAAGCTTTGTGATGTGATTCCATGCTCATGGGTGCGGTTCCCTATCACCTTCGCAAGACTCCTAAAGCGTGCTAGCACTCCGGAAATTTTGCCGCAAAACTTCCTTTTCTTCTCCTATCACTCACGGTTTTTGACAGTGAAAAAGAAGAAGAAATGGCCCAAGGCCGAGAGAGAGGGAGAGAGTGTTGTGGTTTTTTGTATCTAATATACTTATTTGAATTTCCAAAAATCAAATACCAAAATTTGCTTTCAAAAAGTCAAGGCATTAAAGCCATCCAACTACACCCATCAATCAATGAATAATGACTGGTTGTCAATCACACAATGTGACTAGACATCACATTAATTGATTGACTAATGATTTGACTTTTGATGTGACTTGTGGCCGCACTTGAATTCGAAATACGAGTTCGTCCGCAAACACTCCCGGGCTCGGGTTCGCTAAT
The DNA here is from genome assembly GCA_019454045.1 of Zanthoxylum bungeanum. Classification (NCBI taxonomy): domain Eukaryota; kingdom Viridiplantae; phylum Streptophyta; class Magnoliopsida; order Sapindales; family Rutaceae; genus Zanthoxylum; species Zanthoxylum bungeanum. The sequence continues at coordinate 261,296 of SKCR01035126.1, forward strand.
TCTAAATTAACAAATTTTCCGTTGCGATGTAATTAAATAATTATGCCTAGCAAAATCACTATTCATGTCACTAACGAATTAATTCTAAATTAACTCGTTCGCCCGAATTAAATCTAATTTTAATTCCGCGTCGAAATCCAATTTCTTTTAATATATCGAATATATTAATTTATCGATTAATTCCAAATTAATCGTTCTCTCTCTTTATTAATATTTTATCCCAGATAAAATATCTCCGCAATTAATCCCAGATTAATTTTATCTCTCTCATTAATTAATCCCAGATTAATAAAGTGTGAGTCATACGTCATCGGTGAATCTTCGGGAAGCGACCCATAAGATCCCGGATATGTTGGCAGAAAATCTGGTCGTCGGACTATTTGAACACGTACATACCTAGTACTACGTTTGTACCGATTTACAAGACAAGGTTGGCTTCTAGCAAAGCGACATGCCTACCCAATTCTCCAGAAATATCCTTACAAGAATATGTGATCTATATCAGGCATAGTATACGTAGTATTGCGTATTTCGATCCAGCATCGGATGTCACGTGCAAGGCCTGGGGCTGGAAATGTGTCTGCGCCGTACGAAGCACATATCGGATCTCTGGTAACTAGTCTCTATAATCAGATAAACATGACCTAGTCATAATATCCCGGTAGCTGCAGCATATAAGAGAACCAGTCCCGTATCCTACGTGACCATCATCTCCACTATGACTGGAGTGATACTTCCATCTCGACATCACACCCAATACACTACGATTCTCAATATACCCAGAAGAGGCGTACACAGAACCTCTTAAAGCCCTTGACGGCCAAAACGAAAGTATATTGATTATCGCAAGTATTAGCGGTGCAAGTCTAAGGTTAAGACCAAATACACCTACCCTGATTCGGACTTCCATAGACACATAGTCATACTACCAATGGAATTCTGAGGGGTCTATCCAGAGCGAAGCTGTTTCCGTACCATCTGTAAACACAACCTCCTACTACACTTGCATGAGTATCCTATACCCAAATATATGAGAACTATGTCGTTATGCTCCCACAACGCGCACAAGTGTAATATTAGTCTATTCCGCATTATCGATGTCCAATCTCGATAATACTACGACTATGGATATTTAATGATTAAACCTTCATGGATTGATATTGTCTCATATCTTATCAATCCAGAACTAATCATATGGACCTTCTATCATTTATACATCTTGGTGATCTAATCACAAATGATAGAAGAGCAATTTCCTTTATCACATAGTTAATTTGTACAACAACACCATGATCTGTACAAATAGTGATGCTATGGGTCATAACTGTCCAAAAATCTCCCACTTGGCACATAGCCAATCACTCAGCGGATTCGCTCAAACTTCTGCTGAGAAAAGTCTTTCGTCAGCGGATTTGCATGATTATCATCTGATGCGATTTATTCGATCATCACATCGCCACGATGTATGATCTGAACAAATCAGATGAATATTTGAAGTATATATTTGGATCGTTGATGAGACCATTAATTCTTTAGCCTGCGATGTAGCCTAGCTCAGTTGCTAACAGAATTATATCTAATCTAATTAGATTATTATCAATCCAGAAGGCTTCTATTGCTGCCTCAACTGTAGCAATAATCCACTTGTGTTGTTTATTCGGTAACAGTATCTTGCTTGGAAGATTTCCAGCTCACTGTTCCGTTATTCAAACTTTATAGTACCGTTCGAACGACTTATAGTGGTTTTATCGGTTTAGGAAACTTGCAACGGTGAACCTAGTCACTTCAAGTTCTCTTTCTCCATAGTATAAGACAACATCTTTAGTTCCTCTAAGATACTTAAGGATGTTCTTAACCTCAATCCAATGACTATCACTTGGATTGGCCCGATTGTGACTCCATATGCTCAAAGCGTATGAGACATTAGGTCACGTACATTTTTCAATGTACGATTTCTCAAAGATTATTAACAACTTTAAATCTATCCCAGTAGATCTTTATTCCTAGAATAAAGGTTGTCTCTCCCAAGAATTCTACGGAGAATTTTTATGAAAGTCAAGCTTTCACCGATTGTATTATGGGAATATCATTTCCAAGAAATGATATGTCATCATTTTATTAGGACATTTATTGTCAGTGTGCTCCCACTAACCTCCTTATATACACAAGAATCATTTTCGTTTTGAATTAAATCATATACCATTATGATTACATCATAACAATAATTCCAAGAACGCAATGCTTGCTTCAATCCATCCATGGATCGAATAACCTGCAAACCTTGTTTGCTAGTTTTGGTACGACAAAACCGTCAGGATGTTATAAACATCCTCCAAAAGGTGTCCGTTAAGGAAAGCGATTTTGGCATTCAGCTGCCATATTTCATAAATGAAACATGCAGCATCAGCAAGCATTAACCAAATGGATTTACCGTGGCAACAGGTAAAAGGTTTCGTCGTAATCGACACAATGTTGATAACGATACCTTTTCGCTACAAGCCTAGCTTAGTACGTTGCTGTGTTGCCTTCCATGTATGTCTTCCTTGAAGACTTATATAGTACCAATAGGCACAATGCCTTGTGGTAGATCAACTAGTATCCAAACTAAGTTGATATACATGGAATCCATTTCGGACGTCATGGCACTTTACCATAATAGGGAGTCGATACTTTGTATCACTTCCTCATACGTAATCAGTTGGTATTCCTTAATAAGATTGACATATTTATGAGGTGAGATCAGAAATCCATACCCCAGGTTATTTTCTGACTCTCTCCGACATACGTGGTTCTTGTGTATTTGAAGATTACTGGTATACTTTCATCCTTGATGAACTATTTGTGTTCCATTAAGAAATCGGTGCCTGGAATAGTATTACTCCGATTTTCATCGAGTTTTACTTTCCTCCCACTTACCACTGCATATAGGTATTCCTCTTAAGAAAACCGCATGGTGAGCAACAATTAAATTGTTCTCTTGTGAGTTGTATAAGTACTATAATTTGGTTTCCCTAGGATAACCTACAATTAGGCACATATCCAATTTGGGTTTTAGTTTGGTATCATCCAAACATATGCCCAGGATTCCCAAATCTTCAGGAATGAGAAAACCCAGTTTCTTTCATGTTCATATCTAATATGAAATCTGTCTGACAGATTTTTATGGAACCTTATTCAAAATAAGTTTTGCACTGTCTTATGTGTATCCCTTGAAGTAAATGTTAGCTCAGAGCGACTCATGATTAACCTTATCATGTCCAACAAAATTTGGTTTCTCCGTTCAGACACACCGTCAAACTAACGTGTTCCGGGAGGAGTCCTTATTGAAAGAATACTATACTCTTTCAAGTATTTGAGAAACTTATTGCTTAAGTATTTTCATCATGGTCTTACCGTGATGGTTTTATACTTTAGCCGATCTGTTTGTCTACTTCGTGTCGAAACTGTAAAAGTTTTCGATTTGTGTTTCAAAAGAAACATATAACCATAACGCGATGCCACATCCGTAAAGGTCACGAAATATTCATATCCACATCCAGCCTAGCTAGACATGGGCCCACTTACATCACTATGAACGAGGGCTAACAGATCGGTGGCACTTGTACTTTTACCAAGTAAAAGGTGTTTTAGGCACTTTGCCTAATAAACTAAATTCGTAGACATTATTTGAATAGAATCAAATTTGTCCAGGTACCCACTCTTTGAAAGTGTGGATATACGAGTCTTGTTTAATTGTGTCCCAGACAACAATGCCACTTATAAGTCTCAATTGATTAAATCAGTTTGAGCTATTTGTTTGTCATGTCATATGTTTGAGATTTATTTATATTCAAAATATAAATTCTGTTGTTCACATCTAATGTGTTTATCTCAATATCATCTTTATAAAATAAAACACTTTAGTGTTCTAGAATATAAAGGTATACCTGCAACGGGTTAAACCCTGATATAGAGATAATGTTTCTAGTCAAACTAGTTACATTCTAACAGTTTCCTAATTTAAGTACACACCTGAAGGGTAGTTCTTAAACTTAGGTATCTACGTTTAAAACAGCGACTCTCGTCCCGTTTTCAATTCGTAGGTAAATCTCAACTGAAGTCAGTATCCTGCTAATGAGCAGATTATGCACACCAGTACATATTTATGTACCACACTCAGTATCTAAAATCCAATTTTAATACTAGTAGTGAACATGTTGATGACAAACATATTTAAAGTCGGAGCTTTGCACCGTCTTCAATTCCTTCATGTCTGCCTTGTCCATACAGTAGTCACGCTTCAGTGACCCTATTTGCCACAGTTTAGGCAGACATCTTGGGATATGTCCTTTGTCTTCCCAGAAGATTATAATGACTTTGCCTTTGCCCCTTTTCCACACCCCAGAAGCCTTTGGCCAAGCCTTGGCCTTCTGGGATGTCGAAGTAAGATGCGCATTGCGCTTCTTGCCCTATTGCAAACTCTGGCTTTGTCTCCTTGAGTATAGCCATTAACTCTCCAAGAGTTTTCTAAAACAATTTGTACTTCTAAGATCTAAGGATAGATCTATGAAGATCCTTCAATTTCAATGTCATACTATAAGGATCTAATCCTTAGTTCTGACTAAGAAATTAAGGAGTCTTTGCGGCAAGCGTAACGGATTAAGCACTAAAGTTATCATCACATGAATATTCCAAATATCATGTTCTACTATTTGCTTAACTTCGGGCTTAGGCTCGAGACGTCACTATATTAAATAAAGTAACTTCTCAGTTTTTCAGGACTATCATGATTCATTATTCCCAATTTGAAAATTAAAGTCGTTTAAATACAATTTCGCCCAGGATTATGTTTTAAACACTAATCTTTCAATTATCTTGATTCCAATAGTCCAACTATCGAATCAACGATTTTAGGTACAATTTATTATAATGATTACTATAGTCCAACTATATAATCAACTATAATTTAATAGGTTAAATTCAATTATATTGATTACTATAATCCAATTATAAAATCAACTATTAATTGAAATAGTTTGAATACAGTTCAACTGTTTTAATTTAAAATCAACATTAAATATTAGTCCAACTAATAAATAATTTATTTAGACGAATAATTTGTAATGAACGCGTAAGGCAAGTAACTAAACGAATATTGCAAATTTAATACTTGCCTCCCACTATTTTTCGGCGAGCCTCTAACCCTCTGTTGAGTACTCGGGAAACCTTGTTTCCTAGTGGGCTAGGATCCCGTTAAATAACACACAATCTTGACTTTGGCCAACAAATTGTATGATAATTAACTAGGTAGATCTCGAAGATCAATTGGATCTCATCCAACTCCTAGATCCAGTAGGTGGACATCCAAGTCCCAAACACTTAATAAGACATCAATATGGAACAAAGCTTTCATGATTCAAACACATCCTCGACGGACAAAAGTCTTGACTTTGGCCAACAAACCAATGCCAGTCTTGGATCTTGAGTAAGAATCACTCAATGAAAGGAAAAACGCTTAATATGATGTTGAGGGTTTTTCGTGTGTAATTGGCAACCAATTTAATTATCTTTGTTAAGGTCTCATCATCATACACCCTTAAACATGCATTTTAAACACATAATAAGGCGCATATAAATAAATAATAATGATATGCGGATGGATACTTAACACATTGTTCCTAGAAAAAATATCTCCATTTCCTCTCTCCCGCTAGCACAAGTATTACTTCTACCCGTTACATAACACTTCTAAAGAAACCCCATTCACATTGAGGGGAATAGGTGAGAAGAGAAATACAAAGAGTAAGGAGGTAATAGGCTAGACACGCAGGTCCAATTAATAAATTCTAAATTTATTACAACAATTTCCAAAATTGCCCTCACCCATCTAATATCCATCCGATATACATTATTCATGCATCGCAACCATGTATTCACACAAGCATGTTATCAATCAATCTAATCCAATTAATTAATCTGAATATTAATGACCATCCAATGTTCAAACAACGATTTGATTTTGTGCGAGTCCAACTCGTTTCGCGAATAAGTACTCAAAGTACGAATTCTTGAATTAAATTAAACTACAACATTAAATCCAATTTAATTTGTATTTAATACTAATTCACTATTTAATTCCAAATTAAATATTACACTTTATTAACGAACCTTTACGACTTAGATTCTAAATCTAATCGTTACGGGTCTTAAAGCCCGATTAACATCCAGTGTCAATTTAATTTAAAGTCCAATGAGCTTTTAATTAATTTCTAAGGCATGGACTTTTGGTCAATATGGGTCAAACCCAAATACCAAAGCCCATTTAAGGAATCACCCTTATTTGCCAAGAAATCAATTTAGGCCCAATTAATATTAAAGGTCCATTTAAGTCATAATTGGACTTTATGGATATGGTTTTGGGCCCAATTGGATCCAACCAATTTTCCTAAACCAATCTTGGTATAACCAAGCCCATTTAAGCCCAATTACAACATTTAAGCCCAATTTCCAAAATAGGCCCAATTAATTAAATTATCAAAATTCCAAATTTTATAATCTAATTAACCAAAGTGTATTCCATAATTAATTACCCAAATTAACATTTCCAAAACATCAATTAGCCTAATTAATTATGCTCATTAACATCAAAACATGTCCAACACATTTTAATCAAAAATCAATCATTTTCATGCTTCAATAGTCTCGGCATTTTTGGGGATTTATAATTCGATTTCATTTTCATTCCAATTGAATTACAAATCAACATTACCCATTGTTTTCCAACTCATCCAATGATCAAAAACACAAAATACCATGACAATTAGGGTTCATGTACCTCTCGACCAAGGCAAATTATTGGGCAAAAATTGATCCAATCAACTTTTCATGAAATTGATCATGCACAACTTCAATTAAACATCATTCAATCATACTCAATCAATTAATTTTATCAAATCATGCTCAAATTCAATTTACCCAATTTTAACCCTAAGTTCAAGTTTCATGCTCAATCTCGCTCTGATACCATTGTTGGGTTTCTATTAGGTCCCAATGATCAAATCAAGCAATGAAATTCATGTGAATACATCAAAGAAGTTGCGGAATACTTACAATGATCGGTTGAGCGATGCGATGAACAACAAAAACTCTTTTCCTCCTCCATGAAGCTCACGGCAGTGGGCAGATTTTTGTCCTCCAAAATTCGGCCATGGATGATCCACCAAGCTCCAAGCTTTGTGATGTGATTCCATGCTCACGGGTGCGGTTCCCTATCACCTTCGCAAGACTCCTAAAGCGTGCTAGCACTCCGGAAATTTTGCCGCAAAACTTCCTTTGCTTCTCCTATCACTCACAATTTTTGACAGTGACAAAGAAAAAGAAATGGCCCTTGGCCGAGAGAGAGGGAGAGAGTGTTGTGGTTTTGTGTATCTAATACACTTATTTGAATTTCCAAAAATAAAATACCAAAATTTGCTTTCAAAAAGTCAAGGCATAAAAGCCATCCAACTACACCCATCAATCAATGAATAGTGACTAGTTGTCAATCACTCAAAGTGACTAGACATCACATCAATTGATTGACTAGTGATTTTACTTTTGATGTGACTTGTGGCCGAACTTGAATTCAAAATGCGAGTTCGTCCGCAAACACTCCCGGGCTCGGGTTCGCTAATTCCAAATTAACGAATTTTCCGTTGCGACGTAATTAAATAATTATGCCTAGCAAAATTACTATTCAAGTCGCTAACGAATTAATTCTAAATTAACTCGTTCGCCTGAATTAAAATTTAATTTTAATTCCGTGTCGAAATCCAATTTCTTTTAATATATCGAATATATTAATTTATCGATTAATTCCAAATTAATCGTTCTCTCCCTTTATTAATATTTTATCCCATATAAAATATCTCTGCAATTAATCCCATATTAATTTTATCTCTCTCATTAATTAATCCCAGATTAATAAAGTGCGAGTCATACATCATCGGTGAATCTTCGGGAAGCGACCCATGAGATCCCCGGATATGTTGGCAGTAAATCTGGTCGTCGGACTATCCGAACACGTACGTACCTAGTACTACGTTTGTACCGATTTACAAGACAAGGTTGGCTTCTAACAAAGCGACATGCCTACCTAATTCTCCAGAAATATCCTTACAAGAATATGTGATCTATATCAGGCGTAGTATACGTAGTATTGCGTATTTCGATCCAGCATCGGATGTCACATGCAAGGCCTGGGGCTGGAAATGTGTCTGCCCCGTACGAAGCACATATCGGATCTCTGGTAACTAGTCTCTATAATCGGATAAACATGACCTAGTCATAATATCCCGATAGCTGCAGCATATAAGAGAACGAGTTCTGTATCCTACGTGATCATCATCTCTACTATGACTGGAGTAATACTTCAATCTCAACATCACACCCAATACACTACGATTCTCAATATACCCAGAAGAGGCGTACACAGAACCTGTTAAAGCCTTGGACGACCAAAACCAAAGTATATTGATTGTCGCAAGTATTAGCGGTTCAAGTCTCAAGTTAAGACCAAATACACCTACCCTGATTCGGACTTCCATAGACACATAGGCATACTACCAATGGAATTCTGAGGGGTCTATCCAGAGCTAAGCTGTTTCCGTACCATCGGTAAACACAACCTCCTACTACACTTGCATGAGTATCATATACCCAAATATATGAGAACTATGCCGTTATGCTCCCACAACGCGCACAAGTGTAATACTAGTCTATTCTGCATTATCGATGTCCAATCTCGATAATACTACAACTAGGGATATTTAATGATTAAACCTTCAAGGATTGATATTGTCTCATATCTTATCAATCCGGAACTAATCATATGGACCTTCTATCATTTATACATCTTGGTGATCTAATCACAAATGATAGAAGAGCAATTTCTTTTATCACATAGTTAATTTGTACAAGAACACCATGATCTGTACAAATAGTGATGTTATGGGTCATAACTGTCCAACACTGTGTACGCCTCTTCTGGGTGTATTGAGAATCGTAGTGTATTGGGTGTGATGTCAAGATAGATGTATCACTTCAGTCATATGGAGATGATGGTCACGTAGGATACGGAACTGGTACTCTTGTATGCTGTAGCTATCGGGATAATATGACTAGGTCATGCTTATCCGATTATAGAGACTAGTTACCAGAGATTCGATATGTGCTTCATACGGGGCAGACACAATTCCAGCCCCAAACCTAGCACGTGACATCCGATATTGGATCGCAATACGCAATACTACGTATACTACGCCTGACAAAAGATTACATATTCGTTTACAGAATATTTTTGGAGAATTAGGTAGGCATGGTGCTTTGCTAGAAGCCAACCATGTCTTGTAAATCGGTGAGGACGTGGTACTAGGTACGCACGTATTCGGATAGTCTAATGACCTTATTTACTGCCAACATATCCAGGGATCTCATGGGTCGCTTCCCGAAGATTCACCGATGACGTATGACTCGCACATAATTAATCTGGGATTAATTATAAGAGAGAGAAAATTAATCTAGGATTAATTACGGAGATATTTTATATGGGATAAAATATTTAAAGAGAGAACGATTAATTTGGAATTAATCGATAAAAAATATATATTTGATATATTATACAAAATTAGATTTCGACGAGGAATTAAAATTGGATTTTAATTCAGGTGAACGAGTTAATTTAGAATTAATTCGCTAGCGACGTGAATAGTAATTTGCTAGGCATAATTATTTAATTAAATTTGATTTAATTATGTCGCAATGGAAAATTCGTTAATTCGGAATTAGCAAACCCGAGCCCGGGAGTGTTTGTGGGACCACTCGCATTTTGAATCATTTGGGGCCCACAAGTCACATCACGCGTCACATCATTAATCATTCTTGTGATATAAGTCACATCAACTTTGAGTGATGTGATGCTTGTCACTTTTTGTGATTGATGGGGCTGGTTGAACACTTTAAAGTCTTGTACCAAAATTTTGAATTTAGAAAAATGGTAATTGATTTTTGGTATTTGATTTTTGAAATCAATAACCAAAAATACACAACACACATTTTTTTCTCTTCCCTCTCCTCTCTCCACTCACGGAAATGGAGCCATTTTTTTCTCTCTTGGGCGTGAAGCTAGGCTTCATTTTTCTTCATGATTTTATTGTAAAATCTCAATAGCTAGCACTCAAAGGGGTCTTACAAAGGTGATAAGGAAACCCATTCATGAGCATGGAATCCTTCATCAAAGCTTAGAGCTTGAAGACAAATCAAGGAGCACACAAAGAGGGGTTGACCGAATCCATAGAGCACCAAAAAGAAGCCTTGGCCGAATGCTACAAGGAGAAATATTTTGTTGTTCTTCGCATCACAAAAGCCGATCAAAGTGAGTATTCCGAAACTTTACTTTGATGTATTCACATGTTTTCATAGCTTAATTTGATCTTGGGATAACCTAGAAACCCAACAATCTCCATATCATTGTTATACATAAAACACCCAGTGTTTCTAAATACAAAAGTATACCCACATTGGGCTAACATAGATACAGAAATAATATTCCTAGTCAAAATAGGTACATAATAACAGTCTGTAAGCTTAAGTACATGCCCTGAGGGCAGTTCCAAAACAAAAGTGCCAACGGCCAAAACGACGACTCGTGTCCCATTTCCAACGCGGAGGTCAATCTCTCCTAAGGCCAGTCTCCTACCAATCTGCAGATCCTACACATCAGTACATATATGAGTACCACAACCAGAATCAAAAATCCAATTCTTAAAACTAGTAGTAGATATGTTTATTTCTATAACAAACATACCTGAAGCTGGTGCCTTGCCCGGTTTGATTTCCTTCATGTGTGCCTTGTACTCGCAACAGTCACGTTTCCAGTGACCCCACTTACCGTACTGCAGACATACATCTTGGGATTTGCCTTACCTTTCCCAGAAGGTTTTGACGATTTGGCCTTGTCTTTCTTCTTCTTCTTCTTCTTATTTACACCTCCAGTCACCTTGGGCCAAGCCCTCGGAGTCTGAGATGTTGAAGCGAAGTGCACCTCGCGCTTCTTGCTCTTTTGAAGCTCTTTTTATGCTTCCCACAGTGTGGATATCAACTCTCCAAGAGTGTTTTCTTGGTTCATCATATTGTAGTTCATGATTAACCCACTCCAAGTGTCGGGGAGAGGTTGTAAGATCAAATCTATTGAAGTCTCAGCCTCAAAGATAATGCCCATCTGTCCCAGCTGTTCAATGTCAGCAATCATCTGTGACAGATGGTGCTCAACAGACGTACCCTCTGACATGTGAGTGCGGAAGAGCTTCTTCAGCAACTCATATCTTTGCGATCTAAGATTAGATCGATGAAGATCATGCAACTTCACCATCATATTATAGGGATCCAATCCTTTTTTTTACGACGGAATTGTTGAGTCATAGCAGTAAGCATTATAGATTGAGCAGTGAAGTTATCATTGCTATGAGTCTTCCAAAGCTCTAGCTCAACTATCTGATCAGATCTAGGCTTAGGCCCAAGAGGTCTCTCTATAGTGTAGAGTAACTTCTCAGATCCCAGGACAATCATGAGATTCAGGTCCCAATCTTGAAAGTTTGTGCCATTAAAGACATTGTCGCCAATGATAATATCTCTAATGCTTAACTTTCATGTCATCTTAATTGCAATAGTCAAACTATTCAATTAACGATGTATGGGTACAGTCTAACTATTACAAGAAAAATAATAAAATATTAGTCCAACTAATAAATATAATTGACGAAATATTTTGAAAGCGCGTAAAGCCAAATATTTGAACGAAATTGAAAATTCAATACTGGCCTCCCACTATTTTTCGGTGAGCCTTTAACCCTCTATTGAGAACTCGAGAAACCTAGTTTCCTAGTGGGCTAGGATCCCGTTAAATAACACACAACCTTGACTTTGGCCAACAAGTTGTATGATATTTAACTAGGTAGATCTCTAAGATCAATTGGATCTCATCCAATTCCTAGATCCGGTAGGTAGACCTCCAAGTCCGAAACATATATACAATATATATGCCAATATATCAAATATATTTTCCTAACATTTTTCCTCTGAATCAACTAAGCCTTGGCTTTGGCACAACAAGCTTAATGATTCCAGTTAAGCGAGACTCATTGACTTTGGAAAGCTTCGTAATCGATGTCGATGAACAAGAAATGATCTTGACTTTGGCCAAAAAATCACAACTTGGACAAGACATACGATATGGAACAAAGCCTTCATGATTCAAACACATCCGCGATGGACAAAGGTCTTGACTTTGGCCAACAAACCAGTGCCAATCTTGGATCTTGAGAATGAATCATTCAATGGAAGGAAAAAACTTAATATTTATTGAGGGTTTTTCGCGTAAATTGGAAACCAATTTATTATCTTTGATTAGGTCTCATCATACACCCTTAAGCATGCATTCTAAAAGCATAATAAGGCGCGATAAATAAATTAATAATGATATGCGCATGGATATCTCACAGATGGTTCCTAGAACAAATCACTCACTTTCCTCTCCCCGGCTAGCACTATTCTTACTTCTATCCAATTACATAATACAATTAGAGAAACCTCATTAACATTGAGGGGAATTAGGTGAGAATAGAATTATAAAGAATCGAGAGATAAGCCTGGACACGCAGGTCCAATTTAATAAATTCTAAATTTACAACAATTTTCAAAATTGCATTTTCCCTTCTAATATCCATCAGATATACATTATTCATACAACACATGCATGTATTCACACAAAGCATGTTATTCAATCAATCTAATCCAATTAATTAATCTTTGAATAAAGTGATCATCCAATGTTCAAACAACGATTTGATTTGCGCGAGTCCAACTCGTTTTAGAATAAGTACTCAAAGTACGAATTCTTGAATTATATCGAACTACAATTTTAAATCTAATTTAATTTGTATTCAATACTAATTCTATATTTAATTCCAAATTAAATAATTACACTTTTAAATGCACCTTTACGACTTAGATTCTAAATCTAATCTTAATGGGTCTCAAAGCCCAATTAACATCCAATGTTTATTTAATTAAAGTCCAATGGGCTTTCAATTAATTTCTTAAGGCATGGGCTTTGGTCAATATGGGTCAAATCCAAATACCAAGGCCCAATTAAGGAATCACCATATTTGCCAAGAAATCAATTTTGGCCCATTAGGCCCAATTAAATATTTAAAGGCCCATTTGTTATATTTGGACTTAATGGAATGGTTTAGGCCCAATTTTGGATCCAATCCAATTGTCCTAAACCAATTTGGCCCAACCAAGCCCATTAGGCCCAAATACAACATTTTTAGCCCAATTCCAAATTAAGCCCAATTAATTAAATTCTAATTTTCCAAATTTCAAAATTTAATTAATTAAAGTGTATTGCACTAATTAATTATCTAAATTAATATTTCCAAAATATTAATTTAATCAATTAATCATGCATTAATATTTTCAACACATGTCCAACATTATTGAATCAAAATCAACTCATTTTCATGCTTTGTTGGTCACGGCAATTGTAAGGATTTTATATCCGATTTCGATTTTAATCTGATTAAATCATAAATCAATATATCTCAAGTCTTTAAACTCATCCAATGATTTAAAAAATAAAAATCTCCATGACCTATGGTTTATACTACATTCGGCCAACATACCCAAATTGGGGAAAATTAATCCAATTAGTTTTTCATCAATTTGATCATATATAACTCCAAGTTATTCATATACAGGCATACTCAAACAAACAATTTGGTTAAATCATGCTCAAATCAAATTTACCCAAATTTTAGTATATAAACCCTAATCATATTTCATGTTCAAATAGGCTCCATGATACCATTGTTGGGTTTCTAAGGTGTTCCCAAGATCAATCCAAGCATAAAACATGTGAATACATAAAGGAGAATAGCGAAAATAAACTCACTTTGATCGGATATAGGATATGTTGTAAAAAAAAATTTGCATTTGAGAAGTCCTCCAAGATCTCCTCTTTAAAGTTGATCTCCAAGCTCCAAGCTTCCTTTGATTCCAAGCTCAATGGGAGAAGTTTCCCTATCACCTTAATATGATTCTTTGATGTGCTAGCAAGAAGAAAAATTGCAACAATTTTTCTTGTTGGAGAAGATGACTCTCGACTTTTGGCAAAATGGGAGAGAGAGAAGTGTTTGAATTTTGTAAAGTGTTGACTTGTATTTTGATTTTCCAAAAATCAAAAGACATATACCAAAATCCAAAGTTGGTAAAAGTCTATCACCTTTACAAAATGTGTATAACAAGTTATCATAAAAATCTCTACTAACTTCCATCAAATAAAGTTAAGTAAATGACTAATGATGTGACTTGTGGGCCCCACTTAATTCAAAATCTGAGTGGGCCCGCAACACATCCCGGGCTTAGGTTCGCTAATTCCGAATTAACAAATTTTCAGTTGCGACGTAATTAAATCAAATTTAATTAAATAATTATGTCTTGCAAAATTACTATTCACGTCGCTAGCGAATTAATTCTAAATTAACTCGTTCGCCCGAATTAAAATCTAATTTTAATTCCGTTATGAAATTTAATTTCATTTAATATATCAAATATATTATTTTATCGATTAATTCCAAATTAATCGTTCTCTCTCTTCAAATAGTATTTTATCCCAGATAATATCTCTCCGCAATTAATCCTAGATTAATTGTGTTCGAATCATACGTCATCGGTGAATCTTCGGGAAGCGACCCATGAAATCCCTGGATATGTTGCCAGTAAATCCGATCGTCGGACTATCCGAACACGTGCGTACCTCGTACCACGTTTTTACCGATTTACGAGACATGGTTGGCTTCTAGCAAAGCACCGTGCCTACCCAATTCTCCAGAAATATTCTTAAATGAATATATAATCTATGTCAGGCGTAGTATACGTAGTATTGCGTATTACGATCTAGTATCGGATGTCACAAGCAAGGCCCGGGGCTGGAATAGTGTCAGCCCCGTACGAAGCATATATTGGATCACAAGCAACTAGTCTCTTCAATCGGATAATCATGACCTTTTCATATTATCACGATGGTTGCAACCCATTAGAGTACCAGTTCTGTATCCCTACGTGATCATCATCTCCATATGACAAAAGTGACACTTCCGTCTTGACATCACACCCAATACACTACGATTCTCAATAAACCCAGAAGAGGTATACACAGAACCTGTTAAAGTCCTGGACGACCAAAACCAAAGCGTATTGATTGTCGCAAGTACTAGCGATGCAAGTCTCAGGTTAAGACCAAATACACCTACCCTGATGCGGATTCCCATAGACACATAGTCATACTACCAATGGGATTCCGCGGGATCTATCCGTAGCGAAGCTGTTTCCGTACCATCGTTAAACACAACCTCATATCACACTTGCATAAGTATCCAATACTTAAATATATGAGAACTGTGTTATTACGCTTCCATAACACGCACAAGTACAATACTAGTCTATTCCGCATTATCGATGTCCAGTCTCGATAATACTACGACTAGGGTTATTTAATGATTAAACCTTTATGGATTGATATTGTCTCATATCTAATAATCTGGAACTAATCATAAGGACTTTTATCATTTATATATTTAAGTAATCAAATTACAAAATGATAAAATATAATTTTCATTGTCACATAGTTAATTTTTACAAAAACCACAATGTCTTTTACAAATAGTGACGTTATGGGTCATAATTGTCCAACACAGAGGACCACCAACCACTTTCTAGGGAATCCTTTACTCTTGCCAACATGCCCTAATCCTTTCGAATTTTCAACCCATGAGGCTACTTTATCTTTTGCTTGGGCTTCTCTTTCAGGTTTTCAACCCAGAGAGATAACAATATCTCTTTTTTCTTTTTTTGTTCTCTTTTTTTTCCTTGCCTTGTATTGAACGATGTATGCATGGTTGTTCTGATATTTCCACTTTTATTTATAACTAAACATTCCACGAACACAATTTTGAACATTATTTCAATAAAACATTAGCATTCTTTCTTAGTACATGTGTGACCGGCGTAATCACACGCGTATAACAGAAGCGCACGTATCGTTCAAGTAGTATAAAAAGTATCGATCCCACGAGGACTTAATATATAAGCTATTAATTAATGAAGTCAAATTCTTACAAGTATCTAATGGATTGATTATTTGATTGGGTGGTGACTTTAAACTTAAAACATAAAATAAAATTTTTCAAAAGGAAATTGAGGAAAATTCAATATTATTAAACTATCCAGGGTTGTGAATCTTTCTAATATCTTTTTAAAAGATGAAGTGGTTATTTTAATTTTGTGTAATATATAGATTTATTAACCTGGAACACGAAATTATGCAAAAGCCTCTTCTGATGGTCAAATACAAATACCCAGTTTAACCCAATTAATCATATTTCTATGTTAACCAAGTTATCTGAATTCATGAAGATTAAGTTCCAATTATGGCTACCCCCGCCCGACAGGTATATTCCTATCCTGTAAGGAAATCTATTAAAGGGTTATCTATCCTCAAGGAAGATCGTGGGCTATTGAGTCTAAGGTCTTTAACCTAAAATCTCTTTTCCAAGTTCATTTTAAGTTTACCAGTTCAATTTTATTAATGGCTAGTTAATAAAAAGCATTAGGATTAAGGCTCAATAAATAAACCTTTATATTACCCAAATTGTAATTTGACCCCTTATAAACCGGTGAAATTGGATTTCATCACAACCCCAGATAATTGGCTTAGTTACGACACACATTTACTGGTAGTAAAAGCTTAAATAAAATAAAAGACATAAAATAAATTGCTGGAAATTAAATACTGAAAAGTAAATGACGGAAAATAAATGCTGAGAATTAAATACTAAAAAATAAATGCTGAAAAGTAAATGCTGAAAGTAAATTACTGAAAAGTAAATGCTGAAAGTAAATTGCTGAAAGTAAATAAAGTAAAAGTACAATAAATAAAATACTGAGGTAAAAGGATCACATTTTATTACTTCTATTTTAGATATCTCCCTTAATATAATATATTAACTTTACGTGATAATTGCCAATCAGCCATATAGGCAGTATCATGATTAAGTCAAATTAATAATTAATTACCAACCGACCAACCAGGCGATATCCATGCTTAGTCAGGTTAAAACCAATTTATAATTAATTACCAACCGACCAATATGGCGGTATCCTCGTTAAGTCAGATTTTAAATAGTTATTATATTATAATTAGGGGAGATTTATCTAAATAACAATAATAAAAGCTTTACATTTTACCCCAGCAAGGGGGAGTTACCTCCTCATTGCTTGAAAAGTAAAAACTGAAAAAGTAAAGAAAGGAAAGTATTGTGTGTAAAAGTAAATTGCGGAAAGTAAAAACTAAAAAGTAAAGAAAAGAAAGTGTGAAAGCGGAAATTAATTAGTGAAAGCTGTAAATAAACAAACAAGATACAATCTTCTTAGTTATTCTTAAGGAATTTCAAAGAAGAAAGCATGAATGTACAAATGAAATGGCTTGATATTTATAGGCAAAATTTTACCTCCATCAAATCATCCACCAAATCCATTATTAATTGTTCCACTAATTGCTCCACCAAATCCATTATTAATTACTCCACTAATTGCTATCATGTTTGGTGGGAGTTTGACTATTTTTCTTTTTTATTTATTTATTATTTTTTTGTTTAAAAAATTACTTTAATAATTACACATAACATACTTTCGGATGTTTCATCAAGTTCGGTCATGAAATATTCAGAATTCGAAATTATTTTGTTCTTCCAAGTTGTAGTGCTTTGAGTCTTCTTTAATCTTGAACTTGAATCCGCTCAATCCGATATCGGAGTCAAAGGTTATGCCCAAAATATGATAGTTGCGCAAAATAGGAATTTCCAAAACTGCACTTCGTTTGAACGCCATTTCAAGTTTCCAATCTCCAAAATTAATATGTCAAGTCCAATGTTTGCCCTTATTTGACCCGTATTTCATCCTAAATGATTTAATTGAGTCCCAATATTATTTTATCTGTAAAATAAACTAAAACGCACCAAAACGTTCATGAAACCTGAGAACTAAACAAAATATTAAGTAAAAGGGGCGGTAAATATTGATATATTTTCCGCTCATCACACCCCCAAACCTAACATTTTGCTAGTCCTTGAGCAAAACAACAAAATAAAATACAAGAAACAATTAAAATTAAACTAAGCCACTTTCATGGGGATCACGGTTGCATTTAGCTTATGCAACAAGCCTTTAAACCCCTAGGTGTCCCTAGTGGACGAGTTGTAGTCTCGTGAGGGTTTACAGCAACGATACCCACAAATGTTTTACAAAAGTAAAAGGATAATAAAACTAATGCACACAAAAGCAAAAAGACAAGAGAAAAGAGAATGAAGAAGTTAGTGACTAAATAGGTGAAACTTCTTATCCAAGTTAATAGTTGTTTTATTTCTTTCTAAATTACCGAATAAGTGAATTCTCTGGTTATTTTTTTACCATTCTTCATATACATAGCCAACAAAATATTAATCCGGGGTAGTTCTGACAGTAGAGAAGAGTTCTTTTACAGGCTTTGACACGAACCCATTTCTCCGGACATCATCAAGAAACACACAAAGAAAATCATAAAATCCATTAACATTGTACAGTCCAAGCGGTTTCTGGTGTATGTTCAAGTTTGCCCAAGATAATACTGTAAAAATTTCCTCCATCGTGCCCAATCCTCCTGGGAAAGCAATAAAAGCATCAACACGGTTAATCATCTCTACTAGTCATTCAGACATACCTGGCATGATTAGTTCCTCGTCGTTTGATGATCCAATAAGATTCGCCTCCGCCAAGGGTTTTGGGATGATTCCCAAGACTTGACTACCTACATCCGGTACAACCTTTGAAACTATCCACATTAGTCCAAGATTGCCACCGCCATTTACTAAGTGCATATTCCTTGCAGCAATGACTCGACCCAATTCATGTGTCACTGTTACGTATTCTGGTTTAACACCAACACTGGTACCGCAAAACACACAGATGTTTTCAACCCGTCTTGTTGAAGTAGCTTCCATTTTTATCTGGATGCCTTCAAAGGTGCAATGATGAGTTGATTTATAGAACCTCAAAAGGGTGAGTAATAATAGCACAAGTATCTTCCAAAAGACGATTAGTAGCAAAATAATAAATCGTGAAAGGTCAAAAAGTAGCATGGATCCTGCCGGAGAAAATAACAAAACAAATCACAATTATTAGGAAAAGATAAAGAGATATAATATTTATAATAATGTAACGGCTTGAATGATGTCTATGCGTTAGGGACAAGCTTCCCATCCAATTTTCTTATAAATTGGCAAATAAGGTCTTTTAGAGTCAGATTCCCGAGACTTAACTGTGGTCTTTCTTTACGGAATTGTGCATATAACATGCGAATTTTGTGATACACATATCCACTGGGATGCGTCTCAAGAGTTTTAGATATGTCATCCAAAGACTCCTTACTCAAGCCATCCCTAATGAAAGTAATCTTATCTTCGCAGTTATCAGACACCATTCCTAAAGATCGACAACGAGTATCACAAAACATACGAGCATATTTATAACAAACACACATTCTTTTGGCTCTTCTCTTTTTAGCATATGTGCTTCTTCCTAAACCAGGCAGATGTGAAATAAAAGAGTCAGAGGACTCACCTACCAATCAGACCCGTGCTTCAATAATCCAACTAATGTTAGTAGGCATACCTTTGATCATCAGCAGTAGTCTCATCTGTTCCAAGCGAGCTTTGTAAACTTTCATCAGAGAATTTTGAGGGAGAGAAGGAAATTGCTTGTGAAGATTTACGAGAGCATCTTCCATCTTGAAATGACTTAACCTGCAAAAACTAAACACACAAAAATTAAAAGACACCAAATCACAATATATACACAAATTGCATGAGTTGTCTCCTAGCTAGAGCTAAGTTTAATGTCGTACGCTAGACATGATTTCCCGAACGTTAGGCTGGATCTGAAAGTGTGAAATTTTTTTTTGTCGCTCAATTTATTCTCCCAGTAGTGCTTGACATGCTTGTTTTTAACCTTGAATGTTTTGTTGGAGTCGGGACCATGTAACTCAACGGCTCTATCTGGTAAAACCATGGTGATTAAAAATGGACCTGACCACCGTGATTTTGGCTTCCATGGGAAGAGTTTCAAGCTTGACTTGTTTAACAGTGCCCTCTGCCTTGGTTCTAGTTGTATGCACACTAACTTCTCATCATGTCTCTTATTGGCCTTTTCTTTGTACAATTTGGCATTATCAAAAGACTGTATGTGAAATTCCTCCAATTCGTTGGGTTGGTTGAACTATTCCTCTTATGTTGCTTGTAGTGCAAGAATAGGCTTCTTTAGTGCGCAGTACGCTTTATCTTCCGACTCCATAAGTAATTGACATGCTCTAAGTTTGTCAGTATAACTTTGCATTGCATTGGAGCTCTGGATGGTACTATTTATCACATCAAGTCTGAAACATTCCTCATTCTTTTCATCATCTGGGAAATTCATGGCCTTGAAAAAATTGAATGTTACTTCTTGGTCATGTACCCTCATGGTTAGTTCTCCTTTCTATACATCAATAATGGTTCGACTAGTAGCCAAGAATGGTCTCCCGAGGATGATCGGCACGTCTTCGTCTTCCTCCATATCAAGCACAATAAAATCTATTGGGAAAATAAATTTGTCAACCTTGACCAGCACATCTTCAACTACACCTCTCGGAAATATGAGCGTTCTATCAGCAAGTTGTAGAGAGACTGAGGTAGGCATTGTTTCTCTAATCTACATTTTCCTGTAAATAGAAAACGACATTAAGTTAACACTTGCACCTAAGTCACATAATGCCTTACCGAATTCATGTTCCCCTATGGTGCAAGGAACAATGAAACTGACAGGATCTTCCAACTTTGGGGGAAGCTTCCTCTAGATGATAGCGCTGTATTCTTCTGATAATGCTACTATCTCATAATCTCCCAATATCCATTTTCGTGAAAGAATGTCTTTCATGAATTTGACATAGCTGGGCATTTCTTCCAATGCTTCTGCGAATGGAATGTTGATGTGCAACTTTTTGAACACCTCCAAGAATCGAGCAAATTACTTGTCTAGTTTTTTTTTTTTTGGAGACGCTATGGAAAAGGTGGAGGTGGAGTGAAATTTTCTAGATCTTTTTCCTTTGCTTCTTTTTCCTCCATCTATGGAACTGAATCTTTAGGAACCTCTTCAATTGTTGCCTTGATTCCAACATCTTTGTTGATTTCAGTACCGTTTTTCAAAGTAATGGCTTGGCATTGCTCCTTCCCTCGGTTCCTTGTATTTGATTCTGTGTGCTAGGATGGTTCCCCGGTGGTCTGTAACTCTGAGCATTGGCCAGTTGTCCAATTTGATTCTCCAGTGCTTTGATGGAAGCATATTGGCTTTGAAAAATAGCATCATATGCTACTTGTTGCTTTTCGAACATCTCTGCAATCCATTCTTTCATTTCTTGTTCTTTTTCAAACTACTGGACTTTATTTTACTGTGGAAATCCAGGTGGTGGAATGTTCTTTTGCCCTGAATTATTGCTCCATGAAAAATTGGGATGATTCATCCACCTTGGGTTATAGGTGTTGGAATATGGATTTTTCCCATGTCTGTTGAAATTATTGACATAGTTCAACGTTTCCTCATATTGGTTTGGCTCTGGTGCTCCTCCATATGGTGAACTTGTGGCTCTGGCGATATTTACAACTTGTGTGCTAAGTGTTTCCAGGATTTTGCACATTTGCTCCAACTTAGTATTCACTGCTGAGTTAGCTCCAACTTCATAAATTCTTACAATTCGTTGAATCATGCTTCTTTCTGTTTACCACAATGAATTGTTGTTAGCCATTTCCTCGATTAAGTCCCAGGCTTGATCTTCTCCTTTTGCCATCAAAGCTCCTCCAGCAGCAGCATCAATTGTGGTTCTCATCAATCCAAAAAGTCCATTATAGAAAGTTTGGACTTGAAGTCATTTTGGAATCTCATGGTGAGGACATTTCCGGAGCAAATCTTTGTACCTTTCCCAAGCTTCGTAGAGAGTTTCTGAGTCATGTTGTACAAAGGATGTGATGTCATTTCTCAGTTTTTTTGTTCTGGCTGGTGGAAAGTACTTTGCAAGGATTTTGGTGGCTAGAGTGTTCCAAGTTGTGATGGAACCTGCTAGTAGTGAATGTAGCCAAGCTTTTGCTCTGTCTTTCAAGGAATATGGAAAAACTCACAGTCTCATTGCTTCTTCTGATGCTCTGTTGTAATTGAAAGTGTCGCAAACTTCTAAGAAGTTGATGATGTGGGCATTAGGATCTTCAGTTGCATTCCCCCAAAACTGTACTCACTGCTGAATCATCTGAATGCATATTTTGATGTCACACGCATTTACTGGTAAGAGAGGAAGTACAATACAGGAAATAAGGCCTTCCACCACTGGAATGGTTCTGTCTCGAATGGGAATTTGTGGTGCAACTTCTAAAGGTTCAGAATCCATGTTAACAATTGCTTATTGGCCTTCTTGGCTTTCCCTTCTCAATAGTCTGATGGTTCTTTCAATCATTGGGTCAAGCGGTCGGAGTTCAATGCTTCTAGTTCGTCTCATGTAGTGTCTGAGAACATGAAACAAGTGAAAACAAAAACAATAAGTAAAAAGAAAATTAGATACAAGTAAAGGTATCTAACCTCAAAACTAATAGTGAAAGATAAATAAGTCCCCGGCAACGGCGCCAAAAACTTGACCGGTGCGTAATCACACGCGTATAATATAAGCGCACGTATCGTTCAAATAGTATAAAAAGTATCGATCCCACGACAACATAATACCTAAGCTATTAATTAATAAATCCAAATTTTTACAAGTATCTAATGGATTGGTTGTTCTATTGGGTGGTGACTTTAAACTTAAAACATAAAATAAAATTGTGCAAAAGGAAATTGAGGAAAATTCAATATTATTAAACTATCCAGGGTTGTGAATTTTTCCAATATCTTTTTAAAAGATGAAGTGGTTATATTACGTTTGTGTAATATATCAGTTTATTAACCTTGAACACGAAATTATGCAAAAGCCTATTCCGATGGTCAAATATAAATACCCAATATAACCCAATTAATCATATTCTTATGTTAACCAAGTTATCTGAATTCATGAAGATTAAGTTCCAATTATGGCTACCTCTGCCCGACTGGTATATTCATATCCTGTAAGGAAAACTATTAAAGGGTTATTTATCCTCAAGGAAGATCGTGGGCTATTGAGTCTAAGTTCTTTAACCTAAAATCTCTTTTCCAAGTTCATTTTAAGTTTACCAGTTCAATTTTATTAATGGCCAGTTAATAAAAAGCATTAGGATTAAGGCTAAATAAATAAACATTTATATTACCCAAACTGTAATTTAACCCCTTATAAACCGATGATATTGGATTTCATCACAACCCCAGATAACTGGCTTAGTTACGACACATATTTACTGGTAGTAAAAGCTTAAATAAAATAAAAGACATAAAGTAAATTGCTGGAAATTAAATATTGAAAAGTAAATGACGGAAAATAAATGCTGAAAATTAAATACTGAAAAATAAATGCTGAAAAGTAAATGTTGAAAGTAAATTGCTGAAAAGTAAATGCTGAAAGTAAATTGCTGAAAGTAAATAAAGTAAAAGTACAATAAAAGAAAATATTGAGGTAAAATGATCCACTTTTATTACTTCTATTTTAGATATCTCCCTTAATATAATATATTAACTTTACATGATAATTACCAACCAGCCATTTAGGCGGTATCCTGATTAAGTCAAATTAATAATTAATTACCAACCGACCAACCAGGGGTATCCATGCTTAGTCAGGTTAAAACCAATTTATAATTAATTACCAACCGACCAATATGGCGGTATCCTCGTTAAGTCAGATTTTAAATAGTTATTATATTATAATTAGGGGAGATTAATCTAAATAAAAATAATAAAAGCTTTACCTTTTACCCCAGTAAGGGGGAGTTACCTCCTCATTGCTTGAAAAGTAATAACTGAAAAAGTAAAGAAAGGAAAGTGTATAACACATGAATCGGCGACGCTGTTCCAGGCTCGCGGCCCGGTCGGGAGTACGGAGTTGCCCGCGAGGGACTAAACCGGAGAATAAAATGGAGTCGCCACCCGGTGTGAACCGGGAAAATGATTTAATGTCGCACTCACCCCTCGCAAGAGAAGACCTCAAACCGTTGGGTTCGGAATGGTCCCTTACTTATGTCATTTTGTAATGAACGGATTTGTGCAATTTTAACCAAGTCTACGCAACATACATTTGCAAAAATAATCTACATCTAAATTCATATACGGCCTAAATCTAAGTTTGCATGCTTTAAAAATAAGTCGGGAAAGCGGTAAACACATAACTCATGAATATCTTAAATTAGCACGTGCAGAATAAATATGTGACCAAGGAATTTGGCCATTCTCAATGTATGACCTCGCATACTCGGTTGGACGTATTCCACGTCAACCGAGCACGCCGTGTCCGGGACAACAAAATAAAATATAATAAAGGGTGCCCTCAGGTCTTACCTTTTAAGTCGCTTTTTGGGAGTGCGTTTCACGGTGTCGGAAGGGTTATCATTTCTGCTGTTTTCATTGGTCTGCTATTTCTACTGTTTTCACCATTTTCACTGGTTCACTATTTTCGATGTTTTCACTGATTCGCTATTTTGGTTGTTTTGTCTATTTTCACTCGCAGTTTCCGCTTGATGTTTTCTCTGATTCACTCACTGTTTCTGCTCGCTGTTTTCCCTATTTTCACTACAATTTTGTTCACAGTTTTGGGAGCTAATTTTCAGGACTGCATAGGGTTATTTTTGGAACTAGTTTTGGGTGATTTGCACACTGTGTTGGGGCTTTTTTTGGGGGCTGTTTTGCTTTGTTCAGGGGGACTGCTTACGGGGATGTGTCTCAAGTGGCTGTGAGGGGTGATGAACGTGTTTTATTATATGCGTTGGTTATGAGGTCTGTATGCATGTGTTTTACGTGGAGAGGGGCATGTTGAGTGGCGTGAGGTTGAAGGTAATTTAGTCGGCTAAGAGGATTTGTTTATGTGCATCAGTGTGTGTTATGTGCATGAGTGGCGTGCATGTGTCTGTGGTTTCTGGTTGTGTCGGTTAGGTGACAAGAGGGGGTGGTTCATGGTCGATGTGGGATTTTGTTGGTTGATTTGTACGTTCGTGAGGTCTGCTAAGGTGTGGCTGCTGTGTTGGGTTGAATGGAGGCTGCCGAGTGGGGTCTTTTACATGTGTTGAACGTGAAGGTTATGGACGTGTTGGCTGCATAAGTGTTGAGTTGAGGGATGTGTGGCTGTTTTCTAGTGAGTCGGTGCCAAGTGTGTGAGTGTTTAATTTATGTGTTGGCTTGTGAACTTGAGGGCTTCATGCACGTTCAACGTGCAGTTCGGTGGGAGAGGGCTTGCGTGGAGAGAGTGAAGTGTGGTGTGGGTTCTTTGGGTGCGAGTGGCTAGTGGACGCTGATTTGAGTGTGTTGAAGGGGGCTGCTCACGTGTGTATGGAGTTTGAGAGGCTGCTTGTGTGAGATGAGTGATGATGTCGAGAGAGATTGGGGGGTTTCACATGTGCATGTTTTGTGGCTCTGTGTGGCTTGTTACGTGTGCATGAGAGAGGTGAGCTATGTGTTGCATGGCTTGAATGTCAGTTTAGGGCATGGTTTTATTATTTTAGGGTTTGTTTTGTGAAGATGAGGGATGAGAGAGGGAGTAGATGGTTTCATGTGGATTAGGGCCAAGGGAGCTTAGGATTTTTGTTTCTTTTTATAGTGGAGAGGGAGGCTATCAATTATTTAATGGAGAGAGTGATTAGTGGCTTTAGGGTTTGGCTTTTTGTGCTTTGTTGAATTTGTTACTTGTTCACGTGGGTGGAATGAAGAGAGGGGATTCGTTGTTTGGCTTTTTGTTGAAAATGGAGGTGAGGCATGTGTTTTATTTAATGGAATTTTTTCTTTGTTTTTGGTCTTGTTTGTTTATTTGTGATGTGTTTATTTGTTTCTTTGGGTGTGAGGTGTCTTTGGGGGGTGAGATAAATTAAGGTCAAGGGCGTGGGGTATGCTTGGTGGAGGGGTAATTTAATTGTTTGAATAGTTGGTGGAGGGTTAATTTTGTGTAAAGGGCGTAGTGTAGTCTCTTGGTGGGCTTGGTATGTGATTTGGTTGGGTTTTGTGTGGGTTGCGGGGGTTTTGGGTCAAGGAAGTGTGGCTTACGGGGGTTTTGGGCTGAGGGTAATTTTGAAACAGAGGTCCAACGAGCAAACCCGAAGTTAAGCAAACGAATTAAATCCAACAAGGTGTCAATTCCTGACTCTTTCCTTCCGACGTCCGTTTCCCGCGACTTCCGCAACAAGGTAGTGCCTCTGCGAGAGGCTTATCATCGGAACTTATATGCAAAAATACAGTGCCTACAGTCGCCCCCACTATGATGGGACTTGTGCAGTGTGTGACAATGACTGTCCTATCAAAGTTTGTGCAATGCATTTTTACTTACCTGGCTCGCCAGCTGCCACCTGACTTGCCTGTTGCTTCGAACTGTGTTAATGATGCAGTGGGCCTCGACCCTGGGACGCATCCCGAAACTGCAACTGATATGTGGGCCTCGACCCTGGGCTTTATTCCCAAAATGTGTTGAATATGAGGTGGTCCATTCCCGAACCGTTACTGTGAGGTGGTCCATTCCCAAACCGTGCTCCATTCTCAAAGTGCCATTCCCGGCTTGTTCATTCCCGAATCTTGCTCCATTCTAGGAGTACCATTCCCAGCTTGTTCATTCTCGAACCTTGCTTTATTCTCGAAGTGCCATTCCCGGCTTGTTCATTCTCGAACTATGTTGAATGTGGGTTTTATTCCCTGAGCTCCGTTGACTGTGGGCTTTATTCTCTGGGCTTCATTCCCAAAACTACTGATAATTTGGGCTTCGCCCCCCTGGGATTCATTCCCGAAAACTGCTGATAATACGGGCTTCACCCCTGGGATTCATTCCTAAAAACTGTTGGTGATGTAGGCCTCAACCCTGGGATTCATTCCTGAAATTGACGATATTGTGGGCCTCGATCCTGGGATTCATTCCCGGATTCATTCCAAAACTCTAACAATGCGGGCCTCGACCCTAGGATTCATTCTCGTATTCATTCCAAAATTCTGACGATGTGGGCCTCGACCCTAGGATTCACTCCCGGATTCATTCCAAAACTTTGACGATATGGGCCTCGACCCTGGGATTCATTCCCGGATTCATTCCAAAATTTTGACGATGTGAGCCTCGACCCTAAGATTCATTCCCGGATTCATTCCAAAACTCTGACGATGTAGGCCTCGACCCTAGGATTCATTCCAAAATTTTGACGATGTGGGCCTCGACCCTAGGATTCATTCCCATATTCATTCCAAAACTCTGACAATGTGATGGTTCATTCCCGAGCCATTCTATATGAGAAAAGGTAGACCGGTCGCCCCCAGTCTCGATTCATCTTTCTGTCCTTTGTTATTTTCATTAGATCAAGGTAGACTTCATGATGTGATGTTGCATATCAATACACTGTATTGCTTCTCACGAGATAATCCTGATGGCTAAGCATATTTTCGTCCTCAACGAATGCTTTGTGTCGAAACCAGAGAACCTTCAAAGTACTTAATACAACTCAAATCAAATCGTCTGAATGAGTGATCTAAACTAGACTCCTAGTGTGTGTGTGCCAAGGCTCTTTCGCAGCTTACTCCTTAAGTCAGCCAACTCGATGATTTTGTCTCGGAGAATTGGATCAGTGGGTCTAACCAACCTAGATGTCTTGATCATACTCTGTGATTACTTCTTCGTAATCAACATGATATGGTTTTCTTCTTTTTTTTGTCTCTTTGTTTTCTTTCTTTTCATTTTTTTGAACTTTCTTTTTCTTTTTTTTCTTTTTTTTTTCTTTCCACACACCTACCCTTTAAGGTAGCATTTCTCCTCATGGTGGTCCTAATACTCGCTCATGGGTAGCTTCACGCTTATCGGTTATAGGTGGTCTATTTTTTCCTTTTTCTTTTCAGATATTTTTTCTTTGTTTCCAACCATATCATATATCGTAGCATAAGTAAACCAGGATGGACCTCTAGGCAAACGGTCATTCACTGACCCGCCATCTCTTCAACTAGTCATCTCTCCGACTACTCAGGCCTCTACTGCTAAGATCCCATAATCAAGTGCTCGCGAGTCCAGCCGAGATCAACCACTCAGAATACCTGATGAGAGCACATCTCACACTTATCGTTTCTAAGGTTTCTCCCTATAGCAAACAATGTCATCACCAGACATATGGCTAATCATCAATGACTTCTCTCTCTCTCTTTTTTCACTCACTCCACAAAAATCTTCCTTTCAACTGCTGATAATGTCGGCTTTGCCCCCTAGGATTATTTCCCAAAACTAACACTGGTGTGGGCCGCAACCCTGGGATTCCTTCCCGAAATTGATACTGATTCATTCCTGAAACTGATAACATTGTACCGTTGTTGCTTCTGGTTGGTTTGTCTTCGCCGCTTTCTTTTCTTCTTCTTTAAAACCTGTGATTACAACACAGAACAGACACATAAAGGAATGTAAATACGTTACGTGTATGCATGCATGAATGAATTCCATATTCCATTGGGTTATGTCTTCTGCCGATTCCTCGAGTGACTGCTTGGTCTTCTCTTTTTCAAGCAAAATACAGTTTCAATCCCTTCTGGTATATCTGCATGTGATGCAAGGACTTTATTCTCTTTTTATCCATCAATGCTAAATGTTCAAATCTCTGTGAGACCCACTCTTGTTCAGGTAGCTCTGCTTCTGCTAATACCTGCATGCACTGTATCTCAACTTCCACCGGTAATACTGCTTCTATTGCCTTTCGAACTTCTTCTTTTCTTAAACACTTCAAATGCCACTCGTTTGTCTTTTGTATAGTTCTCCCTTCAAATTCACGTATTGAGAAGCCAACTCCTGAATGATTATCTTGTTCTTCTTGAAAAGTAGAGACTCAAGCAAGTAAGTGAAATGAACGTATTTATTATTTTTAAGAAAAAGGTTCGAACAAGTAGACAAAATCAATGTCTCTATTAAAAATGCAAGATTGTAATCAAATAAACTAGAAAGAACAGTCTCATCATTCGCAGCATTGCCATCTTACTCGGCCTATGGTTCTTCACCGTTGTCATCCCTTATCCCCATGAATGAAGCTGGGTGGTTGAGAGCTTGGAGGACGAAGCTTTCGGGTAAGCTGGAGTTGATTATGTAGGTGGGTGGTGGAACGGAATTGTAGTTTGGTAGAGGGTTTCTATGTGTGTTGGGTTGTTCTTTTTCTAGGTCGGGTATTTTGTGGGAATCTATGAGGTCTTGGATTTCATGCCTGAGGCGGGGGCACTTGTCAGTTTCGTGACCCTTTTGTTGATGGAAGTAACAGTATAAGGTACGTGCCAACGAGTTACGGTGTGTGACTAACTGTCAAATGAATTTGTTATTGTAGATTCCCCAGAGGGAGGGTGGAGCAAGCTCTCTTAAATACCCAAGCCTCTTAGGCTCTTATCGCCTTGGTGACAGGAGTAAACAACAAGTCCCCCAAATTAGTCTGTCACAGTGAGCTACGGGCGAATGATTATCCAGATGCCTTCATAGCTTTTCCTTATAGAAAGGTTGTGAGTGAAGGAAGACACCAAACTATCACCTAGCCTTAAGAATACCTTTGATTAAACTTCAACCCACTGTAGACATGGTTAATTAAAGTACAAATCACAAACATTACAAGACATTATTTCGGGGTCGATTCTCTATCCCTAGTGGAGTCGCCAGGTTGTAGAACACAGAAATCGGTGACGTTGTTCCATGCTCACGGCCCGATCAGGAGTACGGAGTAGCCCGCGAGGGAGTAAATCGGAGAATAAAATGGAGTCGCTACCCGGTGTGAACCGGGAAAATTATTTAAGGTCGCACTCACCCCTCGCAAGGGAAGACCTCAAATCGTTGGGTTCGGAATGGTTCATTACTTATGTCACTTTGTAATGAACGGATTTGTGCAATTTTAACCAAGTCTACGCAACATACATTTGAAAAATAATCTACATATAAATTCATATACGGCCTAAATCTAAGTTTGCATGCTTTAAAAATAAGTCGGGAAAGCGGTAAACACATAACTCATGAATATCTTAAATTAGCACGTGCAGAATAAATATGTGACCAAGGAATTTGGCCGTTCTCAATGTATGACCTCGCATACTCGGTTGGACGTATTCCACGTCAACCGAGCACGCCGTGTCCGGGACAACAAAATAAAATATAATAAAGGGTGCCCTCAGGTCTTACCTTTTAAGTCGCTTTTTGGGAGTGCGTTTCACGGTGTCAGAAGGGTTATCATTTCTGCTATTTTCACCGGTCCGTTGTTTCTACTGGTTTCATTATTTTCACTATTTTCACTGGTTTACTGTTTCCGATGTTTTCATTGATTTGTTGTTTTCGTTGTTTTGTCTATTTTCACTCGCAGTTTCGCTTGATGTTTTCTCTAATTCACTCACGATTTTCGCTCGCTGTTTTCTCTATTTTCACTGCAGTTTTGTTCACAGTTTTGGGAGCTAATTTTCGGGACTGCATGGGGTGATTTTTGGGACTGGTTTTGGGTGATTTGCACACTGTTTTGGGCCTGTTTTTGGGGGCTGTTTTGCTTTGGTCAGGGGGACTGCTTACGGGGATGTGTCTCAAGTGGTTGTGAGGGGTGATGAATGTGTTTTATTATATGCGTTGGTTATGAGGTATGTATGCATGTGTTTTACGTGGAGAGGGGCATGTTGAGTGGCGTGAGGTTGAAGGTAATTTAGTCGGCTAAGAGGATTTGTTTATGTGCGTCAGTGTGTGTTATGTGCATGAGTGGCGTGCATGTGTCAGGGATTTCTGGCTGTGTCGGTTCGTGAGGTCTGCTGAGGTGTGGCTGTTGTGTTGGGTTGAATGGAGGCTACCGAGTGGGGTCTTTTACGTGTGTTGAACGTGAAGGTTATGGACGTGTTGGCTGCACGAGGGTTGAGTTGAGGGATGTGTGGCTATTTGATAGTGAGTCGGTGCCAGGTGTGTGAGTGTTTAATTTATATGTTGGCTTATGAACGTGAGGGCTTTATGCACGTTCAACATGCAATTTGGTGGGAGAGGGCTTGCGTGGAGAGAGTGAAGTATGGTGTGGGTTCCTTGGGTGTGAGTGGCTAGTGGGCACTGATTTGAGTGTGTTGAAGGGGGCTGCTCATATGTGCATGGACTTTGAGAGGCTGCTTGTGTGAGATGAGTGATGATGTCGAGAGAAATTGGGGGTTTCACATTTGCATGTTTTGTGGCTCTGTGTGGCTTGTTACGTGTGCATGAGAGAGGTGAGCTACGTGTTGCGTGGCTTGAATGTCAATTTAGGGGCATGGTTTCATTATCTTAGGGTTTGTTTTGTGAAGATGAGGGATGAGAGAGGGAGTAAATGGTTTCACGTGGATTAGGGCCAATGGAGCTTAGGATTTTTGTTTCTTTTTATAGTGGAGATGGAGGCTATCAATTATTTAATGGAGAGAGTGATTAGTGGCTTTTGGGTTTGGCTTTTTGTGCTTTGTTGAATTTGTTACTTGTTCACGTGGGTGGCATGAAGAAAGGGGATTTGTTGCTTGGCTTTTTGTTGAAAAGGGAGCTGAGGCATGTGCTTTATTTAATGGAATTGCTTCTTTGTTTTTGGTCTTGTTTGTTTATTTGTGATGTGTTTATTTGTTTCTTTTGGCGTGAGGTATCTTTGCGGGTGAGATAAATTATGGTCAAGGGCGTGGGGTATGCTTGGTGGAGGGGTAATTTAATTGTTTGAATAGTTGGTGGAGGGATAATTTTGTGTAAAGAGCGTGGGGTAGTCTCTTGGTGGGCTTGGTATATGATTTGGTTGGGTTTTGTGTGGGTTGCGGGGGTTTTGGGTCTAGGAAGTGTGGCTTGCGGGGGTTTTGGGCTGAGGGTAATTTTGAAACAGAGGTCCAACGAGCAAACTCGAAGCTAAGCAAACGAATTAAATCCAACAAGGTGTCAATTCCTGACTCTTTCCTTCCGACGTCTGTTTCCCGCGACTTCCGTGAATTAAAAGGTAGTGCCTCCACGAGAGGCTCATCATCGGGACTTATATGCAAAATTACAGTGCCTACAGAAAGTACTGTGCGTAAAAGTAAATTACGGAAAGTAAAAACTAAAAAGTAAAGAAAAGAAAGTGCGAAAGTAGAAATTAATTAGTGAAAGCTGTAAATAAATAAACAAGATACAATCTTCTTAGTTATTCTTAAGGAATTTCAATGAAGAAAGTATGAATTTACAAATGAAATGGCTTGGTATTTATAGGCTTTTGTCTCCATCAAATCATCCACCAAATCCATTATTAATTGCTTCACTAATTGCTCCACCAAATTCATTATTAATTACTCCACTAATTGCTCAACTAATTTCTATCATGTTTGGTGGGAGTTTGACTATTTTTATTATTTGTTTATTTATTATTTGTTTGCTCTGAAAATGACTTTAATAATTACACATAACACAGCTCCGGATATTTCATCAATTTCGGTCATGACATATTCAGAATGCGAAATTATTTTGTTCTTAAACATTGTAGAGCTTTGAGTCTTCTTTAATTTGGAACTTGAATCAGCTCAATCGGATATCGGAGTAAAAATTTATGCCTAAAATACGATATTTGCGCAAAACTGGAATTTTCGAAACTGCACTTCTTATAATGCCCTTTCAAGTTTTCAATCTCCAAAATTAATATGTCAAGTCCAATTTTTGCCCTTATTTCACCCGCATTTCATCCTAAATGATTTTATTGAGTCCCAATATTATTTTATCTGCAAAATAAACTAAACAACATCAAAACGTTCATCAAACCCGAGAAACTAAACAAAATATTAAGTAAAAGGGGCGATAAATATTGATATATTTTTTGCTCATCAATGTGCGAATACATTAATTACTTTATCATGTAGGGTATCCATGTCTTTAGCTATCCCTTTTCGAGTTTACTGACTAACTATTTTTATTTTGCTCACATGTCCCTAATTTTTGCTTAAACCGTTTCCAGCTTAGCATGATGCTCTAATTTCTGCTTAGGCCATCCTTTAAAGATTTTCGACCTAAGAAGCTCTTCTATTCTTTTATTTTCCCTTTTTTATACAAAGTATTTCTTCAGCCTGTCCAAGTTGATGGGTTCCGTGAACTCGTTTCCTTCCAAATCAAACAATCACATCGCTCTGTTCTTTATAATCTTTTTAACCAGATAAGGCCCCTCCCAATTGGGCCTGAACTTTCCCCTTGTGTCCATTACTAATGGCCTCAATGGTTTTAACACCAGATCCCCTTCTTTAATCCTGATGGGCCTGAACTTTGTATTGAAAGCCCGAGCTATTCTCTTTTAATATAGTTGCGTCTGATAAAATGCCTTCAGCCTTCTCCCCTCTAACAAAGCTAACTGTTCAAATATGCTCGTAACCCATTCTTATTCGAGCAAGTCTGCCTCTACCATAACTCTCATTGAATGTACTTCGATCTCTACGAGAGATTTTGCTTCCATTCCATACACCAAAGAGTAGGGTGTGGCTCCTATTGTGGTTCTGATCGAAGTTCTATACCCTCATAATGTGAATGGCATCTTGTCTGCCCAATCTTTGTAAGTTTTTATCATCTTAGCCATGATCTTCTTTAGAGTCTTGTTGGCGGCCTTTACTGCCTCATTCGTCTGTGGCCTATATGGAGAAGACTTGTAGTGATCAATCTCGTACTTCTGTAACATGTCTTGGTTTCTCCTTGAAATTGTACCCTATTGTCTATCACCACATGGTATGGCATTCCATATCGACAACTGATATTTCGGGCTATAAACTTTTCCATCTGACAGGCTATGACATTACGAAAAGACTTAGCTTCCACCTATTTGGAAAAGTTGTCTACAGTTGCTACGATGAATCGATGCCCATTAGACGCTTGTGGCTTGATTTCACCAATCATGTCAATACTCTGTGTTGAGAATGGCCAAGGCTCTGACAGCTCGTGTAACTCTGTTGGTGGCAAGTGGTTCAAGTTCATGTGGGTTTGGCAGTCATGATAGCGCTTCACCAATTCTGTACAATCGACCTCCATGGATAACCAATAAAAGCCTTGTCTTACGATCTTCCTTGATAAGTTAAACCCATTCATATGTGGTCCATACACCCCTATATATACCTCTTCCATCACCTTTTTAGCTTATTCCTCCTTTAGGAACTTCAATTGCACTCTATTGGACTGTCGTTTATACAGATCGCCCCTTAGACTAACAAACTGATAAGCTAGTTTCTAGATAGCCATCTTGTCTTTCCTTCCAGCTCATTCAAGAAATTACCCCGATCTAAGTTATTTTGGATGCCATAGTACCATGGCTTCCAATCTCTTCTTTTGACCTCCATAATCCTTCTTATTTCATAGCCAGGCTTATTAATTGTAGTCAAGGTTAAGGGTCTCATGGTTAGTTTCTCTTGATTCTCCCATTTTGAGGCTAGAGTGGCCAATGTGTCTGTCATTTGATTCTCTTACCTAGGGAGATGCTAGAATATACACCCTGGGATGCTGTGTATCATGGTCTTGAGGTGAAACAAGTATAGCCATAACCTTTCTTCCTTAAGCTCCCACCCATTCGTATCTGATGAATTATTAACAATGAATCTCCAAAAATTTTACTTCTTCTGCTCTCAAGGCCATCAATGCTTCTAGTCCAAATGTACACGCCTCATACTCAGCCATGTTGTTGGTAACCGCGAAGGTTAACCTCCTAGCCATGGGTAAAGTTTCATCATCAGGGGTTACCAGTATAACTTCAATGTCTGCTCTCTTGCAAGTTATGGCTCCGTCAAAGTACATCTTTCATTATTGAAAAGCTATGGCATTTATCTCCTCGTCCGGAAACACAAATTCGTAGTTCTCTCATTTGATAGGTTATCGCGTTAAGAATTTGACCATGGTGTGCCCTTTGATTACTTTCTTAGTGATTTACTCTATATTGAACTCGGTTAACAACACCAACAATCTTCCTAACTTCCCAAACGGGGAGGGTGCTATCTGGAGGTACCATAGCAGGTTCTCTTTGGTGACTACATGTATCTTGTAGGATCAGAAGTAATGTCAAATCTTTTTAGAGGCCAATACTACTACCAAAAAGATCTTATCTACTTCTTGGTAGTTCATTTCATAGGGTAACATCCTTTTGCTGAGATAATAGACTGAGTATTTCCCCACTGCTTCGGTCTCTACTGCTAGATATAAGACAAAGGGTTTTACAGGCCTATAATGTCTCAAGACTGGAGGATTGGTCAAATACTTCTTAATCTCTTCAAAAGCCTCTTGACATTGCTCATTCCACTCCATGAGATGATCCTTCCTAACTTGAAGATCTGTTCGCATACTAATGCCAACTTGGTGATGAACCAACTGATGTATTTTACTTTTTCCAAAAAATCTCTTACTACGTTCTCTGTCTTAGGCAAGGGCATCTCTGTTATTGCCTTGACCTTTCATGGATCCATTTCTATTCCTTGCGCACCTATCGCATGTCCTAACAAGTTTTTGGACGTGACCCTGAACATGCACTTCTTGGGGTTGAGCCTGAGATTGTACCCATCTACTTTTTGAAGGAATTTTTTTAATGTGGTGAAGTGCCATCATGTCATCTACGTACACCTCAACCTCCTTATGCATCAAGTCTTGGAATAGGGCAGTGTCCATCCTTTGATAAGTAGAAATAGCCCTAGCATTCTTCAGTGTAAAGGGTATTATTTTTTAGCAATAGGTACAATGTTGGCAAACCACTCTAGATACGAGACTACTTCAAGGAACCCTATTTTTATCTGTTTCTTCTCTTTTCCGCCCATTCTCCGCTCATCCTTCGAAGTTTTTTCTTTATGAGTTTCATGTTTGGGTACATTGGTATCATATTGTACTTTACTTCTGTCCACTTCTGGCATTTCTTCATAAGACCAGTCAAATACTTTTGCATATTTTCTCAACAAGCTCTCTCATTCTTTCCTCTCCTCAGGGGAAGCCTCAGTTGCAATTATTATAATCTTTGGGTTTTCACATGTATAGAGAATTAAATGCATCTATTTTTGTTAAATTAATGTCAAATATGCTCGTGTCATGAATGTTATGATGTATGCTAAAGGAAAAAAGATCAGACAAGTAAACAGAATTGTTCATCTTATTGATTTTCAATGAAAATTACAAGCAAAAAGTTCGGGTACATAAATGTCTTCATAGTTATCTCACTTTTTGACTGCTACAGGATCCTTCAGCTTTAACTCTTCTGATTTGAACAACTCATCTTCCCATTTTGCTTCTTATTCGATCTTCGGTCTGCCCTTTTACTCTTCTCTTCCTTCTCTCCTTATACTATCAAATTCCTTCCCAATCAACCACATCAACGAATATTTCAAAGCCTGGCGCAATGATGCTGTTAACTTCGCTTGGCTAGGGAGCCCCATGATACTTCACCTTCATGAAATAGTCCTCCAACCTATTTCTTCTCTTCTTTTCTTTCACTCCTTCTTCATCTGAACAGTACCTCAGTCATCTTCTACTTGTCTGCCCTTTGAAATATGGTAATGTTCTCAGGCCTTGGCCTTGTTCCCCAAGTCTAGTTTTGGGCCTGTAGTCATCCTTTTCATAATTCCAGCCACTTTAGGCTCTACACATCTTTCAAAACTGGTCACCACTTGGAACTTCGTAAATAGTTGGACGTCTAAAGAGGCTAAATCTTGCCCACCTCGGCCCCAATGATGACGGTTTCCCCTTCATGCATGATTTTGATCATTTGGTGTATTATCGATGGCACCCCTCCAAGTTTATGGAACCAGAGCCTTCTTAAGAGCAAGGCGAAAATAGATGAGATATCTATCACTGTGAATTCAACTTCATCTTCAATTGCGCCCACCTTGACTATGGTCGTGAAAGTGGCCTCTACTCCCTATTTACTATCATCATAGGCCTTGATTGTCATATTGGAATGGATTAGCTCTTCTACTCAGATTTCTAGTCTGGGTAAGAATTTTAACCTGCAAACATTAATGGAGGATTCTTCGTCTACCATACATGAGGTCCTCTTACCCTTAACAGTGATCTTTGGGTAAGCTTTTCTACTTTGATGAACAGTGATCAATTGTGGTTTCTTCCTTCCATCGGGAGTTCCTCTTCGGAGAAAGTGATTACTTGTTTCTTCTCTCCATATGCAGATCGAATGACTGCAATAGGGTCTGCGTCTGTAGGTACCATTATCTTCCCTAGGGTTTCTACCATAGCCCTCTTATACACTGATTTGGGCAAGAGTGTTCTTTAACTGTTGGAAAACCATGCTATCTCCCATTTTCTCTTCCTCATTTTCTTACCATTCTTCTTATATTCCTTCATTTTGTTTAGCTGCGTCATTGTGGAACCTACTGCTTCTATTCATTCCATAACTTCTTCTTCATCACTGCTGGAAAACCTTTCCAAAAACCTATTACATTCTTCCACTTTGTTGTCACTACTGTCACATTCTCCCATAACACTGGTGTGTTAGTGGAAGGTTTGTAAAATGCATTCTTCGAGTAGGCTAGAGTTTATCATATATGTTTGTGGTGGTGGGATAACATTATGGTTAGGTTATGTTTGTATTGGGTTGGTGCACTTCGATGTCGAGTAACCTATTGCTATCGATCAAGTCTTGGATCTCATGTCTAAGGCGGTTATAATTATCGGTGTCATGTCATTTTTATTGGTGGAAACGATAGTACAACTCTAGGTTAAAGTTGCGAGGTACGGGGTTTGGTAGTGGTTTGGGATCTAGGGGTTTCAACATGTCCTACTTTTGTAACTTCTCAAATACCCTTGATAGGGGACTGCCAAGGTTGGAAAATCAGTGATTGTGAATGGCAGCGACCTAAAAAATAGTGGGTTTGGTTCCCGTAGTCCTTCTGGAGTTCTCTTGTTTTGGCTGTAATATTTTCTTTTTTCAGTTTCCTCCTCCTCTATATCCAAAAATGTCTCCTTTAGTTATCGAAAGTCTGAAATAATAGAGGTCATTCTTCTCAACTTGTTATAAATTGAAGGTTTAATGTCTTTGACTATAATCTTAATCTGATCTTTTTTTTAGGGCCGCGTCTGTATTTTCAGAAGTTGGTTTCTCCAACGGTCTATAAACTCTTTGAAATTCTCAACAGGTTTTTGTTTGGTGTTCTCCAAGTCACGGAGTGACACATCTATCTCCATATACATGACCTATTGGTTTCATACAAGGCTTCTGCCAAGGCCCTCCAGTCGTCTCTTACTTTATACTCAAGATTGTGTTACCATACTACATGTGCTCTTTCCAATGACATCTCAAACATCTTCTACATCTGATGTTGGGATAACCCATCTGAACTCATCAGTGTGACATACTATCTTAAACGAACTTTTGGGTCTCCACTTCCATTAAACTTCGCCATTTCAGGCATTCTGAACTGGGTGGGCAATTGTTCCTTGAATTTCATGGCCTTGTAGTCCAATAGGTCCTCATGTTTTCCCTTTATTTTTTGAGCCACCACCTTCATATGTTCCTTCAGCCTCTGCAGCTTAGTCGTCCTCAATCTTACTTTCGAGCTCTTCACGCCTCTTTTCACTAGTTTTAGGCCCCGTTGTCTGGATTGTTGTTTGATGGGCCAAAGCACTTATCAGGGTATGTAGTTGTTCTGTTAATTTGTTCATAGTGCTTTAATGTTGATCCATTCAATAGCTCTCATTGTTGGCCATTTCTTTGCTACTCGTGATCAGCTTCTTAACTAGTCTTTTTTTCTCCTTAACCCAATGTTCCACTATGATGGATGCAATCACAAATGGTTAACATGATGTATAAAATACATGTATGCATGAAATGTAAAGTTAGTTCATGCAGTATACATTCTTCCAACCTTATCTCTTATGCACTCATGGTGAGTCAATATCTACCATAGGTGTGGTTTAGCTTATGTATCAACAATGGATCCACAAACTCGATCCATCTTATGCTAAAGGTAAACTCTGGCTACCTCGATTTCGTTTCATCATTGAACGACAACGACCGTCAATTTTCTAAATGCATATACCTAATATGGGGATCGAGCCATTGTCTAAAATTGACGAATCGAAACTTCAATAATCCTGGTTATTTGAGGATGGGCCAGGAAATATTTAGGAATACTCACGTGGGCCAAAGTGAGGAGTACCGTTCCTTTAGCACACTTGAACCTTAACTAAATATTATAGGTCCAATAAGGTTATCATATAAGTTGGCCACATGGACGTTTCGAAGTAATTGGCCCAATTATCTTGGAATGCAAACTTTTCCCAGTTGAAAGGGCCCAACAAGTTTACATCCTATGGTAAGAGGGTCAATCCACTTCAAACGGTTAGGGCCTAGACACATGAAATGTGGAGGTTTATTCCTATGGGAGAACAAACTATGGGCTCACATGTGGTCTTATTAGGGTACGACTTAGGCTATTATCTGCAAAGGGTTGTCAACAACTAGGTCTCCCCACCTAAGTGTTCGAACGACCAAGTGAAAGCACCATTTTTATACCCAAGGATACAACTTATTCATAACTAGGTCTCCCCACCCATGGGCTTGATCGACCAAATAGACACACCAATATTTAAGGATATATGCCAATAAGTGATGGTTATCATCACATACCAATCCACTACCTTGAGTGAGATTGATTTCTCGATATGTAATACCATCGGGGTTCGAATGGTATATAAAAAGAATGAAGACATGATTCACCTCAGTCTCGCCATGAATATTACAAGGTATTTTTCGAAGCCGATTCTCTATCCCTAGTGGAGTTTCCATCTGTAGGAGCGAAGCGGAATTTACCGTTATGCCTATGATATCAAGGATCATTACATTGTTTAGCTCGCAGCTCGTAGAGAGTACGAATTAGTTCGTGGGGAACTAACTGAAGAATAAAGAAGTCGATACCCAGTATGAGACACTGGAATGATTTTATGCCAGTATAATATCCACGCTTAAAAGAGGATCCACATCACACAAGGCAGTTTATATTTCATACAGTAGCCAAGCATTCATGAAAGCAATAATAAAGCAAAATAAATAAATAAAAAAATAAACTCAGTCGGATATGTATATTAGCATTATATGTCTGGCTGGACGTGCTCGATGTCTGGCTGAATTTGTTGGATAAACCAGAAATTCCAGAACGCATAAGAATGCATGAGTTCAAATAACAAGGATATGTCATGACATGCTTGAAACCAATAACCAATTAGTATAGAATCATACATTGGGGTAATAGCAAGACAGTGATAAGACAAAGAGAATGGTCATATAACAGTAGTAATGATAAAGCAATAAAGAATGACACGCGTAATCATTTCTAGTGGTACGTGGAGTTGTATCCCAAGTACAAACCATACTAACATCCATTGGATTCGGCTACATAATCTACATCCAAGTTTCCATCATATATACCACATAGAAGCGAGTGTACGCGGCCGGATGTAGTAAGTTTATACAGCTAGATTTACTATGTGACAGATATATGTCCGGCCAGACATATGTGATGTCCGGTCGGATATATGGCGTCAATTTAGAATAAGAAAAGTGATGGGATAGAGACTATGGTGTCCTCAGGTCAATACCTTTAGTATTCTTGGCTCAAGAAATCCCCATGGAAAGCTTGGGTTGATTGCCAGATTTCTTACAAGAGTTGGGAAATTTAGGGTTCGGTGCTCGGTGTTTACTGTCTTTAGTTTATGAGAATTTTGATCCCAAAAA
Source organism: Zanthoxylum bungeanum (assembly GCA_019454045.1). Classification (NCBI taxonomy): domain Eukaryota; kingdom Viridiplantae; phylum Streptophyta; class Magnoliopsida; order Sapindales; family Rutaceae; genus Zanthoxylum; species Zanthoxylum bungeanum. The sequence goes on from SKCR01035126.1 coordinate 302,251, forward strand.
TCCCCTTTATTGTGTGTTATGATGCTCTTATAATAGTGTTTTGGGTTTGTTTAATAAGGAAATAATCTCTTTTGTTGAGGAAATCGGTTAAAAAGAAAAGTGGAGTTAAGAAGGAAATTGGTTATAAGGAAAGAGGAGAATTGTTCTGTTAAACTAGAAATCCGACACATATCTGGCCTTACATAGATTATATCCATCTGGATTTGGGGTTTATATCCAACCAACTTAAGTGATTATGTCCGATCTAATTTGGACATATGTGATTTGCTCTAGATTTGGTTATTCTTTTAGAGTCATTTGGAGTTTTCTTTCCTTTCCAGCGTTGAACCTTACAACCTTCCCAAAATTTTTAGTTGCGCTCCCATAAGAGACTCATCATCAGGTTATGCGTAAAAATACAATTTCTACAATGGCCTTTATCTTTTAACGATGGAATGGAACTGAAGTAGCCCAAGGTTTACCCTTTAGCGTATGAGAGAATGAGTTTGCGTACCCCTGTTGGTGCCCAACCTAAGCAACCAAAAGGCATAAATTGACTTACCACCTGTGCGGGAGAGATAAGATTGGAACGATGTATGATGCGTGAACAAGCCTTATATTTCATGCATCATACTGACTCTTTTTAGATGAAGCCATCATAGCGACACATTGGGTTATAGAGGAAGACAGACTGGTGAAGAAACAGCTAGCAAATTCATAAATTGCCAGTAGTGACAGTTTCCGGTTAGACCAATTGGAAACCACCATGAATAAATGGCAGAAAAGTTATAGACTGTGATCAATGCCATGGCTAATCAGGCAGTAACCCAGACGGCATGGGTTGAGACTAGTGATTAGAGGTATGATGAGCCTAAAAATAGAACAACTGAAGAGATCCATGTTGTGGATGACAATGAAAAGGACATGATGGAATATTCCACGGTAAAAATGGCCAAGGCAAAGGCTGAGGCCGAGCTATAAAATTTAAAGAAGCAAATGAAGGCAGTGGCCCAAAGGATAAAAGAAAACATGAAGAATTGTTGGATTATAATGCTATGACCTTTAAAAAACTACTGCCCACCCAGTTTAAGATTCCTGAAATGACAAAGTTCAACGAGAACGGGGATCTATAAATACATCTCCGATAAAAATATGTCTTTGATGAGTGCCACGGGGATATCCCAACGCCAAGTGCATAAGATATTTTGGATGTCGTTGGGGGGTGCACTTGTTGTATAGTACCCACAACCTTGAGAAGAAAATAAAAAATAATTGGCGAGCCTTGGCCGGAGCCTTCCTAAACCAATACGTCACAGGCATGGAGATATATTTATCACTTCGCAACTTGGAGAACACCAAACAAAAGCCGGACGAAAGCTTCAAAGAGTATGTGGACTACTGGAGAAGCCAGCTTCTGAAAATACAGATGCGGCCTTCGGAGAAAGATCAAATCAAAATGATAATTAAAGGCATTAAACCATCCATTTACGATAAGTTGATGAGGATGACCTCTATGATCTTAGATTTCAGACAGTTGAGAGATATCGTTATGGACATAGAAGAAGAAGAATCATAGAACAAAAAGCTCTATAGCCAAGGGTGACAAAAGAAAAACAACGGGGGAAGTCTAGGAAATGGAACATTGGAATTGAACGTCATCCATGAGCGAAACTTCTCCAACATGGGAAAATCGATGGATTAAGTACTTGAAGAATTGAAAAGGCAGGGTCTTTTAAAGCCGTTGGACCCATAACAGAATTTGATGACTAAATACGGAAACTCGGCCTAGTATTGTGCATTTCACTAGTTTCATGGTCATGAGTCTAAAAGATGTGCTCTCCTGAAACATGAGATTCAAGACTTGATTGACGCATGCAAGATACTGAATCTTGAAGGATACCACTCATAGGCATGATTGTTGCATTACATCTCTTTTTCTCGCCATGTAATGACTTCTCTTCAAGTTTGATGATAATAAAAATCCCTCTTTCTCAAGAATATCCTATCACTAGAAAAATGAGCATGTCTAAAACCTTAAGGCAATTCTTTAACTTTGGAATCACTAGTAGAATGCCATCCAAATATTTTGCACTAAAACTTGTACTTAGAATTGTATTGCATACTTAGAAAGAATTTATGCTGGCATGATTTATAGAGATGTAAAAAATATTTGGCACTCATTTGATTCCCTTCCAAAGTCAAGAATAAGATGGCGGTAGGTTAATGAGATAACACAAGCACTAAAAAAATAAGAAAAAACAAGAGAGAAAGGAAAAGAATAGGTGAATCTCATAAAAATCTACTCTACTGTGAATTATTTAGTAACGAGAAGTATCATGGACCCCACAGATACTTTTGCGTGAAACGAAAACTCAAATATTAAGTATGTTAAGCAACTTAAGTTAATAAGTTATTGAGTAACAGGGACTTGCATCACAAATGTGAAGTCTTTGCGTCAAAAGAAAATTTGATGACTTAAGGAAGCTAAAGATAAAAGATAAGCCCTTCGTAAAATAAACTTATGGCAAACTCTGAAAATCTTGTTGTTCCTTAACTATGAGTTAGCTTGTCTAGACAAATGAAATGATAAAATGAGCTAAAGTGTAAGCATTAATCTACACTTAGCACCAGCATAACTTATCCTGGTTACACGTAATTCTTTGTAAAAGAATCATATATATACTGAGAAGCATTTGAAAGGTGAAACATTTGTTGGAATTGAAGTATCGGGGGCCCAAATGCCCATTTTTCATCTCAATCGAGGTCAAAGCACCTCAACCGATTGAGACATCGGAGGAGCTGTAGGTTCATCAATTATCACAGCAGAATTTGAGGCATCTCAAATCGATCGAAGCATCGAGAGGCTTAAGCATCCATTAACCAACAATCAAACCACAACCAATGTCAGGTAAGTTCGGCATTGCATGACTTTGATAGACTTGTCACTGTCACACACTGTACAAGCCTACCAAAGTGGGGGTGACTATAGACATTGTATTTTCATGAATAGCCTAATGATGAATCTCTTATGGGAACATGCCTGAAAAGTTTCAAAAAGTTGTAAGGTTTAATGTTGGAAATGAAAGAAACCCTGGAAGATCCATGAGAACCGCCAAAACCCGGGCCAAACAGCACCACTATCTGAGCAAATGTAAAATTATCCAGAATATTCGACCAGACATACTTCAAGTCTTGCCGAATATGCCTCGGGTTTCCAGTTTTATAGAAGAATTCGATTTCTTTCTTTCTTAACCAATTTTATAAAACCTCTATTTCCTTCTTAACCAATTTCATTAACATATGAGATCTTTTCCTTATTACCCAAACCCTACACACTATAAAAAAAAAAATGGATCAAAACATACAGAAAGGGGATTATTTTGGGGGAATATTCAAAAAAACCAAAACACAGTAATCTTAATTCCATCTCCAGTAAGACCTAATAGCCAAATCAAACTTTCAAAGGTATTCTTGGAGCCAAGTTACACTTAAAGGTACAACTTGAGGGCCTTAAAACCTTAACTCCGCATCTTATTTTCCCAGTTCATTCACGTCATATATCTGACAGGACATCCTCTATGTTCAGCCAAATATACAATTGTCACATGGAAAATCCGACCAATCAATTGGCTACATCTGGTCGTCTGTGTTTCGTGGTATATAGGATGGAAATCCCGATGTAGATTCCATAACCGACTTCAAATATACGGTAATATGGTTAGCACTCGGGATACAACTCCACATACCATGCGAAAACGGATGTGCGCGGCCTTGCATCTATATTTATCATCTTGATTTTGTCTTCTTTAATTGTTTAATTATTACTTTACTTCTTTGATTGTTTTGTCATCTATTATTTTCATAATTAGTATTATGCATGATCCTGCACTTTATGGTTACTTGTTCCAAGCATGATATACCTCTGTTATTTGTTGTCATGCATGTTTTTGCGCTTCTGTCTTATGCAATATATCCGGCCAGAGTTTCAACAAGTCCAGCCGGACATTAATATGATGACATAAATCCAGGTGGACGTTGATAAAAATGTCCAGATATTAAGCATCTAAAAAAAATTGTCAGGCCTGGCTTTAAGATATGTATTATGATCTGTTTAATTCGTGTTGTACTATGATGTTCACTGCTTCTAGATATTCACATCTATTGCTATTATTAATTTACTATTTTTATTATATATGTTTGTGCTATTGTGTGTCTTTAAATTATTATTGCGTTTTGTTGTCTTATAAGATATGGTGATACCTCTTTTGAACATGGATATTATACTGACATTAGTAAGGGATCATTCCGAACTCAAATGGATTTAAGATTGGACCTTGCGAGGCGTATAGTGCGGCCTTAAATCATTCCTAGTGTCTTATATTTGGTGGCGACTCCTTTATTCTCCGGTTAGTCCCCAATGGGCTATCCGTACTCTCTACGGACTACAAGCCCAACAGTGTCGTAATCGTCGATGTCATAGGTATAACAGTAAACCCCATTTTACTCCTACATATATGTGTCCCTAATTATAGGGATAAATCTGAGCACCTACAATATATAATGCACATTGTAATGGCATTGATTATGATTTATTCTATGAGAAAATTATCAAAACCTCTATTTGTTAAATATATCATTAACACCTCCTACAATTAAAAGCATTTTTAATTTTCAATTTTGTGTGTGTTTTTATTGTTTTGATTTATCCAGTATTAAGTTTTTATAATTTTTTATCACGTCTACTTTAATAAATTGCACGGTTAAGATTCAATTATTTTTATTTATTATCTATTAATTACCAATCATATATATATATATAAACCAACTTGATACAAAAATTTAACTCAACACCAAATTCAAATCCTACTTTTTTTACTCCTAATTTTTTTTTTTTTTTTTTTTATAAATCAATTGAAGGTTTTACCACATTGGTGAACTAGTAGAAGACCAAAAAAAAAAATTTACATTAACAATTTTTTCAAAGAAGTGTTTGGATTGGGTTTGAAACCCATTTTCTATCAAAACAATTTAGAATTTTTCGCCATTTTCCTTTTATTTATTTCATTACAGACGCGCGGACTTTCCAACGGCTAGTTGTATGAATGTAAACCCTGTATAATTATTCGATTTTTATTAGTCTGGGGAACATTATACAACACCATTCTCTTAACTTTTTTAATTTAAGGATGCTAATTATAAATGTGTGTGTATATATATATATATTGATTAAAAAAAGTTAGGTCTACCAGTTTCCTAATCGTAAACTCATTTAAATTATTGGGGATACCAGTGATTGATATGAAAGATTCCAATTAGAAAGTCAAATAAATTTCAAAGATTTCAAACATTTGTAGGTCCTTCATAAATTTTATGGCCATCGCAAAGTTCATAGAACACATTAAGGTTTCTAATTAATATTGCAGCTAGCTAATTGATGACAATAATGATAATGTTTACTATGCATTAATGGTGGTGCATGGTCCGATCCAACTAGTTCAATATTATCCATTTTGGAAGCCTGTCAGTCCATCAACCTTACGGCCCGACCCACCCTTTTTATCGGCGCTTTATTTTGATTATCAAAGGTTGCCCATTTCTGAAACCTTACCCCAAAACTCGTTCAATTAGTTGAGATAATCCTTTAGTAATAAACACATCAATAAATTATCTCTCAAACAATATTGGATATTACAATATGCCCATTGACATATTGGTTGGGTGAGCCGGTTTTGATATTATTTGCAAGGTCTAACCTAATTAACCAGATATTCTCCGTTTTGGAAACCTGCTAGCCGAGCTGGCCTGCCCTCCTCGCTGTTTTGTTCTGATTACTGTTGTGATCCATCTACAAAGCCTTGACCGAAAACACATCCAACTAGTTAATTATAAACATATCACTAAACTACCTTCCAAGCCATGTTTGATATTACAAGTTGACAAAAAAACAAATAAGGGAATATTGGCTAATCGATCACCTTTCACAAAAAGCAATTTCATATAGAGAGAATATATTGAAATTTGGACTCAAGGGGCCAGTAGGGAAGGCAAAAAAAAAAAAAGTTGAAATGAGAGAAGATGCCCTTGCGCTGGGGCTGGTACCAAAAGCTTCGTACAGATTCGATCCCCTTATACCCAAATGATTGATCTCTTTTAGGAATTCCAAACCCAGTAATTAAACTGACCCCCTACCAACACACAGCTTGATCTAGACTCTAGTTTCTTGATTTCTTCAACTTCTTAATCGCTTTTTAAAATCCATATATTTCAATATTAAGCATGTGATTTTAATTAGTTAGGGTCAATTATTGCAATTATACACTTGTGTGATTTCACGTACATATTAACATATGGTTATACATAAGAGGCTTCTATTATATATTCTCTATTTATAGTGACAGCTAAGAATAATTACCGGGCTTAGAAGATAAGTCTTAGTTAACCCTCAATATAAGAGCTATTTTTTATTACGAGTTAGATCAAATCAAAAAGCACACAAGTCATAAGAAAATATCTCACATCAATTGAGAATAGTTACTAGACTATAAACTCACCTTAACCCATCAGACTTTTGACGTGAGATTTTTTTGACTATTAGAGAATAGAAGATGAACAGACATGTTAGCTCTTTGTGAACAAGGTACTTGCTTATTAATAATTTTTTATTTTTTCAGCCTGCGTAGTGCAGTTTCTCTTTTATTTCATATAGAAAAAAGTCGAAGCTTTTAGTTCAAATTTCTTATAAGTAAAAAATCCTAATTAAAAAATCTGTAATAAAATCTTATAAGTCATTACATTCTTGATTAGTCTTTTAAAATTCACTGAATTTATTTATCCATAAATAATCCTTTAAAATCTCAATTGAATACACCCCACTTAGATTCACTATGCAAGAACTACTAGTCAGAGTCAACATCGTAGAGCACAACTGTTAGTTCCATTTTTATTGGTAAATTCTGTAAAAAAATAAGTTCAATTAAGTTGTAATGAGTCTTGAAGATCTCGGAGTAATTGGACAAGTATGTGGACAAAATCTGATGGAGTTATGAATATTCCAAAAGATTTAGAGCTCAAATTGACATAAAGTCAGGTTCATTGGAAATTAGACTCGAAGACGATCACGTACATATAAAGAATACATGATTTGGCCAATGGACAAGAAAGTTACAAGTATTTTAAATTATCACCGAAAACCAATCTGTGACCCGCGTTCGTGTGGCATTCGTATTTTCGTTCAAACGTTTCAAGGTAGAAACTTTGCGTTTGAAGTGCGTTCGAACGTCCCTGCATAAGTAGGTTATTTTAGACACGTTTTTAAGCCAAAATAACACTAGGAAACCCTTTCATTTGCCCTACCTATATAAACAAACATTGAGTCATTTTCACAAGTGTTGAAAATATATTATCTTGAGCCTAAACACCTTTATAGCTTTTCAACCTTAGTGATTTCACCTTGAAGACTTATTGTTTCTCATATTTTCTTTATGTTTGGTGAAACTGTTCTTTGTTAAACCTTCAACACAACAAACCCAATTTCTTAAACCTTCAGAGTTCTCAAGGATGAAGATTGGCAGTCGGAGTTCCGGCATTCAGAGTTACAGAGTTGATTCGCTCATAGACTTCAGAGAATTTGAAGAAACCATGGGGTACGGGCTCCCCGAGTTCTTACAGTCTAGAGGTACTAAAGTCGGTGGAGTTGCCACCATAGATCTTTTACCATCACTGTAAGTATTTTTCTGTTATAGTAGATTTTGGGCTGGTATCCGAGATACCAGGAGTGGTTTTTTACTCGTACGAGTTTTTTACTTCGTCACCAAAATATTTGTATTGATTTTGTGTGATTGGTTTATTTACTGCATTATTTTTTATTTGTGTTGAATTATAATTGTTAGACTTAAGGGTGTTTGTTAATTTAATTAATCCATAGAAATAATATTTAGGACTTATCTTAAAATATTGTGATAAATTTCGCATAGGGTCAGAACCATAGATAAATACGAACTTTCAATTGGTATCAGAGACTAAACTCAATCCTTGACCCGTTAGCTATGGAACGAAGCCAACCTTTAATTTATCTCTCATTCTTTGATGGGACTGAATATTTTCATTGGAAGGTTCACATGAGAGTGTTCCTTAAATCCTTAAATGAGAGGGTTTTGGATGACAGTATAGTACAGGTGGAAACCTCATGTAGTTATGGTTGATGGGGTCATTTCCCCCAAAGATAAACTGACCTAGACCGAGGATGAATTTGACGCTAGTAATAGGAATATGAAGGGAATTAATGCCATTCATGGTGCTGTATGCTCAGCTGAGTTTAGGAGAATCTCAATGTGTGAGATATTCAAGGATGCATGAGACATCCTACAGACTGTGCATGAGGACACACTGTCTGTTACAAATAATAGACTCCAAGATCTTGCTACTAGGTTTGAGGTCGCTAGAATTAATGATAATGACCTTTGATGAGTTCTATGCTGAGATTAATGACATAATTAACTCAAGCTTTAACCTAGGTGAGATTATCCTTACCAGTAGGATAGTTAGGAAAATCTTTAGATCCCTCTCTGATAAGTTCCTACCTAACACAACCGCCATCGAGGAAAGCAATGACCTCGATCAGATTAAATTAGAATACCTCCTAAGAAAACTACAAGTTTATGAGAAGAAACTTCCTGATTATAAAAAGCCAAAAACTATAGCGATGAAGATCGCGAAGGAAATTATTCATGATCCGTCAAGTGATGATGATAATAGCCTCACAGATCATGATTTGACCATGTTTGCAAAGACATTTAAGAAATTTCTTAAGCTTAAGAAGAGTGGTCGTAATAGTGACAGAGATAGGGAAGATAAGCCTAGAGAGAGTAGGCACAATAAAAGGGAGTCTAGAGAGGGTAAGGGTAGCAAACCTCATGGTATCCAGTGCTATGAATGTGAAGGATATGGACATATTAGATTTGAGTGCCCCACATATCTAAAGACTAAAGGTAAGAAAGTCATGACAACCTCTCTTAGTGATTCAGAAGGTGACTATACTTATGATGAGTCTCCTAAAGATAAGTGAAATTTTATGGCCTTTGCTGCTAGCGTGACTGGTGAGAGAGAATAAAATATTAGTGATGAAGATGTTAGATCAAATTTCTCTCACGATGAGTTTGTAGATGAGGATAGTCTTCAGGTAGCTTATGCTAAAATATTTAATAAGAATTTAGCTATCAAAAAGACATAGAGGTCAATAAGAGGCTGAAATACGTAGAGCTAGAAAAGAACGAAGCTCAAGCTAAGTTTGAGCAGAGCCTTTTAATGATAGATGACCTTAAGGAAAGGAATATAGGCCTAGGTTATAGAGTCCAAACTTTAGAAGCTGAACATAAAGATGCTAGAACCCAGTTGTCTGCATTTTCTAGTGGGAATAAGAAACTAGACCGCATATTATGGTTTAGTGTTGAGTCTAATTGTGATAAGGTGTCAACGTCTAAAGCTATATCAATCCCTACTAAACATGATTTAGGTAAAAAGCCAGATGATTCAAGTTATGTGATTCCTCATGTTGTTCCTCATCTTGTGTCTCAACCTCAATCTAGAGGTATTTTGGGTAAAGCTCGATCTCATCCGAGGTTTGTGCATGTATGTCATCATTGTGGCAAGACATGACATATTAGGCCAAAGTGCTTCTTGTTGTACAAACACAAGAAAGGGCCTCAGAGTGTGTCACCTAGATTTTATTCGTCAAATTTAGTTTCTCAAGTTTCTGCACTAGCTAGATAGATGCAAATTATTAGTGAGAAATTTACTTTATATAAGTGACAGAGATTCCTAGAAAGGTTTAGGTGAGAAAGCAAGATGACTTCCCATATACTTCTGAATGCCTTGATAGGCATGATGAGAGTGCACTTCTGTGTAACTCTTCTTAGAAGTTGAATTTGTTTCCCCATTGCATGTGTGTGCGCGTGTGTTTTTATATTTTTACATGTTTTTTTATTATATATGGGTGTGTATGTGTGTTTTGTTTTTGTTATATGTTCCTTGGTATATATGATGGAAACCCAGACATAAATTTCATAGTCGATTCCGAATGGACAATAATATGATCTGAACTCGGGATACAACTCCATGTACCATTGGATATTGACAAGTCGTTTTGTGTCTTTACAGTTTTCTTGTGTGTTAAAAATTGAAAAAATAAAATATATATATATATATATATATATAAATTGAAAAAGACCAAAAATATTTATTTTTTGTGGCTTGTTAGAGCATGTAAAAGCATGTTGCATATGATCCTGGTATGTAGGATATATAATTATGCATGTATACTATTTTTTTATTTTTCTTGATGCTCTATGTGCATGGGTGTGTGTGATGAAAATCCTTGGTATATCTTGTGCTTGTATTTCACATACACATTGTTTTGCTGTCAAGGCTTGATCACATGTATAAGTTTTTGGACGGGTAATCTAATCTCTATCATACTTTGCTCACTAAATAGTGTGACCTTTGACTAGATGACTAATGTTATACCCTTGTAAAAATAAAAAGAATATATATAAATAAATATTCAGTTTACATGAGACTCAAATGTAAAAAAGCCAATAGGCCAAAATTCAAAAGATAAGGGCAAAAACTCTTCACTTGAAAGAGTTTTTATTTATGAGCTCATGATATTTAGCTCATGATATTTAGGGGGAGAATAATATAGCATGCAACAAATGGTGCTTATTTTCAGGTCCTAATGGTGTTGGGTTTGATCACATATTTTGTGGACTTGGGTTTGTTAAGAGATGAGATTTCTTTGGTTGTGTCCTTCTCATAAAATAAGGTCTTAAGCTTTGATTCGTTGTGCGCATATTTTTCACGCAAGTACTTGTTATGCCTTGGTGTTTCTGTCATATGCATGTGTGTCTTATTTAGCAAAATTTTAAAATGATACATATTATCTCATGTCATAAACAGCTGAACACTGACTGGTATCATTGTATTCACTTGAAATGTTGTTTCAGTCATTCTTTTTTATTGATTTTTTTAACTCAATGTGTGTCTGTGTGTGCTTCATGTTTCTGCATACATATCTTTTTGCATACCTATGAGTGTTTACTTCCCATGTGTTATTTTTGCTAACTAAATAAGGCTATTTGTAAGGGGTAGTAACTTTTGTTTGACTATGTTCTCTTGCATGTGTTGTTTACCCTGGTACTTTTACCCATTATCATTTCATGACAAAAAGGGGGAGAGTAGTTTAGTCATTTGGGAATTTGGGAGTCCTAGTACATCCATTTGATATCTCCGTTTTAAGAGGAGTATGAATAAGTAGGAGTAGGATATCTACTATCTATTTGTACATGCATGAGTTTTTATCGCTAATTTATTTGTTATTTATAATCCATATGTTTTTCACGGTATAATATTGTTTTTGGATGTTTCAGGTAAGCAGGTTATTTGTTGAGGTGGCATTGATTTCAAGACTACTCGGTTAGGTATTAAATCGAGTCTTAATGTAATAAGTCATTGTCGTGATGGTTGGCAATTGGCTATTTTCTTTTTGGGTCTTTTACCGTAGTCATTGTATTAGGTAGTGTTTTATCACGGAATATCAAAGGGGGAGATCGTTAGTTCAATTTTTATTGGCAAAGTCCGTAACAAAACAAGTTCAATTGAGCTGTATGAGTCTTGAAGAACTCAGAGCAATTGGACAAATATTTGTACAAAATCTGATGGAGTTATCAGAGTGATGTTTACTCTTTTGAATATTCCAAAAGATTTAGAGCTCAAATTGACATGCGGTCAGTTTCATTGGAAAGTGGACTCAAATACGATTGCGTACATATAAAGAACACATGATTTGACTAAGGGACAAGAAAGTTACAAGTGTTTTAAATTACCCATGAAAATAGTCTGCGACCTGCATTCGTGTGGCTTTCGTATTTTCGTTCGAATATTTCGAGGTAGAAACTTTACGTTTGAGTTGCGTTTGAAGTGCGTTAAAACGTCCCTACGTATGTAGGTTATTTTATACACGTTTTAAAGCCAAAATAACATTCGAATACCCTTTCATTTGCCCTACCTATATAAACAAACATTGAGCCACATTCACAAGTATTGAAAACATATTATCTTGAGCCTAAACACCTTCCTAGCTTTTCAACCTTATTGATTTCACCTTGAAGACTTATTGCTTCTCATGTCTTCTTTGTGTTTGGTGAAACCGTTCTTTGTTAAACATTCAACACAACAAACCCAATTTCATCAACCTTCAGAGTTCTCAAGGAAGAAGATTGGCAGTCGGAGTTACGGCGTTTAGAGTTGCAGAGTTGATTCGCTTAGAGACTTCAAAGGTTTTGAAGAAACCATGGGGTACGGGCTCGAGGAGTTCTTCGAATTCTTGCAGTCTAGAGGTACTAGAGTCGGTGGAGTTGCCACTATAGGTTTTTTACCATCGCTGTAAGTATTTCTCTGTTATAGTGGATTTTGGGCTGGTAGGCGAGATACCCGGAGTGATTTTTTACATGTACTAGTTTTCCACTTCGTCATCAAAATATTTTGTGTTGATTTTGTGTGATAAGTTTATTTACTACATTATTTTCTATTTGTGTTGAATTATAATTGTTAGACTTAAGGGTGTTTGTTCATTTAATTAATCCATAGAAATAATATTTAGGACTTGTCTTAAAATATTATGATAAATTCCGCATAGGGTCCGAACTTTGGATAAATACAAACTTTCAACAATAATGATAAAAAATTCATGAAAAGAACTTATAAAAATAATTCCAAATAAAATAACAAACAACAATATATCGGAAATCTAAAAAAATATATAATAGTTAGGTTTTATGAGTGGTTGCTATTTAGGTTTCTTATTTTAATTTGAGATTATGTTTTTATATTATAATAGATTTCTTATTTTAATTTTTAATAATAAAAACTAATTATAATGAATATATTAATTTTATAATTAAATTTATTCTTATTTTAATAGGTTTCTTATTTAATAGATTTATTAATTTAAGAATTTAACACTGAAAGGTCACATAACGTGAAGAAGAGAGTTAAAAATATTTAAATTATATATATAGTTGAGCAACTCTCATGAACTCTTGAGCTAACTTTTAATTTATTTAAATGCAACATGGCATCGCTGAGTAATAGAGAAAACTTTCTTAATTAAAGAAAGAAAATAATAGAGGAAAAAGGCCGGTGGGTAATAATAGCAGGTATACAAAAGTCGTTGCATTATGGAAAATGAGCCAAAAAAAAAAGGGCAAAAAATTCAATGAATTGTAATTGCAAATAAGAAAATCGAGTAGAAAATTGAAAATATTTATTCTTCCATCTTCGTCATAACCGTTTTACATATATTATATGATTTACGAATGCATGGTTAGTAGGGGTGTGTGCGGGTTGGATTGGGCGGGTAAAGGTCAATATTTCTATCAAATCCGCCACTAGCGGGTTGGGAAAATTCCAATCCGCCACCAACCCACCAAAGTCTAAATCCGACGGATTGATTATAAATTTTGGCGGTTTCAATTCAGTGGGTTGGCATTAACATTTTTTTTTTTAATTATCATAAACTACAATTTGTTATTGATAATCTCAAAATATAACTAATGCACACAAAAAACTAAAGGTAGATTTCATTGAATAATCTCAATTCCAACACAAACATAGAGTCAATGAAAAAGAGATATATCATCTCCAATAAAAGTAGGTTTTGCCTTACAACTTAGGAAATTAAAAAATAGTAGAATTAAATCAATGAACTCAAAGTCTTAAGTCTTAACATACCCAAAGTCACATCAAGGATTCAAAATAATAACATACCAACATAACAAATAAACCTCAAAATGGTATGCATGATCTCAAAAGTCATAATGTAATCAAATTAAACCTACTGAAAATAAACTCAATTCTAACAAAAGTTCTTAACAAAATTTATTAGGTGAATTGATTAACTTTAACTACTTAACAATTTCAACTAATATTTTTTTATGTATGTAAAATTATTAACTAAGCGGGCGGGTTGGGTTATAGCAGGTTGACAATTTTTCAATCTGTAACCCAATCTAATCCGCAATTTTGGGGATCTAACCCACCCAACCCAACCCACCTAACTTAATGACCCGCACATGGAGGGCGGGTCGGTTGCGGATTGGACGGGTCGGTGGGTTAAGCGGATATTTTGCACACCCCTAATGGTTAGCCATTAGTCAATATCTCATGGGGCAAATATGGCAGTTCCATTGTCAAATTACTGTGGAGCATTTCTATTTCAAAATTCTCTATAGGCTCATGTGTGTCTTGCTGTTTCGTCAACACATTAACATATTAAAAATCAGAACTTTAATCATGAAATTTAGATAAATCTGGAAAAGTTGAAGATGATAAAAACAGAATCCAAATCGAGTTGCCTCTGTCCTTAAGAATTTATTAGTCCCGCCTCGGTGCTCAACGAATGGTGTTGTGGCTAACGTTTTCCCATGATTACATGGATGCTTCTTGTAGAATGAGCTCTCCTTTCACAAGATCTTGAACAATGACAAATGGTGTAAACTCTCTTTTCCTTAAATGACTCTCTAACACAATGGATGAAACTCATGATTTTCTGGATCCAACAAATGATCTCAAGTCCTCTTAATTTATAGGCATGGAAGAGTGCATTTGAGTGCACCCTTTGGTTTGGGGTGTAACCCTCCTAAGGGTTATACCCCTTCCCTTATGTCATTTGAGGCCTAGAGTCTCATCCTTTCAATTTAGAGGACATGTCCATACATGTTTGTGTCTTTCCCATAAGACACAACTCAAAGGACATGACCCTCCTACACTCATACTATATATTTAGAGAATTTACAACAATCCCCCACAATTATCTAAATATTAATGCAGACACTTCAGAGAGTTTCCGTGAAATAAAGCTGCATCGAAATAGGTAACTTTCGCCTTCAACCTTTCCTAGTGAATGACAATCAGATTTACTTGGCAAACCAGTGACCCACAGTCTTGAACAATTTCGTCGTTGGTGTAAACCAAGAAAATTACCAATACACAGCTTTACTTCGACCATTTCTCGTTCCACGATTGTGTTCATTTCGGCTATGAACATGGGTCCTGGATTCATC
This sequence comes from Zanthoxylum bungeanum, assembly GCA_019454045.1. Lineage (NCBI taxonomy): Eukaryota > Viridiplantae > Streptophyta > Magnoliopsida > Sapindales > Rutaceae > Zanthoxylum > Zanthoxylum bungeanum. The sequence goes on from SKCR01035126.1 coordinate 317,346, forward strand.
AAGTACTTTAGGGAATTTAGCCTTTAAAACTCTCATGGAAGCGGCCTCACTTCTTACTTGAAATAGGTGATCCTATAAAGAGGTAATCCGCATTAACTCTCATTAGGACTCTTCTCCTAATATAGTGATCACTAAAAGCCTTAGCTTATCCTACCCTTGACAGACAACACTCTGCGTCATTACAGGAATGTGAAAGAGTATAAAACTCTATAGTGCTTGTTTTGAATTGCATAAAGTTTCAGTTGTCCCTTTTGAACCTAGATCTTGGGATCTCCAGTCAGCTAGGTTGGGTTTCCATAGTGAAAATTCTTAATTTATAGGCTTCAAGCCCATTCCCCTCGATGACTTCTCAACTTGCTCTCTACGTAAACCTTTAGTAAGTGGATCCGTTAGCTTTTCCTTCGATTTGACATAATCTAGCGAAATTATGCCACTTGAGAGCAGTTGTCGTATGGTATTATGTCTGCGACGTATGTGTCGAGACTTACAATTATACATTATATTTTGGGCTCTCCCAATAGCCGCTTGACTATCACAATGTATGCTTATCGCTGGCATTGGTTTGGGCCAATTTGGAATATCCTCTAATAAATTTCGAAGTCATTCTGCTTCTTCCGTTGTTTTATCTAATGCCATGAATTCTGATTCTATAGTAGACCGGGCAATACATGTTTGCCTCGAGGATTTCCATGACACGGCTGCACCACCAAGTGTGAAAATAAATCCACTCGTAGATTTGGAATCCACTGTATCAGATATCCATTTAGCATCGTTGTATCCCTCTAAAACAACAAGATATCTCGTATAATACAGACCATATTTTGAAGTTTATCTCAGACACCTCAAAACTCTTACTATGGCTTTCCAATGGTTATGTCATGGATTGCTCGTATATCTACTAAGCTTGTTTACAGCTTGATCGATATCAGATCTGTGCAATTTGTGAGATACATCAGACTTTCGATGATTCTCGAATACTCTAGTTGCAATATGTTTGAGCCAGTATTATTTGATAATTGAGGAGTTAGGTCTACAGGAGTTCTAGCCACATTTAGATCTTCTTTATTATATTTCTCAAGTATCTTCTCAACATAGTGAATTTGAGATAATATATACCCCTCTGATTTTATGAAAATCTTAATTCCTAATATCACATCAGCTACTCCTAAATCTTTCATATCAAATTTTATGGTAATTACTTTCTTGATAGATTGAATCATCTCATGATTACTGTAGGCATTGCATTTTTGCATGTGAAACCCGATGATGAGTCTCAGTTGGAGGCACTACCTTTTAAGTCGCGGAAGCCGCGGGAAACGGACGTCGGAAGGGAGGAGTCAAGAATTGACTCATATTCGGATTAAGTTCGCTGGTTTAGCTTCGGGTTACTTGTTGGTTTTCCGTTTTAAAAATTATTCCCGGCCCAAAACATTCACAAATCACCTAACCTCGGCCCAAAATCCCCGCAAGCCCCTTGGCCTTGACCTAAAACCCCCGCAAGCCCACACACCTAGCCCACACAAACTAAACCCACCAACCAAAGGCCCACACGCCCACTACAAGGCCCACACGCCCATTCACCCTAATACACACCCAAATTAAATCAAATATTAAGTTAAATATTAATTAGATAATGTAATTAAATAAAATAATAATTAAATCATTTACCAAATTAAATAAAACATAAAATAAAATCATGCCTAATTTAAACAAATCAAATATGTTATATACCTAAATTAAAAAGATGATATACCTAATTAAAATCAATCATAACAATAAAAAATATTGACTTCCTAATCTAACAAATTAAATGCCTAATCCTAACCAATCAAATATATTGTATTCCTAATCTAGCCAAGACATGTCCCCCAATCAAATCCATTGCTTTCCTTGTCTAACACTAAATCATATCCTAATTGAATGCACCAAATCCCTTCCTTGTGAGACAAGGTGAAGCCCTAACCCTTCTCTATATAAACAACCCATAACCAAAGCCATTCTCTCCTTCACACATATAGTTCACGCCCATCACAAGAAGAAAACAAGCAAAGAATTTCCCATCACCTTCACACAATATCATTCACGGTAATAGCATAAAGAAGTAAAACAATTTCTCTTCACCTCCTCCACTCCATAGCCGAAAATATCATAGCCCCTAAACCCCCATACATCACCGAAAATCTCCCCTAAACAGCAACCTCTTTCCACCGAAAATAGTAGCCCCAAATCACTCCAAACAGCAGCCCAAATCACTCCAAACAGCAGCCCAAAAACATCCAAAACAGTCCCTAAAATCCTTAAAACAGTAACGTAAAACTGCACTTATAATCCTTAAAATAATCACGAAAAAAAACTGCACTTAAAACCTTTAGAAAACACCCAAAACAGTCAGTTGAAACGACAAAACAGTGACATGAACAGTGAGCAGAAAATACAAAGGAAACAGCAGCAAAACAGAGGCCAAATAGCAAGCAAAACAGCAAAACAGTGAGCTAAGACGCTAAACCAGTGAACCGGAGAAGTTGAGGAGCTTTACCCTTCCGATCTCCGTGAAACACAAGTCCGAAAGTCGGCAAAAAGGTTAGACCTGAGGGCATTTTCCACATTGGTTTTCTGTTTTATTTTTATTATTTATATAGTATTGTTCGCATGATTGTTATGTTGAAATGCATGTTGTGGCCCTTGAGTAGATAAATATGCATGTATTACGAAATATTGTATGTTGTGGCCTTGGAATAAAATGAAAGATGTGTCAACTCTCGCGGTATATCGGATGGAAACCCGGACATAATTTCATAGCCGATTTCGAATGGACGGTAGTATGATCTGTACTCGGGATACAACTCCACGTACCGCTTGAGTAAAACGACACCTTCTTTTGTTTTATATTGCTTTGATTTATTTATTTTTCATCATTTGAATTCCGCATGTTACTTGTTTATGCATGACGCAATCGAGCGCATGGACTTAGAAAGTCGGATTAAAGGTCCCCTATTTGGAGGGGTTAAAATCTTTTACCACGATGCTTTGCAGCGCCGGTTGATGTGTGTTCGGTTGAAGGTAAGATATGTTCAATCGGGCATACTAAGTTTGACATTATTGTCTTTATTCTTTGTATGCATGATGCGATCGAGCGCATGGGCTTAGTAAGTCGGATTAAAGGTCCCCTATTTGGGGGGTTAAAATCCTTTACCACGATGCTTTGCCGCGCTAGTTGGTGTATATTCAATTGGATGTGAGATGAGTTCAATCGGATACGTGAGGTCCCACATTATGGATTTGTTTATCTATGAATGTGTTGCATGCATCAGGTCTAGTTCCGTTCGAACGCGTTCTCGAACGCCACACGAACGTGAACCTTCTGTTTACCGTTCGAATGCGTTATCAAACGCTACGCGAACGCGCACGCATCTTCTTAGTGTTTCATGCATCAGGTCTGGCTCCGTTCGAACGCGTACTCGAACGCTATACGAACGCGGACCTTCTGTTTACCGTTCGAACGTGTTATCAAACGCTATGCGAACGCGCACGCATCTTCTTAGTGTTTCATGCATCAGGTCTGGCTCCACTTGAACGTGTTCTCGAACGCTATACGAACGTGAACCTTCTGTTTACCGTTCGAACCCGTTCTCGAACGCTACGCGAACGCGCACCCACTGAACTGAGTTATTTTCATCAGATTTCATACATAATTATCCCTAGTAGCTATTCCTTCGTATGATAAACCTGATTGCTTCTATGCATTATGCAAGATTGTGTAGGTGTCGTTCATCTGTATTCCCCCACATGTATGAGTGTAATGTGTTTATTAACTTGTATGCTTGTCGTATGTTAATCCTTTTGTATGCAAATTGAGACATATATTACATGCAAATAGGCTGTATGCAAATTCGGATATGTGCTACATGTAAATTTAGATGAACTTGTCGATGTATGCATGTGAACTTCGAAGCATGACATTCTTGGAAATAAGTGTTACTCAAGCTTGATTAAATTATTACACAAATCCTTTCATTACAAGTGACATAAGTAAGGGACCATTCTGAACCCAATGGTTTGAGGTCTTCCCTTGCGAAGGGTGAATGCGGCCTTAAATCTCATTTTCCCGGTTCACACCGGGTGGCGACTCCATTATTCTCCGGTTTAGTCCCCCGCGGGCTACTCCGTACTCACGACTAGGCCGCGAACCTAGAACAGCATGCGTCACCCAGTTTCTGTGTTCCCACAGTCTGGCGACTCCACTGGGATGCGTCGCCCAGCACTCTAAGCACTCTAAGCCTCCTCAATCGGTATTCATGTTATAATTGATCATATAGGTTGGTGGTGGTACGGCACGGTAGTTGGGTAAGAGGTTTCTGTGTGTGTCAGGCTGTTCTGTTTCTGGGTCATGTATTTTCTTGGAGTCTATCAGGTCTTGGATTTCATGGCGGAGTCGGGCACAGTTGTCGGTGTCATGGCCCTTTTGTTGGATTTCATGGCGGAGTCGAGCGCAGTCTATCCCAGTGGAGTCGCCAGACTGTGGGAACACAGAAACTGGGCGACGAATGCTGTTCTAGGCTCGCGACCTAGTCGGGAGTACGGAGTAGCCCGCGGGGGGACTAAACCAGAGAATAATGGAGTCGCCAACCGGTGTGAACCGGAAAAATGAGATTTAAGGCCGCACTCACCCCTCACAAGGGAAGACCTCAAACCGTTAGGTTCGGAATGGTCCTTTACTTATGTCACTTGTAATAAAAGGATTTGTGTAATAATTTAATCAAGCTTGAGTAACACTTATTTCCAAGAATGTCATGCTTCGAAGTTCACAAGCATACATCAACAAGTTCATCTAAATTTACATGTAGCACATATCCGAATTTGCATACAGCCTATTTGCATGTAATCTATGTCTCAATTTGCATACATAAGGATTAACATACGGCAAGCATACAAGTTAATAAACACATTACACTCATATATGTGGGGGAATATAGATGAACGACACCTACACAATCTTGCATAATGCATAGAAGCAATCAGGTTCATCATACGAAGGAATAGCTACTAGGGATAATTATGTATGAAATCTGATGAAAATAACTCAGTTCAGTGGGTGCGCGTTCGCGTAGCGTTCGAGAACGTGTTCGAACGGTAAACAGAAGGTTCGCGTTCGTATAGCTTTTGAGAACGCGTTCGAGCGGAGCCAGACCTGATGCATGAAACACTAAGAAGATGCGTGCGCATTCGCGTAGCATTTGATAATGCGTTCGAACGGTAAACAGAAGGTCCGCGTTCGTATAGCGTTTGAGAACGCGTTCGAACGGAGCCAGACCTGATGCATGAAACACTAAAAAGATGTGTGCGCATTCGCGTAGCGTTTGATAACGCGTTCGAACGGTAAATAGAAGGTTCACGTTCGTGTGGCGTTCGAGAATGCGTTCGAACGGAACCAGACCTGATGCATGCAACACATTCATAGACAAACAAATCCACAATGTGGGACCTCACGTATATGATTGAACTCATCTCACATCCAATCGAATATACACCAACCGGCGCGGCAAATCATCGTACTAGTGAAGATGAGACTGAGCAGGGGAAAAGATTTTGGCTTGATTTCTCTAGCAGTGATGAGGAAGAAGTGAGGGGAATGACGCGCATCGGTCGTTTTTACAATGATATGGCAGAAAAGGGTAAGGAAGTTTTGACAAATGGTAGAGAAGTGGTTAAGACTGCAGAAAATATTGAGGGGGATATAATGCTGAGGAAATTGAGGAAGAATAGAGCACAAATGAGTATCTGGGAACTGTTATGTGCGTCTCGGGATCATAGGCAGGCCATGGTTGAGGCCTTGAGCAAGATTGTGGTACCGGAAGATGCCAACCCTGTAATGTTTGTTGGGTCGGTTCAGAAAAAAGCTTTGCAGATATGTTTTTCTGAGGATGAACTCCCGACGGAGGGGAGAAATCATAATAGGCCTCTATTTATCAAGGCCGAGGTGAGGGGCAAGAGAACTTCATGTGTGATGGTGGATGACGGTTCGTCCATCAATGTGTGCCCGCTGAAAATTCTGGCGAGATTGGGTATGAAAGCAACAGACTTGGACCCCTCCAGCATGACTATTAAGGCTTATGATGACAGTAAAATGAGAGTTGAGGGTACTTTTGTGGCTATGGTCAAGGTAGGCCCTATTGAAGATGAAGTTGAGTTTACAGTGCTGGACATCCCAACCACTTTTGCCTTGTTGTTGGGAAGGCCTTGGTTTCACAAACTTGGGGGCGTGCCTTCCACTTTACATCAGATGATCAAGTTCCCGCATGAGGGAGAAGTTGTTACTGTTCGGGCTGAGGTAGACATGCCGTGGCCGCCTTAGAGATACAACCTTTCACGAGGTTTCAGGTGTCAGCTACTTTTGAGGAGTGGGTGGATCCTAGGGTGGATAGGATCATGAAAAAAAATGAAGTTTGAGCCGGGTGAAGGTTCAAAATTACCAGATTTCAGAGGACAGACTACTCGGAAGGGTTTGGGGTACAAGTCTGATGAAGAAAAACCGAAGGTCAAGAAAAAGGGCCTGAAACTGATGGAATGTTTTGTGAAAGCTTCAGGATATCAAGGGGAGCTTGAACCTGTAGAAGTTAATGGAATTGTGGTACCTGGGTTTGAGATCTTCCAGGATATGTTGGGTAAGAAGCCGATAGTTGAAGAAATTGTGAAGAAAGAAGAAGAGAATTGTGAGGAAGAACTTATGAAGTTGGAGAGCCTAACTTTGGGAGAGAACAAAAAGCCTGAGGAAAACCTGGTTGCAGAGGAAGAAATGCCTATAGATGATGAAGACATTTACCTTCCTGATTTGTTTAAATGTACTTCTGCATTATCCAATAATAAAGACATCTCTTTTGCTTACTTGCCTGAGTCATTTCCATTTACTCTGCACGAATTAAGCATATTTGATATCAGTTCAGCCAGAACTACTGCATTTAACCTTGGTACACCCGAGAGTCCTAAGGAAATTCTGATTGCAAGTGAAGTTACCTCCGAAGAGAGGGAGAAACTAGAAGAAGTGTTGGTCAGATATGCCAAAGTGTTTGCTTGGTCCTATGAGGACATGCCTGGGGTAGACAGAAACATTGCCCAGCACACAATACCAACTTATCCGAATATGAGGCCAGTAAAACAGAAACTCCGACGGATGAGACCGGAATGGGCTGAGAAAGTCAGAGAGGAAGTTAAGAAACAGATAGATGTGGGGTTCCTGGAAGTAGTAAAGTATCCTGAGTGGTTGGCTAATATAGTGCCGGTGCCAAAGAAAGATGGGAAGGTCAGAATGTGTGTAGACTACAGAGATCTCAACAAGGCTTGTCCGAAAGATGATTTTCCTCTACCACATATAGATGTTCTTGTTGATAGTGCGGCTTTATCTGCTATGTATTCATTTGCATATTTTTTTTCAGGTTACAATCAGGTTCTCATGGCTGAGGAAGACAAACAAAAAACTGCATTTGTTACTGAGTGGGGTACTTAATGTTACAAGGTAATGACGTTTGGGCTTAAGAATGAATGAGCTACTTATCAGCGGATGGCCACTACACTTTTCCATGACTTGATGCACAAAGAGATTGAGGTGTATGTGGATGACATGATGGTGAAATCAGAGACAAGGGTTGGGCATATCGAAGCACTGGAAAGGTTCCTTCAGAGAGTTGACAAATACAACCTGCGGTTTAATCCCAAGAAATGTGTGTTTGGGGTGACATCAGGGAAATTTCTTGGTCATACAGTGGGAATGGGCGGAATAGAGGTAGATTCTGAGAAGATCAAGGCAATCACAGAAATGCCTGCACCGAAGACAGAAAAATAAGTCAGAGCTTTCTTGGGAAAGATTCAGTACATCAGTCGGTTCATCACCAAGTTGACATCAGTATGTGAGCCTATCTTCAAACTGTTGAGAAAGGATCAGCCAGTGAGATGGAATGAACAGTGTCAGACAGCCTTCGACAAAATCAGAGAGTACTTGGTAAAGCCTCCTGTATTGAAACCTCCGAGACCGGACAGACCTTTGGTATTGTATTTGGCTATAGAATCAGAAGCACTAGGGGCAATAATGGTACAGACAGATGAGACAGGGGTAGAACATGCAGTTTACTATCTGAGTAAGAAGATGCTCCCGTATGAGGCTCGGTATCAAGAAGTAGAGAAGATCTGTCTTGCCGTGGTATGGGCTTCCAGAAAGTTGCGACATTATTTCCAGTCTTACAAGATCCAGGCAGTGGCGAAGGAAAATCCTCTGAAATATCTTCATTCGGTGCCTTCACTAGTGGGAAAATTGGGCAGAAGGTTGGTATTGCTGACAGAGTTTGACATTGAGTATCTCACCTCCAAAGTGATCAAAGGGCGAGCAGTAGCAGAGTTTCTGGCATTGCAACCTATTGAGGGGGATCAGTATAAGTTTGAATTTCCAGACGAAGAGATCCAAGCAATAACAGTTCAAAGATGGAAGATGTATTTTGACGGAGCAGTGAATTACAAGGGAGCCGGAATTGGGATCGTGATAGTGACCCCCGGGGGAGAGACTTTGCCTTTGGCCGAGTATGAAGCATGTGCTTTCGGTTTGACAACATTGATAGCCTTGAAGGCCGGAGTGTGGAAGTCTACAGAGATTCTATGTTGGTAGTCCAGCAGATGCGAGGAGAATGGGAATTGAAAGAAGAACGGTTGAAACCTTACCTTTTTCACCTCAGAAAGTTGGTACAGGTTATCCCCGAGTGTAAGTTTCAGCACTTACCGAGAGAAGAGAATCAAATGGCAGATGCATTGGCTACACTTGCAGCAACTTGGAAAATCCAGAAAAGTTAGTGATGAGACCGTTGATACTGACAACAGCAAGCAGACCTGTTTATGAGATAGAAAGAATTCTGGAAGTTGAGGTCGACGACTGTAAACCATGGTATTATGACATTCAGAGGTATCTGGAACATGGTGAACTCTCGGAAGGGGCAGGCAGAAAAGACAGAATACCCATTCAGAAGTTAGCTTCCCAGTATGTGACTTTGAAAGGGGAACTGTACAAGAGGCAAGCAAACGGTATTCAGTTAAAGTGTTTGAGAAAAGAAGGAGCTCAGCATGTAATGAAAGAAATACACGCCGGGGTATGTGGTCCGCACATGAACGGGTTGAATCTGTCCCGCAAGATAGTGAGACAAGGTTTTTATTGGTCAACCATGGAAACAGACTGCGCGAAGATGGTAAAGCACTGTCATGACTGTCAAGCACACGGTAATTTGAATCACTTACCGCACACATAGTTGCACGGGTTGTCAGAGCCGTGGCCTTGCTCAGCATGGGGAATTGATATAATTGGAGAAATTCGACCGAATGCATCAAATGGGCATCGCTTCATAGTAGTGGCCGTAGATTACTTCTCGAAGTGGGTGGAAACCGAATCATTCTGCAATGTTACAGCAAAACATATGGCAAAGTTTATAGCTCGGAACCTCATTTGTCGGTATGGTATGCCGCATCATGTAGTGATAGACAACGGAGTTCAGTTTCAAGGACAGACGAAGGCAATGTTACAGAGGTACTGGATAGGCCACCACAAGTCATCACCGTATAGGCCGCAGGCAAATGGGGCAGTTGAGGCAGCCAACAAGACTATAAAGACGATTTTAGCCAAGATGACAGAAAATTGCAGAGATTGGGCCGAGAAATTACCGTATGATTTGTGGGGGTACGGAACATCAGTAAGAACAGAAACAGGGGCCACACCGTACTGTTTGGTCTACGGAATGGAAGCAGTATTGCCAGTAGAAGTGGAAATACAGTCTATGAGGGTATTAGCAGAGGCAGAATTACCGGAACAGAAGTGTGTTGGTTTCTAATTAGGTCCAATGATCATCAAACAAGCAAGAAAAACGCATGAATACTTCAAGGAATAAGGCGGAATACATACTCACATTGAATGGTTTGATGCTAGGAAGAACAAAATCCATTTTGCTCCTTGTTGAAGCTCGGTTTTGAGCTGCTGTTGAGCAGTGGAGAGCTCGGTTGGGGGTTGTTTTGATGCTCCAAAAATCGGCCATTGAAGCTCCAAGCTTCAAGCTCCAAAATGGTTCCAAGCTCATGTGTTAGTTTCCCTATCACCATAATATAACCCAAGGTGTGCTAGCACTTCTCATTCTTCTTCAAGTTCGGTCAAACCAGAAATTTTGAGAAGAAATTCGGCAGTGAGCCGTGAGAGGGAGAAGAGAAAGAGAGGAGGGAAAAATTTTAGGTTTCCTTGAAACCCTATTACTGTGAGAGAGAGAGAAAAATAAAAGAAAATGAGTTATATATATATTTATTTTGTTTTCTAACAATAAAAGAAATACATAAGTCATTTTTCATTTATTAAAAGTCAAAAAGCAAAAAGCAAAAGGTGCTTTTTTCAACTACCACATCAATCACTCAAATCAAGTGACAACTTGTCACATCACTCAAAGTGACATGTGATTTGACGCTTGATGTGACTAGCGATTTGACGCTCGATTTGATTTGCATGCCGCACTCGAATTCGAAATGCGAATGCACTCGCAAATAATCTCGGGCTCGAGTTCGCTAATTCCATATTAACGAATTTTCCGTCGTGTCGTAATTAAATGATTACGCCTAGCGAAATCACTATTCACGTCGCTAACGAATTAATTCTAAATTAATTCGTTCGCCCGAATTAAAATCTAATTTTAATTTCGCGTCGAAATCCATTCTCATAATATATCGAATATATTATTTTATCGATTAATTCCAAATTAATCGTTCTCTCTCTTTAATTAATATTTTATCCCAGATAAAATATCTCCGTAATTAATCCCAGATTAATTTTCTCTCTCTTCTAATTAATCTCAGATTAATAAAGTGCGAGTCATACATCATCGGTGAATCTTCGGGAAGTGACCCATGAGATCCCTGATATGTTGGCAGTAAATACGGTCGTCGGACTATCCGAACAAGTAAGTACCTCGTACTACATTTGCTTCTAGCAAAGCGCCATGCCTACCCAATTCTCCAGAAATATCCTTATAGGAATATGCGATCTATATCAAGCGTAGTATACCGAAGTATTGCGTATTTCTGTCCAGTATCGGATGATCACATGCTAGGCCTGGGACTGGAATTGTGTCTGCCCCGTACGAAGCACATATCGGATGTCTGTAACTAGTCTCTATAATCGGATATACATGACCTTGTCATAATATCCCGATAGCTCGAGCATTTATGAGAACAAGTTTCATATCCTACGTGACCATCATCTCCATATGACTGGAGTGACACTTCCGTCTTGACATCACACCCAACACACTACGATTCCCAATATACCTAGTATCGGTGTACACAGAACCGGTTAAAGCCCTTGATGACCTTTACTAAAGTATATTGATTGTCGTATGTATTAGCGGTGTAAGTCTCAGGTTAAGACCAAATACACCTACCCTGATTGCAGACTCCCATAGACACATAGTCATACTACCAATGGGATTCCGCGGGGGGTCTATCCAGAGCGAAGCTGTTTCCCGTACCATCGGTGAAACACAACCTCCTACTACACTTGCATGAGTATCCTATACCTAAATATATGAGAACTATGTCGTTGTGCCCTCACAAACGCGCACAAGTGTAATACTAGTCTTTTACGTATTTATCGATATCCAATCTCGATAATACTCTGACTAGGGATATTTAATGATTTATCCTTCGTAGACTGATACTGTCTCATATCATTCTCTGTCCAGGAACAAATCATAGGGACCTCTAATCATTTATATATATAGGTGATCTAATCACAAATGATAAGAGTGCAATCTCCTTTGTCACATAGTTACTTTGTACCACAACACCATGATCTGTACAAATAGTGACGCTATGGGTCATAATTGTCCAACAATCTCCCATTTGGCCTATAGCCAGTCACTCGAGTCTCTTAAACCCGAACTATGTACGGTTGGCTCAAATTGCTGAGAAAAGACTTTCGTCAGCGGATTTTCATGAATATCATCTTGACGTGATTTATTCGATCATCACATCGCCACGATGTATGATCCGAATGAATCAGATGAATATCGAAGTATGTATCTGGATCGTTGATGAGACCATTAATTCTTTAGCCTGTGCTGACGCCTAGCTCAGCTGCTAACAGAACTATATCTAATCTAATTAGATTTGTTATTGACCCAGATGGCTTCTATTACTACTTACTGCCTTAGCTGCTGCAATTAACCTGCATTTGTTGTTTATTCGGTAACAGTATCTTGCTTGGAAGGTTTCCAGCTCACTGTACCGTTCTTCAAACTGTATAGTACCGTTTGTGACTTATAGTCTTTTTTATCGGTTATAGGAAACTTGCTACAGTGATCCTAGTCACTTCAAGTTCTCCTTCTCCATAGACTAAGACAGTATCTTTAGTTCTCTAAGATACTAACGGATGTTCTTAACATCAATCCAGTGACTATCACTCGGATTGGCCTGTTTGTGAATCCATATGCTCAAAGCGTATGAGACACCAGGTCGCGTACATTTTTCAATGTACGGTTTCTCGGAGAGTATTTCGAAAGCAAGCTTTCGCCGATAGTTATTTTATGGGAATATCATTTCCAAGAAATGACGTATTATCATTATTTTATATAGGACAGCCACTGTCAGTGTGCTCCCACTAACCCTCTTATATACACAAGAATCTATTCGTTTTGAATTAAATCATAAACCATTATGATTACATCAAAACGATAGTTCCAAGAACCTAATGCTTGCCTCAATCCAATCATGGATTGAATAACAAGCATTATCCAAATGGATATATCGTGGCAACAGGTAAAAGGTTGAACCGTAATCAACACAATGTTGATAACGATACCTTTCGGTTAAAAGTCTAGCTTTATACGTTGGTATGTTGCCATCCATGTATGTCTTCCTTGAAGACTCATAAGTACCAATAGGCACAATGCCTTGTGGTACATTAACTAGTATCCAAACTGGTTAATATACATGGAATCCATTCCAGACTATCTAGCACTTTGCCATAATAGGGAGTCGATACTTTGTATCACTTCCTCATACGTTATCAGTTGGTATTCCTCATTAAGATAGACATCTTTATGAGGTTAGATCAGAAACCCATACCCCAGGTTATTTTCTGACTCTCTCCGACTTACGCGGTTCTTGTGTATTCGAAGATTAATAGTAATAGTTTCATCCTTGATGAACTATTTGTGTTCCATTAAGATTCGGTGCCTTGAACAGTATTACTCCGATTTTCATCGAGTTATACTATCCTCCCACTTACCATTGCATATATGTATTCCTCTTAGGAAAACCGCATGGTGAACAACAATCTAATTGTTCTCAGGTGAGATGTATAAGTACAATACTTATGGTATCACTAGGATAACCTACAATTGGCACTTATCCAATTTGGGTTCTTGTTTGGTATCATCCAAACGTATGCCTAGCATCCCAAATCTAACAGGAATGTGAAACCCGGTTTATTTTCCCGTTCATATCTAATATGTTATTTGTCAAACAGATATTTATGGAACCTTATTCAAAATAAGTTCTTGCACTGTTTATGCTTATCCGTTGAAGGAAATGCTAGCTCAGAGCGACTCGTGATTAACCTTATTATGTCTAACAAAATCCGGTTAATGCTATTCGGACACACCGTCAAATTGACGTGTTCCAGGAGGAGTCCTTATTTGAAAGAATACTATATCTTTCAAGTATACTAGAAACTTATTGCTTAAGTATTTTCCATTACGATCTTATCGTGACGGTTTCATACTTTAGCCGATCTGTTTGTCTATTTCCTGTCGAAACTAAAAAGTTTCCGATTTGTGTTTCAAAAGAAACACATAACCATAACGCTATGCCACATCCATAAAGGTCACGAAATATTCATATCCATATCTAGCCTAGCTAGACATTGGCCCACTTGCTTCACTATGAACTAGGGCTAACAGGTCGGTGTCGGTTACATTTTTACTAAGAAAATATTGTTTTAGGCACTTTGCCCAATAAACTATATTCATAGACTTTATTTGATTGAAATCAAATTAGTCCTGGTACCCCACTCTTCAAAAGTTCGGATATACGATTCTTGTTTAATAGTGTCCCTGATAACTATGCCACAATTAAGTTTCTTAACTGATCAAATCAGTTTGAGCTATTTATTTGTCATGTTTATATTTGAGATATTATTTATATTCAAAATAAAATTCTGTTATTCACATCTAATGTGTTTATCTCAATATCATCTTTATATAATGAAACATTTTAGTGTTCTAAAATATAAAGGTACACACCGCAGCGGGTTATACGCGATATAGAGATAATGTTTCTAGTCAAACTAGTTACATTATAACAGTTTCCAAATTTAGGTAATTCCTAAATTTGGCTATCTACGGTTAAAACAGCGACTTTCGTCCCATTTCCAATTCGCAGATAAATCTCAATCGAAGTCAGTATCCTGTTCAAAATAGATTCTGAACATCAATATATATATTTTATGTATCACACTAAGTATCTAAAATCTAATTTTAATACTAGTTGTGAACATAATTATGACAATCATTTTTGAAGTCAGAGCCTTGCTCGTCTTCAATTCCTTCTTGGGATATGTCATTTTATCTTCCTAGAAGATTATAATGATCTTGCCTTTTCCCATTTCAACATTCCAGTAGCATTTGGCCAAGCCTCAGGTTTCTAGAATATTGAAGTAAGGTGTGCCTTGTTGGAAGACTAGTGTCATTAAACAAAATTAACATGCATCAATCAATTAACATACTAAAAATCAGAACTTTAACCATGAAATTTAGAAAAACCTGGAAAATTGAAGATGATAAAAACAGAATCCAAGTCGAGTTGCCTCTGTCCTTAAGAACTTATTAGCCCCGTCTCGGTGTTCAACGAATGGTTTTGTGGCTAACGTTCTCCCAAGATTACTTGGATGCTTCTTGTAGAAGGGGAACTCCTTTCACAAGATCTTAAGTAAGGACAAATGGTGGAAACTCTATTTTTCTTAAATGGCTCTCTAAGACAATGGATGAAACCTATGGTTTTCTGGATCCAACAAATGATCTCAATGCCTCTTAATTTATAGGCATGGAAGGGTGCCTTTGAGGGCACCCTTTGGTTTGTAGTGTAACACTTCTAAGAATTATACCCATTCCGTTATGCCCTTTGAGGCCTAGAGTCTCATCATTTCAATTTAGAGGACATGTTCCTACATGTTTGTGCATTTCCCATAAAGCACAAATCAAATGACATGACCATCATGCCCTCATACTATATATTTAGAGAATTTATAACAATTTCTATGAATTTTATCATATCAACCATGCACAGCAGAGTGACGGTACTGAATTGTCTTAAATTTTATAAGTTTTTATACAAATTCTTAAAATAAGATTCGTATCGATAAAGAAAAAAAAATATAAATTATATTATATATTAAAAATTAAAATTTCTGTAGATGTGAAGATTTTAATATTTGATCAAATCTAAAGATTTCAATAGATTATATGTGTCACTTTTTTTTAGAAGCGACGGGCTCAGGAAAAAGATTGTCCTTTACCAACAAAGCAAGAGAATCAAAATTTTGATTGATTAAGATACAGTGGTTTATGAATCATAGATTCTCATGGATGGTGGTGATCTCCCAAGTTGTCCCTCCATGCACGTTTAAAGTTAGAAATCACATACACTAACTTCTGGAATAAATTTGCTTCATAATTTCGAAGTAGGATATCGAATATTCATTGACTGACACGGCGACAAATTATGTCTGTCGACGACGCCATCAAGCTTTTGCGAGGAGGCATTCATGAAAGTTAATTAGAACGTGTTCAAGGTGCCAAAAGTAGTTACCGAATTTTTGAATTGTGTTAAATTTTTTAAATTATAATGTACTGTTAAAATTTAATTACTTTAAAATTATTATTTAATAATCATCCATTATAATTTATATATAAAAAAAAAATTTAATATGAAACACAATTCAGAATATGTAAAAGTGGCGATGGAAAATTTTATACAAATAGTCAGTTGAGACCCTAAATTTAAGTTAAAATTAAAGAAGTTAAAAATTAAAAAGAAAAATTAATACACATGATAATTATTAAGAAACTAAAAAATTCTGTCTTTTTAATTAGAGACCATAAATTTTAAAAAATTGTCTAGCACCTGAATCCTAATACCCTTTCTTAACCTTCGGGCCCGTAATGATCATCTCTGTTAGCTTGCAAGTCGCTATCAGTTAGTGTAAAACAAACCACTAGTTTCCCAACGATGTGATGTAACGTGTGACATTTTGTTTTCAAAAACAACCTTTATTCCTTTAGAAAATTATTAAAAAATTATTTTCACCGTAATTAATTTTTAATGAAAATAAATTCCTAAAACATATGTAAGTAATCTTAATTTTTTAAGATTATTTTTATTTAATTTCAAATATAATCCTAAATTAATTTTTAGGATATTTATATCTTTATTATACCAATCTCCCTTCCATCATTATTTTCTTTTTAAATAATTCTCTATTTTTATTATATGTCAAAATAATAAAATATGCAGCCTTGGCCGCCATCATCTTCTTGCATCTCCCCTCAAACAACCAAATATCATAATAAATAATTATTTGCAAGCATCATCATCCTGTAAATATTTCATCACGATGGACACGGTTTCAGATTGTTTAACAATAACAATAAAAAAAAAAAAAAAATTGTAACATTCATTAAATTTAAAAATTATTTAAAATTTTTACGCTATAACTCTTATAATCATTACAATTATATTAATATAAGCATTTCATGAGATATATCCATAATTTTAATATTTTAAAATGCAGAAAAAATATAACCAAAACTAAAAAAATAAAGATTTTCATGAAATTAATCATCATTAAACACCAAACAAATTAATATTGAAGCAAATATAAAATATAAATATAAAATAAAACATGACTATACTAGACTTTCAAAAATTAATAAAATCAAATTATTCAATAAATTCATTTCGGTTCTTTTATTTTTATTAAAACCTGAACTAATTCGGTTCGGTTCGATTTTTTTAAATAAAAAATTAAATGGTTATTTTCAAAATTAATAAATTTTTTGATTCAGTTTTTTTCGATTTTTTTCGATTTTTTTTTTTAATTTCATTTTTTATCCATCTCTAATCAGAATAATGAGGATCCAGTCAAATAAAATTGTGGCCCCACAATACCTACCCTCGACCCTCGCTCAACAACACCATATCTAGGTAGCAGTTACAGAATGTTTAGCGTAATTTTAATTTTATGTACGAAGACAATTACAAATAACACCAATATAGTCTAATATTGAACAGTGATGTGAATAGCTTTTCTTAATGTTCGGACATATTTGAATATATTTTTAAATATGTAAAATGGTACTATAACTGTGTTTGATATTATAACTATGATTGAATATTTATAATTGTCATTATAATTGAGATATGTGACAGAATATTATGTATATGACTAACATTGTGATTGAGAAAATATAATTAAATATTAGCAACTGTCATTATAATTGAGAAAATGTGATTGAGTATTTGTAATTTTCATTATAATGGAGAAATGTAACTGACTATATAGACTAACATTGTGATTGACATTGTGACTGATTGTATGTGTGATTGTGACTGTAACTATGTCTATGACAGCGGCGACATAGAAATTTTGGGACTGATTTTGACCTAGTGAAAGTCCTAATTTGAAAGAGATTTTTTAATTATAGTTGTAGATAAATGTTAAATGTATGTAGAATTTTATAGATTGTGATTTGGATTTCGGATGAAAGAAATATGAATGTTTAAAAATGATTTATTGATAACTTACAAATATAAAGGTCATTATTGACATTTTTTTATTGAAACATTTTGATAATGATATTTATTTTAAATTTTATGATTTGTAGATTAATAATATATCATTTTTTGGAAACATTTTATTTTTGAGAGATATTTAATTTTTAAATTTAAAATTAGAAGAAAAAACCCACCAATTATGTTATAGCCGCGTCCTATGTATTTTCCAAGTTTATTTTTATTTTTTAATTTTTGTTTTAGTGGTAGACTTATAATTATATTATTTGACTATGTATATTTATGTCTTTTTACATGTGAGTGGATTAAATGAGAACTCTAATTATTTTTGACTTTTTAGAAATTTCCCCTTATTTCTCAACGCCTATTTAACACTTACTCACTATCAAATCCTTAATTTCTTAATTAGTGTTTTTCATTTGAGTTGAGCTACTAACACCCTTTTAAAACTCTTATAAAGCCCCTAACAGTGATTTTGATAAGCTGAATAGGTGAACTAATTACAAAGAATATAATGAGAATGTGGACTAGCATTTTTCCTTTGAAAATTATTGTTTTTATTTAGTTGTTACTATCAATTTCATCTCATCAACAGATTTCATATAATATAAGGATGAATCAATTCTGTCGTAAGTTCTGTTTCGCCATACACCCAATAATAGAAGACGAGTCAATTGTACCAATGCACAAGTTTAGACTAAACAAGTTTTATAGGGTTTTGTAATAGAGTATTTGCAGTCATTTTAAATTCAAAATTTTTATATTGATCTTGAAAGATAGGTGGAAAATAGGATTGGCAATTTTCTAATTCCGATCAGGGCTAATTATGTAATCGAGATTAAAAAAAATCTTGAAATCCGTATCAAATAATATATGATTCTGAATCTCATACCGAATGACATAAGATCTCGAATTCCTATCAAGATTTAAGCTTTTTCAAACAATGGGCCAGAATATATCATGGATTCAAGATAAAAAAAAAATCATATTGAATCTCATTCCTATTTTTACATTGGGACAAAAATATTGCCCCAAATCCCAAATAGTTTTTTTTAATTAAGACGAAAAATCATCCATAAATCCCTCCTAAATTGTACGAGATCCTGAATCTCATTTAAGATTTGAGATTTTATGTCAACCCTAGTGGAAAGTCATTTGTGGAATTAAAATAAGTATTGTTACAAATTATTGTTAATAATGGCGGAAATCAGTCAGGGTATGGTGAGATTTGCCAATATCAATCTCATCTTAATATGAATTCGGAAGGAAAAATTATCTCAAATCCTGAATCATATGGTTCAGAATCCTGAATCCTGAATAAGATTTTTAATTTTCTAAATAGAAAGTGAAGATTTCAGATTTAAAAAAAAAAAAAAAAATTTGTTTCCTATACTAATTAGGATTTGGGATTTTTGAGGGGTGTAACGAGTAAAAGCACCACTTCTTTTCATTTTATTTAATTTATTTCCAACTCCCATTAGGCTGTTGTCAATTTTGAATGAAATATTGATTGGGGAATAGGTTAAAGTTGCGTAATAAACCTAAGTACCACTCTTTAACTTGAAATTGTTATTTTATTGGGCCTAGATGGGTAATTGGAGCAAATTGTTCCAACTTCCTGATCCACAAACAGATTTGACCTATCGCATGGATCGGCTAAGAATGAGAGAAGTGATGTCGGGTTATGAAATGGGAATAAAGGGAATAAGAATGATATGAATAATTAATTATGTTTAATTATTTAAAATGACTAGAAAATAAGAATGAAATTAGTGGTCTCATACAAAAATAGGAATATGGAATGAAACTCTCATTCTTATTGAGACATGAGAACTCATTCCCATGATTGGCAATTTTATTCCAATCTAAATCATTTCAAAAATATTTTTTAAATTGATTTAATGCTTAATAATATTATGGATTGTTGTGAAATTGGATATAAAACATTTAAATATCAAGTAAAAAAAAGAAAAGTAAAAGAGAAAGCAAAATAAAAAGAGAGTAGATATCCTTAATTTCTTCCAAATAAAAGTATGTAACTTGTACATGTAAGATAATAAATTTATAACATTTCATCACTAAATGCATTAAAAAATGTTTCATTAAATGCATTACCAAATGCATCACTAAATGCATTCACGTTCAAAAACTCCATTCACCTATGCTCATCTTGATAGTAGCATATATATATATAAGCTAAATTATATGTGAACCATATTTGCTTGATATTGATTTTATCACATCCCAATATATTCATGACATCACTGGTAGAAGATAGTATCACCATTTTCGTAAGTCTTTGACATGATCATGTATGATATAAAATAACATGTGACTGACCTCTCTAATCCTAAATGAACTTATACATGCATTATTCTTGACATGCTCACAACATGACAATTTCTGAAACATAACATAATTGTCATACCTACTCATAAGTGAAAATAAAAATAAAAATAAAAATATACATATATGGACCCATGACTCCATGATTCCTAATCACTACAACTGATGTCCATCATATCCAAAGCTTCTCCTATTCAAACATAGAATCATGCAACACTAAACTAAGTACTGGAGGATGTAAGTCGCATAAATGACCTAGTGGGTGAACGAGGTCACAAAGAATATAAAATAACACAATCTTATATAAATGAACTAGTTTCAAATTTGATCCGTGAAACATAAACCTATCAAGTCATGGTCATGTGTCATAATACTCATATAAACCTAACTTGAAAATATTTAATTACCAAAATCTTGAAAACTTAACAACATAAATCGTGTACTTGAACGTGTAATTCTTAATCCTTGAGACATATATATATCTTGAAAGATACTGTAAATCATGCACTGTAACTATAAATCGTGAACTATAACTGAAAGTCATGGACTATAAATATACAAGTCATGAACTGTACCTGGAAGTCTTGATTGTGACTGTAAATCGTGATTGTAACTGTAAACCTAAATTATAAACTGTAACATGAATTGAAAACTGTAAACGTGATTTGAAACTATAAACTGTAGACTGTAAACTATAATTTATGATTGTAAACAGTAATTCGTAACTGTGACTGTAAACATGTCACATGAAATCATAAGATATAAACATGAATTGAAACATGTAAACATGAACTAAAAATTGTAAACATGAACAGTAAATCATGTACTGATAAAAGCTGTCATGAAAAACATCATCATCATCATAACTTGGGGGGTAAAACCTACTTGTGAGAATTAGATCCGCATAAGTAAGGGTTTCCAAGGAACCATTAGGCAAGCTGAAACTGAGCATACTAGAATAGTTGTAGCTCAGGGAACGACATTCTAGTGGTGTTTTGAAAACAATCAAGTACTTGTACTTGTAAACATGTAAATCATATATGCAGCGATCGGGATTCAGATGTCTCTCATATATCGTCATACGTATTGGGATTCGACCATCGCCCCTACATATGCTTGAATATCTTAAAGTTCATGAAATATAAATCATAGATCTTGAAACATAAATCATTAACTGAAAACTATAAATCATAAACTGAAAACTATGAGCATGATTTGTATACATGTGAATCAAAGAATGAAAACTGCAAGCATGATCTGTAAATATGTAAATCGTATACTGAAAACTATATCATGAACTATAAACATGTAAATCATGAACTGAAAACTTGTAAATGGTATACTGAAAACTATAATAATGAACTATAAACATGTAAAGCATGAATTGAAAATATGTAAATCCTATACTGAAAACTATAATCATTAATTGTAAACATGTAAAGCATGAACATAAAAAATATAAATCGTGAGCTAAAAACATATGAGTCATGGACTGTAAATCGTGAAACATGAACTGTAAATTGTAAGACATGAACTGTAAATTGTTAATCATGGACTATAAGACATGAATCGTAAAAGCAAGTCATGTAACACAAACTATAAATCATGTACATGAACAGTAACATAAATTGTAACTCCTGCAACATGAAACGTATATCGTGAAATATAAATCGTATTCTAAAATTGAAAGTAGAGTTCACTGAAAATACACTGCATAACTTTGATAGGATTGTCATTGTCACACACTGAACAAGTCCCATCAAAGTGGGGGCGACTGTAGGCATTGCATTTTTGCATACCAAACCCGATGATGAGTCTCGTAAGGAGTCACTACCTTTAAGTCATGGAAGTCGCGGAAAACGGTCGTCGGAAAGGAGAAGTCAAGAATTGACACATCATTGAATTTGATTCGTTGAATTAGCTAGGAGTTCGCTTGTTGAATCTTCGTTTCGAGGCATATCCTTGACTCGAAATCCCCGCAAACCGCTGTAAGCTCACCTAAACACCAAAACCCACATACAAAGCCCATGAAACCAAAACAAATCAACACCAAGCCCATCAACCAAGAAGCCCACGCCCATGACAACAAATTCACCCCTCCATGCACTATTCAAACAAGATTCACCTTTTTACCAAACTTGTTTTACACCTCTGACCTCACTTTTACCTTGACACCAATTTTCCAAGACATTAATTGATCAACCCCACACCATTTATGCCATCAACCCCACGCCCATCACCATCCCATTTCCTTTTCTTCATTTTCAAACCACCTTTCATTCTTTGTCAACTAAGATCACAATGATATCACAACCTTTCCTCCATTTTCAACAAAGCAAATCACAAAATTAATTACCCTTGGCCTACCTAATTAACACTCACTTTGTTTGCCTATATAAACTCTCATTTTCTACCCTGAAACACCTAGTACATATCTAGCACACATTAAAAAAAAGACTAAGCATTTTGGAGAACAAAACAGCCCCCTTATTCCCCTAGAAGACACGCTTAAGGCCTCTCCTCACTGCCTTATCTTCACGCCCATACAGCCCTTGTCTTCAAGCAAGTCACGCCCAAGCCTTTCCTTCACTGCCTCCACTCAGCTCATCATCCATCACTGCCCACATCTTCACGCACAAAGCCCCCTTCACAGCTCCTATAATTCACGTACACAGCCCTCTCATTCAGCCCCCTTAGTCACGCCCAAGCCACTACCTCATTCACTCTTAGTCACTCCAATTCAGTACCTCATTCAGTCTCCATTTAGACCTGAAGTTCACGCCCCTCACTGCCTCTCAAACACTTCCATTCAGCTATTCACCTTGTCTCTATTGTTCACGCCAACTAGCCTCTCATTTCAGCCACAAGAAGCACGCATAAACAGCCCCTGGAACCATCCTTCAAACACGCCCCTCACTGCTTCATTTAACCCCTGAAACCAACTCCTAAATCACCCTCATTTCAGCCCCCAAACCAGTGCACAAACTACCTCATTTAACCCTTATTGATCACGCCCAAAACAGCAGCTCACTGCCCTCAAAACAATGACCAAAATCACCAAAACAGTGAATAAAAAATGCACTTGAAAGTCCTTAAGAAAACCGAGCAAACGGCAGTTCAATACCCCCTAAAAATCACCAAAACCGTCCCTAATTCACTGCCAACCAGTGAGCTAAGTATGGAGACTTAAATCGCAGCGAAACGAAGTGGAAACAACGAATAAAATGGCGAAACAGTGAGCAAAACATCGAACCAGTGAAATCGTGGTGTCTTAGCCCTTCCGACGGCCGTATAACGCACCTCTGAAGAACGACATAAAAGGTTAGACCTGAGGGTTTATATTACTTGAAAATTCGATTTTACACAAAGTTCTGACCCTATGCGGAATTATAAACAATAAGCAGGACAAGTCCTTTTTCAACTGGGACAAGTTTGTACCGCGCAATAATGTGATTGAATGCTCTAAAATGACGATAGGCCAACTTGCATATCTCATACATTGTACGCACCTCACGCATCTCATGCATACACGCATCATGTTAACCATTTTTGTGTCTTAAAAACCATTATAGATTCCCGTTGGGTTAGGGAAGAAGGAAGACTTGTCAAGAGGCCAATAACAAATATGAGTGGATCAGAAAACGAGATATCCCGCGTGGATCAACTAGAGAATAGTTTCGCCAAGATTACCGAACAGTTGCAAGCTCTGACTGCTGCCATGTCTAATATAGCTTTACCCCGTGCTGGGGGAAGTTCTGAGAATGAGAGGCGTGAGGAGCCTCCAAATAGGGTGAATGAGGATATTCCTATGTTTGATGATGATATGCTGAGTATGCCGCTGGGAAGATAGCCGGGTCTCAGGTAGAATTACAGAAACTCCGGGATCAAGTAGAAACAGTTACTCAGAAGCTGAAAGGGAAGAATGAAGACCTGTTGGATTATGATTCGATGACTTTTGAGGAGAAGTTGCCCGCTCACTTTAAAATGCCTGATATTGCTAAGTTTAACGGGAATGGAGACCCGAAGGTTTATTTGCGGCAGTATGTCTCAGTGATGAGTTCGATGGGCCTATCACAACGCCAGGTCCAAAAGATGTTTGGGATGTCGCTCGAGGGGGCTCCCGTGGTATGGTACCACAGTCTTGAAAAGAAAGTGAAGGAAGATTGGAGGGAGTTGGCTGATGCCTTCCTGAAACATTATGTCACTGACTTGGAGATCGATCTGTCACTCCGTGATCTGGAGAACATTAAGCAAAAACCGGAGGAGAATTTTAAAGAGTATGTGGATCGATGGAGAGGACAGTTGTTGAAGATGCAGACTCGGCCCTCGGAGAAGGACCAGATAAAGATGATTATCAAGGGAACCAAGCCCTCAATAATTAGTCTAGCATGTTGTTTGGAATTTATTCACATGAAATAATGACTTAGGAAATGTGTTTAACATGAATAATTTGTTTAGCATGTTATTTAATTTAAGTTATGTAAATTGGTAATTTAGGAAAGCATGTAACTTATTTTCCGTTGCATGAGAGTTATGAATTAGTGTGTGATCTCGGGTGGATGGAATATGTATTCTTTCTTGTGGTATATTGGATGGAAACCCGGACATAAATTCCATAGCCGAATTTGAATGGACGGTGTTATGGTTTGCATTCGGGATACAATCCCCGTATCACTTGAAGGACTCACGTATTTCATTTCATCCAAACTTGTATTCGAGCATGATTAGACCATTAGAAGGTTATTTTATTTTTAGCATGACTTAGTTATTTTCTTTCGCAATAGGAGCTTAATTTACATTATGTTTAAGTCGTATTTATTCAACATGCTTATTGTGTGATGTCATGTGTTTGCCATTATGAAAGTTTACTTTTGAAGCATGCAAACCTAGATTCGGGCTTTATAAGAATTCAGACTACTTTGACCAATATGTATGTCGAATAGACTTGGTTAAAATTGCACAAATTCATTCATTACAAATGACATAAGTAATGGACCATTCCGAACCCAACGGTTTGAGGTCTTCCCTTGCGAGGGGTGAGTGCGGCCTTAAATCATTTTCCCGGTTCACACCGGGTGGCGACTCCATTATTCTCCGTTTAGTCCCCCGTGGGCTACTCCGTACTCCCAACCGGGCCGTGAGCCCAGAACAGCATGCGTCGCCCAATTTCTGTGTCCTACGGGGGGCGAATGTAGGCACTACATTTTTAGATATAAGTTCCGATGATGAGCCTCGTACAGAGGCACTACCCTTTAAGTTGCGGAAGTAGCGGGAAACGGACGTCGGAAGGGAAAATTCAGAAATTGATACCTTGTTGGACTTAATTCGTTTGCTTAGCTTCGGGTTCGCTTGTTGGACCTCTGTTTTGAAATTTATCCTTGGCCCAAAACCCCGCGACCTACACCAAGCCAACACACCCACGCCCACAAGCCTTCTAATACACGCCCAAGCCCATTCAAACCCATCCAAAATAATAATTAACACATTAAACATATGTTGAAATCTAAACAAATCACCTTCCCGAATTAAAGAAATCAAATCAAATCACATTCCCAAATTAAACAAATCAAATCAAATCCCATAAATCCCTTTCCTAAACTAAAACAAATCACCTCCCTAAATTAGAGAGATCATTTCCTTGTAGCACACTAATTAGAGGATATCCTCCATAATTGCATGATTCATTCCCTTCCCGTACAAGGATAACCTCAACCTTCTTCTATAAAAAGAGACGTAAACCAAACCTTTAACCCCCTAGAGCATTCACGCAAAGAACAAAGGAAAAAAGCCCTCATTCACGCCCAACAAAGAAAAACACCCTCTCCATTGCCGAAGCCAGTAGCCTAAAATACCCTCCAATTGCCGTGACCAGTCCACTCTAGAAAATCACCTTCTTTCATCGTAAAACTACCCAGAAAATCACCATGTAACCAACAAAAAATTGTTCACCGAAACTGCACTGCATCACCACTGAAAATTGTCCAGTAAACTGCATTGCATTACCACCGAAAACTGTCCAGTAAACTGCACAACCACCACCAAAAACTGTCCTAAAAAACATCCCCTTTTACCATGAAACTGTACCCCAAACTGCACCTCATATCACCGAAAAATAGCTTGAAATAGCCCCTACAATTACCGCAAAACATAGCCCAGAAAACTGACTTCTTTCACCGAAAAATCCAGCCCAGAAAACTGCCCTAAACCACCAAAAATACAGCCCAAAAAACCGAAAAAATAGCAAGCTAAAACCGCCCAAATAACCACAAAAACAGTGACAAAAAACAACAGTGAAAACAGAGCAAACAACAGTCCAAAACAGCGAGACAACGAAGGAAAACAATGAACCAGTAAATCGGAAAAGTTGCGGAGCATCAACCCTTCCGAAAACCGCATAACGCACTTCCAAGAGGCGACTTAAGAGGTTAGACCTAAGGGCACCCTTTTATTTATTCCCATTCATTTTTTATTATTTATTAGTAATTCTTCGCATGCGTATTGTTAATTTATGTATGTTGTGGCTATATGATGAATGATATTGTGCTATCTCTCGTGGTCTATCGGATGGAAACCCAGACGTAAATTCCGTAGCCGAATCCGAATGGACGGTAGTGTGGTCTGAACTTGGGATACAATTCCATGTATCGCTTGAGAAACGCACATATTTCGTTTCATTTAATCTTGTGTTTATTCGTTATTTATTAGAAATAGTATGTTATTTTTATGCATGATTTAGTTGTTTAGTATGTTATTTTTATGCATGATTTAGTTGTTTCTTTCGCACTAGGAGCTTAATTATATCTCTTCAATATTTATGTTTAGACAATAGATTATTTATTTATGTTTCTGTATTCGTCAATTTAATGTGTCCATGAGATTGTGTGCTTGCCGTTATTTCGACTTACCTTTATGCATGCGAACTTAGATATAGGTTTCGCTTTTATGCATGCAAACTTAGATGTAGGTTATTTCTTGCGTATGTATGTTGCGTAGACTTGGTTAAATTATTGCACAAATCCATTCATTACAACTGGCATAAGTAAGGGACCATTCCGAACCCAACGGTTTGACGTCTTCCCTTGCGAGGGGTGAGTGCGGCCTTAAATCATTTCCCAGTTCACACTGGGTGGCGACTCCATTTTATTTCTCTGGTTTAGTCCCCCGCGGGCTACTCCGTACTCCTGACTGGGCCGCGAGCCTGTAACAGCGTCGCCGATTTCTGTGTCCTACAGTCTGGCGACTCCACTGGGGATAGAGAATCGGCCCCGAAATAATGTCTTGTAATGTTTGTGATTTGTGCTTTAATTTACCGTGTCTACCGTGGGTTGAAGGGGTTTAATCAAAGGCACTATTAGAGCTAGGTAATGGTTTGGTGTCTTCCTTTATTCACTACATTTCTAAGGAATAGCTGTGAAGGCACCTAGATAATCATTTACTCGAATCTTACCGTGATGGACTAATTTGGAGGGTTATCGGTGCAAACACACGCGTATAGCGCAAGCGCACGTATCGTTCAAGTAGTATAAAAATATCGATCCCACAAGGACTTAATTCCTACTGTTGTTATTAATTGTTGAATCTATTTATTTACAAATATCTAATTAAAGGGAGAAGAGAATGATTTTTTGATTGGTTGAATGTGATTGTGGTTTTGCTAAATAAATAAATAAATAAAAAGACAAAAGAAAATACTAAGGAAAATAACAAAAGACACAAAGATCTAGGGTTGTGAATCATTCTAATATCTTTTAAAAGATGAAGTGATTATTTTATGTTTGTGTAATAAATCGGTTTACTAACCTAGAACACGAAATTATACGAAAGCATCTGTCGATGGTCAAACGCAAATACCCAGTTTAACCCAATTGAACCATATGTCTATGTCAACCAAGTTATCTGGATTCATTAAGTTTGAGTTCCAATTATGGCTACCCCCGCCCGACAGGTATATGTCTATCTTGTAAGGAAATCTATTAAAGGGTTATCTATCTTCAAGGAAGATCGTGGGCTATTAAGTCTTAGGCTGAAACCTAAAATCCCTATGTCTAGTTCATTTTAGATTTACCACATCAATCTTATTGGTGATCAGACAAGCTTAAGACTTAATAAGTAAACCTTTAAATTACCAAAACTATAAAATAACCCCTTATAAACCGATGATATTAGAATTCATCAAAACCCCAGATAACTAACACATAACTAGGGCTAGTAAAAACTTAAATAAAATAAAAGACATAAAGTAAATGCTGAAAAGTAAATTGCTGAAAAGTAAATGACGGGAAGTAAATGCTGAAATTAAATACTGAAAATTAAATACTGAAAAGTAAATGCTGAAAGTAAATTGCTGAAAAGTAAATGCTGAAAGTAAATTGCTGAAAAGTAAATGCTGAAAGTAAATTACTGAAAAGTAAATAAAGTAAAAGTACAATAAAAGAAAATGTTGAGGTAAAATGATCCACTTTTATTACTTCTATTTTAGATATCTCCCTTAATATAATATATTAACTTTGCATGATAATTACCAACCAGCCATATAGGCGGTATCCAAATTAAGTCAAATTAATAATTAATTACCAACCGACCAATCAGGCAGTATCCAGTTTAGTCAGGTTAAAACCAATTTAAATAATTACCAACCGACCAATATGGCGGTATCCTCGTTAAGTCAGATTTTAACTAGTTTATATATTATAATTAAGGGAGATTAATCTAAATATTAGTAATAAAAGTTTTACCTTTTACCCCAGCAATACCTCCTCATTACTGAAAAGTAAAAAACTGAAAATTAAAGAAAGAAAAGTATTGTGCGTAAAAGTAAATTGCGGAAAGTAAAAACTGAAAAGTAAATAAAAGAAAGTGCGAAAGCGGAAATTAATTACTAAAAGCTATAAATAAACAAACAAGATACAATCTTCTTAGTATTCTTAAGGAATTCCTTAGAAGAAAGTATGAATTTTTACAAATGAAATGACTTGATATTTATAGGCAAAATTTTGCCTATATCAAATCATCCATCAAATTCTCCACCAAATCCATTATTAATTTCTCCACTAATTACTCCACTAAATCAATAATTGCTCCACTAATTGATTATCTTGTTTGGTGTTGATTTGATAATTTTTATTAATTATTTATTAATTTATATTTTGCTTTGAAAATGATTGATAATGACTTTAATAATTACATATCACACACTTCTGGATGGTTCACCAATTTCGGTAATGAAATCTTCAGAATTAGAAAATATTTTCTCTTTCGAAGTTGTAGAGCTTTGAGTCTTCTTTAATCTGGAACTTGAATTAGCTCAATCCGATATCTGAGTAAACAGGTATGCCCAAAATACAACAGATGCGCAAAACTGGAATTCCCAAAACTGCACTTCGTCAAAACGCCCTTTCAAGTTTCCAATCTCCAAATTAATATATCAAGTCCAATAATTGCCCTTATTTGACCCATATTTCATCCTAAATGATTTCATTGAGACGGATTTTATTTTATCTGCAAAATAAACTAAAACACATCAAAACATTCATCAAACCCGAGAAACTAAACAAAATATTAAGTTAAAGGGGCGGTAAATATTGATATATTTTCCGCTCATCACACCCCAAACCTAACATTTTGCTAGTCCTCGAGCAAAACAACAAAATAAAATAAAATTAAACTAAGCCACTTTCTTAGGGATCACGGTTGTATTTAGCATATGCAACAAGCCTTTAAACCCCTAGGTGTCCCAGTGGACGAGTTATAGTCTCGTGAGGGCTTACAGCAACGATACCCACAAACGTTTTACAAAAGTAAAAAGATAATAAAACTAATGCACACAAAAGCAAAAAGACAAGAGAAAAGAGAATAAAGATGTTAGTGACTAATCAGGTGAAACTTTTACTCCAAGTTACTAGTTGTTTTGTTTCATTCTAAATTACCGAATAAGTAAATTCTCCGATTGTTTTTACCATTCTCCATATACACAGCCAACAAAATATTAATCAACTCATTTTTGCCCACAACAGTCATAAGTGCAGTTGATAAGAGAGTAATATTTTTGTCCTAAATTTTTATCAGAATTCACACCTTTTTGCAGCAATGGAATAATTTTTCTGATTTTTTCTTTGATTTTTCTATATTTTTTATTTATATACAATATCTTCCATCTATGTAACGAGTGTTGGGTCGGTGGCTCCCAAACCAGTTGGCTTTAGGGCACCAGGTGTTAAGACACCCCTACGGACTTAATTACCCAGACTTCAGATTTATATATTTTTTGCAGCATCTTTGATCCATGTAACGAGCTTTGGGCCAGTGACTCCCAAACCAGTTGGCTTTAGGGCACTAGGTGTTAAAACACCCTTACAGACTTAATAACTCGGATCTCAGACTCTTTTTTTTTTCTCCATTGCTTTTTGAGATGCTTCCTCCAATTAAACTAGAGCACTGAATATTACAAACTTTTCAATT
Organism: Zanthoxylum bungeanum; assembly: GCA_019454045.1. Classification (NCBI taxonomy): domain Eukaryota; kingdom Viridiplantae; phylum Streptophyta; class Magnoliopsida; order Sapindales; family Rutaceae; genus Zanthoxylum; species Zanthoxylum bungeanum. The sequence goes on from SKCR01035126.1 coordinate 348,003, forward strand.
TAGCTCATGTCCGTATGTTACTATATATGTTGATAATATCTGCTAACTAAACATATGAAGATTCCTTTTAGTCCGTTTTATGGAGAATTCACAAACTAAATAATTCAAAATGAAATAAACAAAAATTAACTTGTTTCGAAATAGGCTTGAGATACGTCTCAGGAGTGGAAACTCCTTACTCGGCTATCTTTTACCAATTTCACCTTTTTAGTCAAAATAAAAACACAAAATATTTTTGTAATTTTTGAAAATTTTCCAATTTTTTTGTATTTTTCAAAAAATTTTGGACTAAAAATAAAAACAACACACAAACTAAAAACAAGGTACTGATAACTAATTCCCTCCCCCAAACCTAAATGAGACATTGTCCCCAATGTCTTAAACAGTAAAATGAGAGTTAAGAAGGTCGTACCTGGTTAGCTGAAATCTACAGGAAATTAAAGGTTAAGATCCAGATTAATTCTACGCCTCTTACCAAGATCGTCCTCATACCAATTTATCTTTGAAAGAATAGGGTCAATTCGTGGTTCATAGGCTATGAGTTGGTCTATTAGATCCGGAGCAGTTCTGGCAGTCATGTTCTGGTGTATGTTCAGGTTCGCCCAAGATAGTACTTTAAAAATTTCCTCCAATGTACCCAAGCCACCTGGCAAAGCAATAAAAGCATCAGCACGGTTAATCATTTCTACCAAACGTTCAGACATACCTGGCACGATCAGTTCTTCTCCGTTTGATGGTTCAATAAGATTTGCCTCTGCCAAGGGTTTTGGGATGATTCCCAAAACATGACTGACTCCTTCCTGTACAGCCTTTGAAACGATCCCCATAAGTCCGAGATTTCCTCCGCCATATATTAAGTTCATATTCCTTGCAGCTAAGACTCGACCCAATTCCTGTGATGCTTCTATATATTGTGGCTTAGTACCAACACTACTACCGCAAAACACGCAGATGTTTTCAACTCATCTTCTTGAAGTGGCTTCCATTTTTTTTTGTATTTCTTTTTCAACTCTGGATGCCTTCAAAATGCAATGACGGGCTGAATTTATAGTACCTGAAAAAGGGTGAGTAATAATAGCACTAATATCTTCCAAAGGACGATTGTTAGCTAAACAATAAAAGAGATCGTGAAAGGTCAAAAAGTCTGGATCCTGTCTACGAAAATAAAGATAATTACAATAGAAAAGCGAATCAAAGCAATAATTAAGGCAACAGAATTGTGTACGCAATACGCCACTCGCTTAGTATAAATTCATTAGGATGTGTCTCAAGATTTCATTCCTTATTCAGCCATCGCTAATGAATGTTTCTCATCTTTGATTGCCAAACACAATTCCTTATGTCTTAAAATGCTTCGTTTGTGCCTTTCCCTACAAAAATAACACACAAATTAAAAAGTTCACACAAAATATGAAAACAAATTACAACAAATTGCATGGGTTGCCTCCCTGCTAGCGCTAAATTTTTCGTCTTCAGCCAGACGTGACTGAAATTCATCTGTTAAGGAGGTTTCAATAATCGTTTTGGGGATGTCCGATTAAAGACAATCCCGTGAGCGTTGCTTTTGAAGGGTCTCTTCCAACGGTAAAGTGGCAAAAAAGGTTTGTCTCATTCAGTGCTCGTGCCACCTTTTTGCTCCTTGTTACTCCAGTGGTTCCTGCAAAGAAAGAAAGAAAATCAGGAGGTCTCGTATGATGCTTGACTTGGAATGGAAATTTCATTCTGTCAAGCTTCTGGTTGATATCTTTATTTTGTACTCCCCAAAACAGCGATGTTGCTCCTGAATGCTCTGGATCTTTATTAAGGTCAGACATTTGCTCCTCCATTTGCTCTGTTTCTTGCTCCACCTTCTCTTCACAGATGTATTTTAAAATTTCCATATTCAGCTCTTTATTTGTCATCTGTGAAATACATGTTTCAAAATTGTCAACCTGAGTATGAAAAGAAATGTCAGATTTTAAGTCTTCATCCTCTAATATGACTGGAATGGATGGTTCAGATAGATCTTCTTCAAACATCATGGTAAAGCATGCTCCAAGATCTTCATTTTGAGGATTGAAAGTTTGATCCTCCGTTGTTGTAGCAGTTGGTACAAAAAGATCAGCTTCATCTTCGTCAGAATCTGAATAATAAAAGTCAAATTGAGACTTTGCTGGTTCGGGCTCTTGAACTGATACCTCTGGTTGTTGATACTGCTCAGCCTCCTCATCTGTTAAGGTGTCATTGTAGATCTCTGGGTACTCGAAAGCTTTGTCAGTTTCATCTGATAATTCTTCTTGAGGTATGAAGTTCTGGTTTTCTGTTAATTGTCTGATCTGATATGTCATTCTCTGTATGGATTCTGTTTGACTCTGTACACTTTCGAGTTGATTCTGGAATGTTTCAAGCACTGTATCCAACTTTTCATCTCGTTTCTTGAACACATCTTTGAGCATGTCAATCATCTGATCTTCTTCTGATTGTTGATGAAGATCATTGTAGAATGGTGGTGGATAAGATGAAAAATGTGGTTCTGTGAAATGTGATGGCTCATCATACCATGAAGGATCTTGATAACTCTGCCACCCTGGATGATAGTTGTAATCGCAATAATCTCTAGGGTGGTTACCATTACATATGTCATATCTCCCCTTGCGTTTTGTTTAGCAAATGTGGTATTGATTGGTTCTGGCATCCAGTGATAATTGTTGGGCTGGACAATAGGCCTTAGAAAACTGGACTGTTGCTCCCAAATTTGGGGTGTATTTTCTAGTAAAGCTCGTGATCTCTCAATCTCCCAATAATGTTCCATTTTTTCAATCACCTGAAAATACAATAAAGAAATAAAAATTACAGATAAAGAAATTAGATACAAGTAAATTAGATAGCTTCAAAATTAATAACTCAAGAAAAATAAGTCCCCGGCAACGGCGCCAAAAACTTGACCTGTGTAAACACACGCGTATAACGCAAGCTCACGTATCGTTCAAGTAGTATAAAAATATCGATCCCATGAGGACTTAATTCCTACTGTTGTTATTAATTGTTGAATCTATTTATTTACAAATATCTAATTAAAGGGAGAAGAGAATGATTGTTTGATTGGTTGAATGTGATTGTGGTTTTGCTAAATAAATAAATAAATAAAAGACAAAAGAAAATACTAAGGAAAATAACAAAAGACACAAAGATCTAGGGTTGTGAATCATTATAATATCTTTTAAAAGATGAAGTAATTATTTTATGTTTGTGTAATAAATCGGTTTACTAACCTGGAACACGAAATTATACGAAAGCCTCTGTCGATGGTCAGACGCAAATACACAGTTTAACCCAATTGAACCATATGTCTATGTCAACCAAATTATCTGGATTCATTAAGTTTGAGTTCCAATTATGGCTACCCCCGCCCGACAGGTATATGTCTATCCTGTAAGGAAATCTATTAAAGGGTTATCTATCCTCAAGGAAGATCGTGGGCTATTAAGTCTAAGGCTGAAACCTAAAATCCCTATGTCTAGTTCATTTTAGATTTACCACATCAATCTTATTGGTGATCAGACAACAAGAAGCATTAAGCTTAAGACTTAATAAGTAAACCTTTAAATTACCAAAACTATAAAATAACCCCTTATAAACCGATGATATTAGAATTCATCACAACCCCAGATAACTAACACATAACTAGGGCTAGTAAAAACTTAAATAAAATAAAAGACATAAAGTAAAATGCTGAAAAGTAAATTGCTGAAAAGTAAATGACGGGAAGTAAATGCTGAAATTAAATACTGAAAATTAAATACTGAAAAGTAAATGCTGAAAGTAAATTGCTGAAAAGTAAATGCTGAAAGTAAATTGCTGAAAAGTAAATGCTGAAAGTAAATTACTGAAAAGTAAATAAAGTAAAAGTACAATAAAAGAAAATGTTGAGGTAAAAGGATCCACTTTTATTACTTCTATTTTAGATATCTCCCTTAATATAATATATTAACTTTGCATGATAATTACCAACCAGCCATATAGGCGGTATCCAGATTAAGTCAAATTAATAATTAATTACCAACCGACCAATCAGGCGGTATCCAGTTTAGTCAGGTTAAAACCAATTTAAATAATTACCAACCGACCAATATGGCGGTATCCTCGTTAAGTCAGATTTTAACTAGTTTATATATTGTAATTAAGGGAGATTAATCTAAATATTAGTAATAAAAGTTTTACCTTTTACCCCAGCAATACCTCCTCATTACTGAAAAGTAAAAAACTGAAAATTAAAAAAAAAAAGTATTGTGCGTAAAAGTAAATTGCGGAAAGTAAAAACTGAAAGTAATAAAAGAAAGTGCGAAAGCGAAAATTAATTACTAAAAGCTATAAATAAACAAACAAGATACAATCTTCTTAGTATTCTTAAGGAATTCCTTAGAAGAAAGTATGAATTTTTACAAATGAAATGGCTTGATATTTATAGGCAAAATTTTGCCTATATCAAATCATCCATCAAATTTCCACCAAATCCATTATTAATTTCTCCACTAATTACTCCACTAAATCCATAATTGCTCCACTAATTGCTTATCCTGTTTGGTGTTGATTTGATAATTTTTATTAATTATTTATTAATTTATATTTTGCTTTGAAAATGATTGATAATGACTTTAATAATTACACATCACACACTTCTGGATGGTTCATCAATTTCGGTCATGAAATATTCAGAATTTGAAAATATTTTCTCTTTCAAAGTTGTAGATATTTGAGTCTTCTTTAATCTTGAACTTGAATCAGCTCAATCCGATATCTGAGTAAAACGTTATGCCCAAATTACGACAGATGCGCAAAACTGGAATTCCCAAAACTGCACTTCGTCAAAACGCCCTTTCAAGTTTCCAATCTCCAAAATTAATATATCAAGTCCAATAATTGCCCTTATTTGACCCATATTTCATCCTAAATGATTTCATTGAGACCCGATATTATTTTATCTGCAAAATAAACTAAAACACATCAAAATGTTCATCAAACCCGAGAAACCAAACAAAATATTAAGTTAAAGGGGCGGTAAATATTGATATATTTTCCGCTCATCAAAGGCTTGTTGTTTATTCCTGTCACCAAGGCGATAAGAGCCTAAGAGGCTTGGGTATTTAAGAGAGTCCGCTCCACCCTCCCTCTGGGGAATCTTCAATAGGAAATCCATCTGACAGTCAGTCATGCATCATCACTCATTGGCACGTACCTTAGCGTATAAAAAAAGGTGCGATCACTTGGTCGCTCGGACCCTTGAGTGGGGAGACCTAGTTGTGGGCAATCCTTCACCAGCGAGAGCCTTTGTCTACACCCCCATAAATCCACATGTGAACCATAGTTGTATGACCAATAGAAACCATCCATTTATACTTGCGTTTGGGGACTATCATCATTTGGATTCAGTTGGACCTTTCGTCATGAGCTATAAACTTGTTGGGCCATTTAAACTGGGACAAGTTTGTGTCTTATGACAATTGGGCCAAAAGCTTCTAAAATGCTGATGGGCCACTTTGTGTTTGGGCCCCGTATCATTTGAAGTTGTTTAGCCATGTCATCGCAAAGTGTAAACCTGTTGGGACTTTTTCAACTAGGACAAGTTTGCACCTCGCAATAGTATGATTGAATGCTTTAAAATGATAATAAGCCGACTTATATATTCCATGCATCGCACGCATACATGCTAACATGCGATTTTAAAAGACACCATAGATACCCATTGGGTTAGGGAAGAGGGAAGACTCGTCAAAAGGCCATTAGCGAACATGAGCGAATCAGTTAACGAGGGATCTCGTATGGATCAGCTGGAGACTAGTCTCACTAAGGTTACCGAGCAGTTGCAAGCTTTGACCACCACTGTGGCCAGTATGGATGTGCCCCACGTGTTGGGTTTTCTAGGTCAAACCAAGATCAAATTAAGCAAATGAAATGTGTGAATACGCAAAGAAGATAACGGAAAATACTTACAATGCTCGGTTGGATGTAGAAGAGAAGTTCAAAACTTTGCCTCCATGGTTGTAGCTCCAAGCTTTCTTTGATATATGTTGAGCTTCCAAGCTTTGTGAATGAGATTCCAAACTCATGGGAAAAGTTTCCTTATCACCTTTGTATGAATCTTTAGTGTGCTAGCACTTGGAAATTTTGCAACAAAATTTCCTCTTTGTCCTTGCAACTCTCGGCCAAGCCAAGAATTTTTGGAGAGGGAGAGGTTCACGGTGAATGAGAAAGAAAAATAAGTGAAGTGTGTTGTGTTTTTGATTTTTCCAAAATCAAAAGTCTAATACCAAATCTTCTAAAGTTGGTAAAAGTCACTCAAGCATTTCACACTTGTGTGTTTTACACACAATCAACTACCAACAACTTCCATCAACAAAAAGTGACAAAGTTGACTAGTGATGTGACTTGTGTGTGGGCCCCATTTGATTCAAAATTCGAGTGGGCCCGCAAACATATCCCGGGCTCGGGTTCGCTAATTCCGAATTAACGAATTTTCCGTTGCGACGTAATTAAATCAAATTTAATTAAATAATTATGCCTAGCAAAATTACTATTCACGTCGCTCGCGAATTGATTCTAAATTAATTCGTTTGCTCGAATTAAAATCTAATTTTAATTCCGCGTCGAAATCTAATTTTGTTTAATATATCGAATATATTATTTTATCGATTAATTCCAAATTAATCGTTCTCTCTCTTTAAATAGTATTTTATCCCAGATAATATCTCTCCGCAATTAATCATAGATTAATTTTCTCTCTCATCTAATTAATCACAGATTAATTATGTTCGAGTCATACGTCATCGGTGAATCTTCGGGAAGCGACCCATGAGATCCCTGGATATGTTGGCAGTAAATACGGTCATCGAAATATCCGAATATGTGCGTACCTGGTACCACGTTCTTACCGATTTACAAGACATGGTTGGCTTCTAGCAAAGCACCGTGCCTACCCAATTCTCTAGAAATATTCTTTTAAGGAATATGTAATCTGTGTCAGGCGTAGTATACGTAGTATTGCGTATTGTGATCCAGTATCGGATGTCACATGTTAGGCCTGAGGCTGGAATTTTGTCTGCCCCGTACGAAGCATATATCGGATCTCTGGTAACTAGTCTCCATAATCGGATAATCATGACCTAGTCATATTATCCCGATGACTGCAGTACTAAAGAGTATTAGTTCCGTATCCTGCGTGATCATCATCTCCATATGACTGGAGTGATACTTCCATCTTGACATCAGACCCAATACACTACGATTCTCAGTATACCCAGAAGAGGCGTACACATAACCTGTTAAAGCCCTGGACGACCAAAACCAAAGTATATTGATTGTCGCAAGTATTAGCGATGTAAGTCTCAGGTTAAGACCAAATAAACCTACTCTGATTCGGACTTCCATAGACACATAGTCATACTACCAATGGAATTCCGATGGGTCTATCCAGAGCGAAGCTGTTTCCGTACCATCGGTAAACACAACCTTCTATTACATTTGCATGAGTATCCAATACCCAAATATATGAGAACTATGCCGTTATGCTCTCATAACACGCACAAGTGCAATACTAGTCTATTCCGCATTATCGATGTCCAATCTCGATAATACTACGATTAGGGATATTTTAATGATTAAACCTTAGTGGATTAATATTGTCTCATATCTTATTAATCTGGTACTAATCATATGGACTTTTATCATTTATATATCTTGGTAATCTAATTACAAATGATAAAAGAGCAATTTCCTTTGTCACATAGTTAATTTGTACAACAACACCATGTTATGTACAAATAGTGATGCTATCGGTCATAATTGTCCAACAATCTCCCACTTGGCCTATAGCCAATCACTCAAGTGTCCTACACTTGAACTATGTACGGGCCGCTCAAACTTCTGCTGAGAAAAAACTTTCGTCAGTGGATTTGCAATGTTATCATCTAATGCGATTTATTCGATCATCACATCGCCACGATGTATGATCCGACGAATCAGATGAAATGGTTGAATTATATACTTGGATCGTTGATGAGACCATTAATTCTTTAGCCTGTGCTGTAGCCTAGTTCAGCCGCTAACAGAACTACACCTAATCTAATTAGGATTATATATATCCAAAATGCTTCTTCTGCTGCCTCAGCTGCATCAATATTCCTCTTTTGTTGTTTATTCGGCAACAATATCTTGCTTGGAAGATTTCCAGCTCACTATTCAGTTATTCAAAATATATAGTACCCTTATTACGACTTACAGTCGTTATAGTCGGTTTGGAAACTTGCAGCAGTGAACCCAGTCATTTCAAGTTCTTCTTCTCCATAGCTTAAGAAAGCATCCTTAGTTCCTCTAAGATACTTAAGGATGTTTTTAACATCAATCCACTGACCATCACTTGGATTGGTCTGATTGTGACTCCATATGAGACACCAGGTCGCGTACATATCTTTCAATTTACGAGTCCTCGGAGAGTGCCAAAAACTTTTAGACCTATCCCAGTAGATCCTTATTCCTAGAATAAAGGTTGTCTCTCCCAAGTATTCTATGGAGAATTTTCATGAAAGCCAAGCTTTCACCGATTGTATTATGGGAATGTCATTTCCAAGAAATGATATATCATCATTATATAGGACAATCATTGTCAGTGCGCTCCCACTAACCTTCATATATATACAATAATTATTTTCATTTTGAATTAAATCATATACCATTACGATTTCATCAAAATTATGGTTCCAAGAATGCAATGTTTGCTTCAATCCATAGATAGATAGAATTAACTTGCAAACCTTGTTTGCTTGTTTTGGTAAGACAAAACCATTAGGATGTTTATAAATATCCTCCAAAATTTTTCCGTTGAAGGAAAGCGGTTTTGACGTTCAGCTGCCATATTTCATGAATGAAACATGCAGCATTAGCAAGAATTATCCAAATAGATTTAATCATGGCAACGGTTAAAAGGTTTCGTCGTAATCGTCACAATGTTGATAACGATACCTTTTCGCTACAAGCCTAGCTTTGTACGTTTGTATGTTGCCATCCTTGTTTGTCTTCCTTGAAGACTCATTTAGTACTAACAGGCACAATGCCTTCAAGTACATCAACCAGTGTCCAAACTTGGTTGTATACATGGAATCCATTTCGGACTTCATGGCACTTTGCCATAATAGGGAGTCAATACCTTGTATCACTTCCTCATTCTTAGTCGGTTCGTGTTCCTTAATAAGATTGACATCTTTACGAGGTGAGATCAGAAACCCATACCTCCCAGGTTATTTTCTGACTCTCCCCGACTTTCGTGGTTCTTGTGTATTTGAAGATTGTGGTATAGTTTCATCCCTGATGAACTGTTTGTGTTGGGTTAAAGAATTGGTGCCTGGAACAGTATTACTTCGATTTTCATCGAGTTTTACTTTCCTCCCACTTACCACTGCATATGGGTATTTCTCTTAGGAAAACCACATGGAGAGCAACAATTACATTGTTCTCCTGTGAGTTGTATAAGTATTATACTCTGGTTTCCCTAGGATAACCTACAAATTAGGCACTTATCCGATTTGGGTTTTAGTTTGGTATCATCCAAACATATGCATATCATTCCCAAATCTTCAGGAATGAGAAAGCCCAGTTTCTTTCCTGTTCATATCTAATATGAAGTCTGTCTAACAGATTTTTATGGAACCTTATTCAAAATAAGTATTGCACTGTTTAATGTGTATCCATAGAAGGAAAATGGTAGCTCAGAGAGACTCATAATTAACCTTACCATGTCCAACAAAGTTCAGTTTCTATGTTCGGACACACCATCAAATTGAGGTGTTCCGAGAGGAGTCCTTTATGAAAGAATACTATACTCTTTCAAATATTCGGGAAACTTATTGCTTAAGTATTTTCATCACGGTCCAATCGTGATGTTTTAATTCTCTTGCCGGTCTATTTTTATACTTCGTGTCGAAACTCTTTGAATTTATCAAAAGTTTCCGATTTATGTTTCAAAAGAAACACATAACCATAACGCGATGCCACATCCGTAAAGGTTACGAAGTGTTCATATCCACCTCTAGCCTAGCTAGATATGGGCCCACTTACGTCACTATGAATGAGGGCTAACAGATCGGTGGTACTTGTACTTTTACCAAGTAAAAGGTGTTTTAGGCACTTTGCCTAATAAACTGGATTCGTAGACATCATTTGATTAGAATCAAATCTGTCCTAGTACCCACTCTTCGAAAGTGTGGATATACGAGTATTGTTAATGTGTCCCAGACTACAATGCCACAAATAAGTCTCATCTGATTAATTCAGTTTGAGCTATTTGTTTGTCATGTCATATGTTTGAGATTCATTTATATTCTAAATATAAATACAGTTATTCACATCTAATGTGTTTATCTCAATATCATCTTTATAAAATAAAACACTTAGTGTTATAGAATATAAAGGTATACCCGCAACAGGTTAAACTTAGATATAGAGATAATGCTTCTATTCAAACTAGGTATATTATAACAGTTTCCTAATTTAAGTACATGCCCAAATGGTAGTTCCTAGACTTAGGTTTCTACGGTTAAAACAGCGACACTCGTCCCATTTCCGACTCGCAGGTATATCTTAACTGAAGCCAGTCTCCTTCTTATCAGCAGATCCCGCACATCAGTACATATATTTATGTACCATATCTAGTATCAAAATCCAATTTTGAAACTAGTAGTGAACACGTTTATGACAAACATGCTTGAAGCCGGAGCCTTGCCCCGTCTTCTCTTCCTTCATGTCTGTCTTGTCCATACGGCGGTCACGCATCCAGTGACCCCATTTGCCACAGTTTAGGCAGACATCTTGGGATATGTCCTTTGTCTTTCCAGAAGACTGTAATGATTTTGCCTTTGCCCATTTCCACACCCCAGAAGCCTTCGGCCAAGCTTTGGCCTTCTGGGATGTCGAAGTAAGATGCGTCTTGCGCTTCTTGCCCTTATAAACTCTGGTTTTGTCTCCTTGAGCATAGCCATTAACTCTCCAAGAGTTTTCTCTTGCAATTAGTATTTCTAAGATCTAATGATAGATCTATGAAGATCCTTTAATTTCAACATCATGGTATAAAGATCTAATCCTTAATTTTGACGACGGAATTAAAGAGTCATTGCGGTAAGCATAACAGATTGAGCACTAAAGTTATCATCACCATGAGTCTTCCAAAACTCATGCTCCACTATTTGCTCAACTCCGGGCTTAGGCCCGAGATGTCACTCTATCAAATAGAATAACCTCTCAGTTCCCAGGACTATCCTGAGGTTCTATTCCCAATCTAAAAATTGGAGCCGTTTTAAAAACATTTTCACCCAGGATTACGTTTTAAACGCTAATCTTTCAGTTATCTTGATTCCAATTATCCAACTATCCAATTAATGATTTCGGGTACAATCGAATATAATGATTACTATAGTCTAACTATATAATCAACTACTATTTGATTGGTTAAATTCAAATATATTTGATTACTATAATCCAATTATATAATCAACTATAAATGAAATAATTTGAATATAGTCCAACTGTTCAAATAAAATAACATTTAATTATTAAATAATGACGAAAAAATGAAATGAGCGCGTATTGGCAAGTATCTAAACGAAATTGCAAATTTAATATTTGCCTCCCACTATTTTTCGGCGAGCCTCTAACCCTCTGTTGAGTACTCGGGAAACCTAGTTTCCTAGTGTGCTAGGATCCCGTTAAATAGCACACAATCTTGACTTTGTCCAACAAATTGTATGAAACTTAACTAGGTAGATCTCTATGATCAATGAGATCTCATCCAATTCCTAGATCCAGTAGGTGGACATCCAAGTCTGAAACATATATCTAATATATGCCAATTTATCTGATATATTCCCTAACCTTTTTCCTCTAAATCAACTAAGCCTTGGCTTTGGCTCAACAAGCTTAATGATTCTAGTTAAGCGTGACCCATTGACTTTGGAAAGCTTCGTAATCGATGTCGATGGACAAGAAGTGATCTTGAATTTGGCCAACAAATCCCAACTTGGACAAGACATGCGATATGGAACAAAGTTTTCATGATTCAAACACATCCGCGATGGACAAAGGTCTTGACTTTGGCCAAGAAACCAGTGCCAATCTTGGATCTTGAGAATGAATCATTCAATGGAAGGAAAGCGCTTAATATTTATTGAGAGTTTTTCGCGTAATTGGAAACCAATTAATTATCTTTCATTAGGTCTCATCATACACCCTTGAGCATGCATTCTAAAAGCATAATAAGGCGCGGTAAATAAATTAATAATGATATGCGGATGGATATTTAAAACATTTTGTTCCTAGAACAAATCTCTCCATTTCCTCACCCGGCTAGCACTATTCTTACTTCTACCCAATTACATAACACTTCTAAAGAAACCTCATTTACATTGAGGGGAATAGGTGAGAAGAGAAATACAAAGAGTCAAAAGGTATTAGGCTGGACACGCAGGTCCAATTTAATAAATTCTAAATTTATTACAACAATTTTCAAAATTGTCCTCACCCATCTAATATCCATCTGATATACATTATTCATACATCACATCCATGTATTCACACAAAGCATGTTATCAATCAATCTAATCCAATTAATTAATCTTTGATTAATGATCATCCAATGTTCAAACAACGATTTGATTTGCGCGAGTCCAACTCGTTTTAAGAATAAGTTCTCAAAGTACGAATTCTTGAATTATATCAAACTTCAATATTAAATCCAATTTAATTTGTATTCAATACTAATTATTTATTTAATTCCAAATTAAATAATTACACTTTATTAATGAGCTTTTGCGACTTAGATTCTAAATCTAATCTTAACGGGTCTCAAAGCCCAATTAACATCCAATGTCAATTTAATTAAAGTCCAATGGGCTTTCAATTAATTTATCAAGGCATAGACTTTGGCAACCAAAGCCCAATAAGGAATCACCATTTGCCATAAAATTAATTTTGGCCCATTAGGCCTAATTAAATTATAAAGGCCCAATTATCATATTTGGACTTTATGGAAATGGTTTTAGGCCCAATTGGATCCAACCAATTATCCTAAACCAAACTTGGCCCAACCAATCCCATTAAGCCCAAATACAACATTATTAGCCCAATTCCAAATTAAACCTAATTAATTAAATTCCAATATTCCTAATATCACTTTTAATTAACTAAAGTGTATTAGCCATAATTAATTAGTTAAATCAATATTTCCAAAACACCAATTACACTAATTAATCATGCTTTAATTAATCAACTTATGTCCAACACAAATTGAAGCAAAATCAATTCCAACATGCTTCCTATAGCTCACGGCAATAAGGGACTTTTTATATCAATTTTGATTTCAATCCAATTAAATCACAAACTAATATATCCCATGCATTTTAAACACATCCAATTGTCTAAAATTCAAAAATCACCAAGAGCTACAAATGGGTTCACATTCGGCCAAGCCTCAAAATTTGGGGAAAATTAATCCAATTAATTTTTCATCAAATTGATCATGCACAACTCAAAGTTAACATATTATAAGCATGCTCAAACAAACAATTTGAATAAAACATGCTCAAATCAAAAATACCCAAATCAAAGTTTAAGAACCCTAAATTCAATTTCATGCTCAATTATGGCTCTAATACCATTGCTGGGTTTTCTAGGTCAAACCAAGATCAAATTAAGCAAATGAAATGTGTGAATACGCAAAGAAGATAGCGGAAAATACTTACAATGCTCGGTTGGATGTAGAAGAGAAGTTCAAAATTTTGCCTCCATGGTTGTAGCTCCAAGCTTTCTTTGATGTATGTTGAGCTTCCAAGCTTTGTGAATGAGATTCCAAACTCATGGGAAAAGTTTCCCTATCACCTCTGTATGAATCTTTAGTGTGCTAGCACTTGCAAATTTTGCAACAAAATTTCCTCTTTGTCCTTGCAACTCTCGGCCAAGCCAAGAATTTTTGGAGAGGGAGAGGCTCACGGTGAAGGAGAAAGAAAAAGAAGTGAAGTGTGTTGTGTTTTTTATTCTAAATTAATTCGTTTGCCCGAATTAAAATCTAATTTTTATTCCGCGTAAAAATCTAATTTCGTTTAATATATCGAATATATTATTTTATCAATTAATTACAAATTAATCGTTCTATCTCTTTAAATAGTATTTTATCCCAGATAAAATCTCTCCGTAATTAATCCTAGATTAATTTTCTCTCTCATCTAATTAATCCCAGATTAATTATGTTCGAGTCATACATCATCGGTGAATCTTCGGGAAGTGACCCAATGAGATCCCTGGATATGTTGGCAGTAAATCCGGTCATCAGAATATCCGAATACGTGCGTACTCGGTACCACGTTCTTACCGATTTACAAGACATGGTTGGCTTCTAGCAAAGCACCGTGCCTACCCAATTCTCCATAAATATTCTTTTAAGGAATATGTAATCTGTGTCAGGCGTAGTATACGTAGTATTGCGTATTGCGATCCAGTATCGGATGTCACATGCTAGGCCTGGGGCTGGAATTGTGTCTGCCCCGTACGAAGCATATATCGGATCTCTGGTAACTAGTCTCTATAATCGGATAATCATGACCTAGTCATATTATCCCGATGACTGCAGTATTAAAGATTACTAGTTTCGTATCCTGCGTGATCATCATCTCCATATGACTGAAGTGATACTTCCATCTTGACATCACACCCAATACACTACGATTCTCAGTAGACCCAGAAGAGGCGTACACAGAACTTGTTAAAGTCCTGGACGACCAAAACCAAAGTATATTGATTGTCGCAAGTATTAGCGATGCAAGTCTCTGGTGTTGGTTTCTATTAAGGTCCCAAGATCAATAATAAGTATGAATAAAGTGCGAATACACATCGAAGAAGTTTCGGAATACTCACATCGATCGGTTAAGCGACGCGGAGGCAACAAAAATTCAGATTCTGCCTTCTGTTCCATTCGTCAGTGAGCTGTGCAACCTCATTGGATTAGCTTCGTTTTTGGTCCTACGTCAAGCTCTAAGCTTCGTCGAATGGTTCCCGGCTCATGGGTGGACTTCCCTATCACCTTCGCATGTCTCGTAAGTGTGCTAGCACTTGTGATTTTGCCACAAAACCACACTCCAAGCTTCCCTACTGCTCGGCATTTTGAAGAACCAGTGAGCAGTTTTGGAGCCCCTTGGGCGCGAGGAAGAAGAAAGAAATGGGAGAGAGAGAGTTGTCAAATGTGATCCAAATTGTGTATCTTATACAGAAGAGTGAATTTCAAATGCATTTCAATTGAATTTGGCTTTTACAATCAAACCATTAAAGCCCAACCACTCACATCACTCAATCACTCAATCACATCAATCAAAACTTGTCAAGTCACATCACTCAAAGTGACAAGTGATTTGACGCTTAATGCGACTAGCGATTTGACGCTTGATTTGACTTGTGTGCCGCACTCGAATTCGAAATGCGAATGCGCTCGCAAATAATCTCGGGCTCGGGTTCTCTAATTCCAAATTAACGAATTTTCCGTTGCGTCGTAATTAAATAATTACGCCTAGCGAAATCACTATTCACGTTGCTAACGAATTAATACTATATTAATTCGTTCGCCCGAATTAAAATCTAATTTTAATTCCGCGTCGAAATCCAATTTCGTTTAATATATCAAATATATTAATTTCTTGATTAATTCCAAATTAACCGTTATCTCTCTTTTAATGATATTTTATCCCAGATAAAATATCTTCGTAATTAATCTCAGATTAATTTTCTCTCTCTTCTAATTAATCCAAGATTAATTTAGAGTGCGAGTTATACATCATCGGTGAATCTTTGGGAAGCGACCCATGAGATCCTCGGTTATGTTGGCAGTAAATTCGGTCGTCGGACTATCCGAACACGTAAGTAACTCGTACTACGTTTATACCGATTTACAAGACAAGGTTGGCCTCTAGCAAAACGCCATGCCTACCCAATTCTCCGGAAATATCCTTACAGGAATAAAGGATCTATATCAAGCGTAGTATACCGTAGTATTGCGTATTTCTGTCCAGTATCGAATGATCAGGTGCTAGGCCTGGGGCTGGAATTGTGTCTGCCCCGTACGAAGCACATGTCGGATCTCTGGTAACTAGTCTCTAAATCGGATAACTATGACCAAGTCATATTATCCCGATGGCTGCAGCACTAAAGAGAACCAGTCCCGTATCCTACGTGACCATCATCTCCATATGACTGGAGTGACACTTCCATCTTGACATCACACCCAACACACTACGATTCTCGATATACCCAGAATCGGCGTACACAGAAACCGGTTAAAGCCCTGGACGACCTCAACCAAAGTATATTGATTGTCGTATGTATTATCGGTTCAAGTCTCAGGTTAAGACCAAATACACCTACCCTGATTTCGGACTTCCATAGACACATAGTCATACTACCAATGGAATTCCGAGGGGGTCTATCCAGAGCAAAGCTGTTTCCCATACCATCGGTAAAACATAACCTCCTATTACACTTGCATGAGTATCCTATACCCAAATATATGAGAACTATGACGTTGTGCCCTAACAACGCGCACAAGTGTAATACTAGTGTTTTACGTATGTATCGATGTCTAATCTCGATAATACTCTGACTAGGGATATTTAATGATTTATCCTTCGTGGACTAATATTGTCTCATATCATTCTCCGTCCAGGAACAAATCATAGGGACCTCTCATCATTTATACATCTAGGTGATCTAATCACAAATGATAAGAGTGCAATCTCCTTTATCACATAGTTAATTTGTATAACAACACCATGATCTGTACAAATAGTGACGATATGGGTCATAATTGTCCAACAATCTCCCACTTGGCCTATAGCCAGTCACTCGAGTGCTTAACACCCGAACAATGTACGGTTGGCTTAAACTGCTGAGAAATGCTTTCGTCAGCGGATTTGCAAGATTATCACCTGATGCGATTTATTCGATCATCACATCGCCACGATGTATGATCCGAACGAATCAGATGAATATCGAAGTATGTATCTGGATCTTTGATGAGACCATTAATTCTTTAGCCTGTGCTGACGCTTAGCTCAGCTGCTAACAGAACTATATCTAATCTAATTAGATTTGTTTTCGACCCAATTGGCTTCTATTGTCGCCTCAGCTGCAGCAATAACCCGCATTTGTTGTTTATTCGGTAACAGTATCTTGCTTGGAAGATTTCCAGCTCACTATTCCGTTATTCAAACTTTTTAGTTCCGTTTGTGACTTATAGTTGTTTTATCGGTTAGGAAACTTGCTACAGTGATCCTAGTCACTTCACGTTCTCCATCTCAATAGACTAAAACAGTATCCTCAGTTCTCTAAGATACTAACGGATGTTCTTAACATCAATCCAGTGACTATCACTCGGATTGGCCTATTGTTACTCCATATGCTCAAAGCGTATGAGACACCAGGTTGCGTACATTTTTCAATGTACGATTCACGAAGAGTTTTATCGAAAGTCAAGCTTTCGCCGATTATTATTTTGGGAATATCATTTCCAAGAAATGACATATTATCATTATTTATAGGACAGCCACTGTCAGTGCGCTCCCACTAACCCTCTTATATACACAAGAATCATTATGTTTTGAATTAAATCATAAATTATTATGATTACATCAAAACGAAAATTCCTAGAACCTAATGCTTGCTTCAATCCAAACATGGATCAAATAACCCGCAAACCTTGTTTGCTAGTTTTGGTATGACAAAACCGCCAGGATGTTGTAAACATCCTCCAAAAGGTTTCCTTTTCAGGAAAGCGATTTTCCCGCAAAGCTGTCATATTTCATAAATGAAACACGCAGCTTTAGCAAGCATTATCCAAATGGATTTACCGTGGCAACAGGTAAAAGGTTGAATCGTAATCAACACAATGTTGATAACGATACCTTTCCGCTAAAAGCCTAGCTTTATACGTTGGTATGTTGCCATCCATGTATGTCTTCCTTGAAGACTTATAGTACCAATAGGCACAATGCCTTGGGGTACATCAACTAGTATCCAAACTTGTTGATATACATGAAACCCTTTTCGGACTCATGGCACTTTGCCATAATAGGGAGTCGATACCTTGTATCACTTCCTTGTATGTAGTCAGTTGGTATACCTCAATAAGATAGACATCTGTATGAGGTGAGATCAGAAACCCATACCCCAGGTTGTTTTCTGACTCTCTCCGACTTACGTGGTTCTTGTGTATTCGAAGATTAATAGTATAGTTTCATCCTTGATGAACTATTTGTGTTCCATTTAAGATTCGGTGCCTTGGACAGTATTACTATGTTTTTCATCAAGTTTTACTATCCTCCCACTTACCACTGCAAATCGGTATTCCTCTTAGGAAAACCGCATGGTGAGCAACAATCTAATTGTTCTCAGGTGAGATTTATGAGTACAATACTTATGGTATCCCTAGGATAACCTACAATTGGCACTTATCTAATTTGGGTTCTAGTTTGGTATCATCCAAACATATGCCCAGCATACCCAAATATTCAGGAATGTGAAACTCGATTTCGTTCTCGTTCATATCTAATATGAAATCTGTCAAACAGATTATATGGAACCTTATTCTAAATAAGTTATGCACTGTTTAAAGCTTATCCGTTGAAGGAAATGGTAGCTCAAAGCGACTCATGATTAACCTTATTATGTCTAACATAATTCGGTTAGTCAGTTCGGACACATCGTCAAACTGACGTGTTCCGGGAGGAGTCCTCTTATGAAAGAATACTTTACTCTTTCAAGTATATTAGAAACTCATTGCTTAAGTATTTTCCATTACGGTCTTACCGTGACGGTATAATACTATAGCTGATCTGTTCATCTATTTCGTGTCGAAACTTAAAAGTTTCCGATTTGTGTTCTTCAAAAGAAACACATAACCATAATGTGATGCCACATCCGTATAGGTCACGAAATATTCATCTCCATCTCTAGCCTAGCTAGACATGGGCCCACTTGCTTCACTATGAACTAGGGCTAACAGATTAGTGGCATTTACACTTTTACCAAGTAAATAGTGTTTTAGGCACTTTGCCCAATAAACTATATTCGTAGACTTTATTTGATTGGGATCAAATTAGTCTGAGTACCCACTCTTCAAAAGTGTGGATATACGAGTCTTGTTTGATTGTGTCCCAGACATCAATTCCACAATTAAGTTTCATCTGATCAAATCAGTTGAGCTATTTATATGTCATAATATATATTTGAGATTTATTTATATTCAAAATATAAATTCTGTTATTCACATCTAATGTGTTTATCTCAATATCATCCTTATATAATAAAACACTTTAGTGTTCTAGAATATAAAGGTTCACCTGCAGCGGGTTAAACACTGATATAGAGATAATGTATTTAGTCAAACTAGTTACATTATAACATTTTCCTAATTCAGGTACACACCAGAAGGTAGTTCCTAAATTAGGTATCTACGGTTAAAACAGCGACTTTTGTCCCGTTTACAATTCGCAGATAAATCTCAATTGAAGTCAGTATCCTGCTCATAGCAGATTCTGATCATCAATACATATTTATGTACCACACTAAGTATCTAAAATCCAATTTTAATACTAGTAGTGAACATAATGTTGACAAACATATTTGAAGTCAGAGCCTTGCTCGTTCTTCAATTCCTTCATGTCTGCTTTGTCCAAACGGCAGTCACGCTTCCGTGATCCCGTTTGCCACATTTAAGCAGACATTTTGGGATATGTCCTTTATCTTCCCAGAAGATTATAATGATGTTGCCTTTGCCAGTTTCAACACTCCAGAAGCCTTTGGCCAAGCCTCGGGTTTCTAGAATATCGAAGTAAGGTGCGCCTTGCGATACTTGCCTAATTGCAAACTTTGACTTTGTCTCCTTGAGAATAGTCATTAATTCTCCAAGAATTATTTATTGCAATTTAGTACTTCTAAAATCTAAGAATAGATTCTTTGAAGATCCTTCAATTTCTTTTTCATACTTTAAGAATCTAATCATTTGTTCTCACAAAGAAATTAAGGAGTCTACTGCGGTAAGTATAATGGATTAAGCACTTAAGTTATCATCACATAAATCTTCCAAAGATTATGCTCGACTATTTGCTTAACTCCGGGCTTAGGCATAATATGTTATTTTATCAAATAAAGTAACTTATTATTTTTCAGGACCATCCTGAAATTATATTCCCAATTTGAAAATTAAACCATTTAAACACATTTTCCTTAAGATTATGTTTTAAATGTCAATCATTCAATTATATCTTGATTTTAATAGTCCAATTATTTAATCAACGATTTCGGTACTATTTATTATAATGATTACAATAGTCCAACTATTTAATCAACTACAATTTAATATATTAAAATCAATTATATTGATTACTATAATCCAATTATAAAATCAACTATAAATGAATAGTTTGAATATATAGTCTAACTATTTATTAAAACAACAATTTAAATATTAGTCCAACTAACATTTAATTTCTTTGACGAATTAATATTTGTTTGAGCGCGTATGGCGAGTAATTGAACGAATATTGCAAATTCAATTATTGCCTCCCACAATTTTTTCGGCGAGCCTCTAACCCTCTGTCGAGTACTTGGGAAACCGCGTTTCTAGGATCCCGTTAAATATCACACAATCTTGACTTTGGCCAACAAATTGTATGATAATTAACTAGGTAGATCTCTAAGATCGATTGGATCCAATCCAATTCCTAGATCCGGTAGGGGGACATCCAAGTCCGAAACATATATCTTATATATGCCAATACATCCAATGTATTACCTAACCTTTTTCCTCTGAATCAACTAAGCCTTGGCTTTGGCACAACAAACTTAGTGATCCCAGTCAAACGCGACCCATTGACCATGGAAAGCTTCGTAATCAATGTCGATGGACAAGAAGTGGTCTTGACTTTGGCCAACAAACCACAACTTAGACAAGACACTGACATGGAACAAAGCTCTCGTGATTCAAACACATCCTCGACAGACAAAGGCCTTGACTTTGGCCAACAAACCAATGCCATCTCGGATCTTGAGTGAGAATCACTCAATGGAAGGAAAGACGCTTAATATCTTGCGAGGGTTTTTCGAGTGCAAATTGGCAACTAATTTATTATCTTTGTTAAGGTCTCATCATCATACACCCTTAAACATGCATTCTAAACACATAATAAAGCGCATATGTAAAATAATAATGATATGAGGATGGATACTTTACACAATGATCCTAGATCAAAACTCTCCATTTCTCTCTCCCACTAGCACAAGTATTTACTTCTACCTGTTACACTACACTTCTAAAGAAACCTCATTTACATTGAGGGGAATAGGTGAGAAGAGAATACAAAGAATAGAGAGGTAATAAGGCTGGACTCGCAGGTCCAATTAATAAATCAAATATATTACAATTTCTAAAATTGCCCCACCCATCTAATATCCATCTGATATACATTATTCATGCATCGCAACCATGTATTCACACAAGCATGTTATCAATCAATCTAATCAAATTAATTAATCTGATAATTAGTGATCATCCAATGTTCAAACAACGATTTGATTTTGCTCGAGTCAAACTCGTTTTTGCGAATAAGTACTCAAAGTACGAATTCTTGAATTAAATTAAACTACATAATTAAATCCAATTCAATATGCATTTAATTCTAATTCACTATTTAATTCCAAATTAAATACTACACTTTAATTAATGAACTTTTACGACTTAAATTCCAAATTTAATCGTTACGTGTCTCAAAGCCCGATTTACGTCCAACGTCAATTTAATTAAAGTCCAATGGGCTTTTAATTAATTTCTTAAGGCGTGGACTTTTGGTCAACTAGGGTCAAACTGAATAACCAAAATCCAATCCGGGAGTTACCCCATAAGCCTAGAAATCAATCTTGGCCCATTAGGCCCAATTAAACTTTAAAGGTCCATTAAGTCGCATTTGGGCTTTATGGTGGCGGTTTTGGGCCCAATTGGATCCAATCCAATTTGCCTAAACCCAACTTTGTACAACAAAGCCCAACAAGCCCAATTACAACATTTAAGCCCAATTTCACAAAATAGGCCCAAAATAATTAAATCACAAAACCCAATTTCACAATTTAATTACATAAAGTGCATTACACAATCAATTACCCAATTAACATTTCTAAAACATTAATTAACATAACTAATCATGCTTAATATCATCAATTAGTGTCCAACACATTTTGACAAAAATCAAACCCAATACACATGCTCATACTCTCGGCAATTACAAGGAATTTTAAATCGATTTCGATTTCAATCCAATTGAATCCACAATCAATATTAAATCAACATTCCCGATTGATTCAAGTCATCCAATGATCAAAAATCAAAAAATCACCAAGACTAATTAGGGCACTATAATTCGGCCAAGTTCAATTTTTTGGGGAAAATTATTCCAAATCAATTTTCTGGAAATTGATCCAATCAAACTTCAATTCAAACACATTAAAGCATATTCATTCATCCAATTTCACAAATTCATGCTCAAAATCATTTGCCCAAATTTTAAGCCCTAAATATTTCATGCTCAAACCTTACTCTAGATGTCATTGCTAAAAAATGAAGCTTGAATGAAGTACGAATACACATCGAAGAAGTTGCGGAATACTCACATCGATCTGTTGAGCGACGCGGAGGCAACAAAAATTCAGATTCTACCTTCTGTTCCATTCGGCAGTGAGCTGTGCAACCTCACTGGATTGGCTTCATTTTTGGTCCTTCGTCAAGCTCCAAGCTTCGTCGAATGGTTCCCGGCTCATGGGTGGACTTCCCTATCACCTTCGCATGTCTCGTAAGTGTGTTAGCACTTGTGATTTTGCCACAAAACCACACTCCAAGCTTCCCTACTGCTCAGCATTTTGAAGAACCAGTGAGCAGTTTTGGAGCCCCTTGGGCGTGAGGAAGAAGAAAGAAATGGGAGATAGAGAGTTGTCAAATGTGATCCAAATTTGTGTATCTTATACACAAGAGTGAATTTCAAATGCATTTCATTTGAATTTGGCTTTTACAAGTCAAACCATTAAAGCCCAACCACTCACATCACTCAATCACTCAATCACAATTTGTCAAGTCACATCACTCAAAGTGACAAGTGATTTGACGCTTGATGCGACTAGCGATTTGGCGCTTGATTTGACTTGCGTGCAGCACTCGAATTTGAAATACGAATGCGCTCACAAATAATCTCGGGCTCAGGTTCGCTAATTCTAAATTAACGAATTTTCCGTTGCATCGTAATTAAATGATTACGCCTAGAGAAATCACTATTCACGTCGCTAACGAATTAATTCTAAATTAATTCGTTCTCCCGAATTAAAATCTAATTTTAATTCCGCGTCGAAATCCAATTTCGTTTAATATATCAAATATATTAATTTCTTGATTAATTCCAAATTAACCGTTATCTCTCTTTTATTGATATTTTATCCCAGATAAAATATCTCCGCAATTAATCCCAGATTAATTTTCTCTCTCTTCTAATTAATCCCAGATTAATTTAAAGTGCGAGTTATACGTCATCGGTGAATCTTTGGGAAGCGACCCATGAGATCCCCGGATATGTTGGCAGTTAATTTGGTCGTCGGACTATCCGAACATATGAGTACCTCGTACTACGTTTATACCGGTTTACAAGACAAGGTTGGCCTCTAGCAAAGAGCCATGCCTACCTAATTCTCCAGAAATATCCTTACAGGAATAAAGGATCTGTATCAAGCGTAGTATACCGTAGTATTACGTATTTCTGTCCAGTATCGAATGATCACGTGCTAGGCCTGGGGCTGGAATTGTGTCTGCCCCGTATGAAGCACATATCGGATCTCTGGTAACTAGTCTCTAAATCGGATAACTATGACCAAGTCATATTATCCCGATGGCTGCATCACTAAAGAGAACCAGTCCCGTATCCTACGTGACCATCATCTCCATATGACTGGAGTGACACTTCCATCTTGACATCACACCCAACACACTACGATTCTCGATATACCCAGAATTGGCGTACACAGAAACCGGTTAAAGCCCTGGACGACCTCAACCAAAGTATATTGATTATCGTATATATTACCGGTGCAAGTCTCAGGTTAAGACCAAATACACCTACCCTGATTTCGGACTTCCATAGACACATAGTCATACTACCAATGGAAGTCCGAGGGGATCTATCCAGAGCGAAGCTGTTTCCGTACCATCGGTAAACACAACCTCCCTTTACACTTGCATGAGTATCCAATACCCAAATATATGATAACTATGCCGTTATGCTCCCATAACACGCACAAGTGCAATACTAGTCTATTCCGCATTATCGATGTCCAATCTCGATAATACTATGACTATGGATATTTTAATGATTAAACCTTTGTGGATTAATACTGTCTCATATCTTATTAATCCGGTACTAATCATATGGACTTTTATCATTTATATATCTTGGTAATCCAATTACAAATGATAAAAGAGCAATTTCATTTGTCACATAGTTAATTTGTACAACAACACCATGTTCTGTACAAATAGTGATGCTATGGGTCATAATTGTCCAACACCATGCTGTGAGAGGCTCTGAGAATGAGAGACGTGAGGAACCTCCGAACAGGTTGAGTGATGATATCAATGTTTTTGATGATGACATGGCTGAGTATGCCGCGGGAAGGATAGCTGGGTCTCAGGCTGAATTGCAGAAACTCCGAGAACAGGTAAAATCAGTTACCCGCAAGATGAGGGGTAAGTATGAAGATTTGCTGGACTATGAGGCGATGACCTTTGAGGAACAACTTCTGGCTCAGTTCAAGATGCCTGACATAGCCAGGTTCAATGGGAATGGGGATCTGAGGGTCTATCTCCGACAATATGTTTATGTGATGAGTTCAGTGGTTCTGTCGAAGCATCAGGTTTAGAAGATGTTCGGGATATCGCTTGAAGGGGCACCCGTAGTTTGGTACCATGGCCTGGAGAGGAAGGTCAAGGATGATTGGAGGGCATTGGCAGAGGCCTTTCTGAATTAGTACGTCACAGATCTGGAGATCGACTTATCGCTTCGTGACTTGGAGAATACCAAACATAAGTCGAATGAGAACTTCAAGGATTATGTGGACCGCTGGAGAAGCCAGCTTTTGAAAATACAGACTCGGCCCTCGGAGAAGGACCAGATCAAGATGATTATCAAAGGCACCAAGCCCTATATTTATGGCAAGTTGAGGAGGATGACCTCTATGATTACTGATTTCCGATAGTTGAGGGAGACTGTCATGGACATTGAGGAGGAAGAAGCTGAGAACAAGAAGTTTTATGGCTTGAACATGAGGACTGTTGGAGGACCATCAGGTGCCAAGCCCGTTTCAGCTGAGGTAGCCGCCGTCAGAAACCGATGTTTTTCCAACCTGGGTAGGCCTTTATCTAAGGTGCTTGAGAAGTTGATGAGACAATGACTCCTAAAACCCTTAGAATCAAAACCACTTCCACACCCTCCACCACCATACTTTAACCTGAACCTTTACTGTCACTACCACCAGCAGAAATGCCATGGCACCGACAGTTCTGCCCGCCTCAGACATGAAATCCAGGATCTCATAGACTCCCACAAAATACCTGACCCCGAAAAAGAGTAACCCAACACACACAGAAACCCCTACCTAACTATCACTCTGTCCCACCGCCTACCTACATGATTGGCTCCGGCCTACCTGAAAACCTCATCCTCCAAACCTTTGATCGTCAAGCCTTTTGTCTGGGGATTTGGGATAGCAATAGTGAGGATGAAACGGAGCAGGGGAAGAATTTCTGGCTGGACTTCTCAAGCAGTGATGAAGAGGAGGTGAAAGGAATGACACGTAGTGGGCATTTTTACAATGATACAGCGGAGAAAGGCAATGAGGTGTTGGACGAAGGTAGAGAAGTGACGGAGAACGGGGATAATACTGAAGGAGATGTAGTGCTGCGTTAGTTGAAAAAAGACACGAGTACGGCTGAGCATTTGGGAGTTATTGTGCGCATCACAAGAGCACAGGCGTGCCATGGTTGAGGACTTGAGCAAGATAATAATATCGGAGGATGCCAACCCTATGATGTTTGTAGGATCAGTGCAGAAGGAAGCTTCGCATGTGATAACCTTTTCTGAGGAGGAACTCCCGGCGGAGGGAAGGAATCATAATAGGCCATTATTCATAAGAGCTGAAGTGAGGGGTAAGAAAATGTCTTGTGTAATGGTGGATGATGGCTCATCTATCAATGTGTGTCCTTTAAAGATCTTGTCAAGGTTGGGTATGAAGACAACAGATCTAAGTCCCTCCAATACGACCATCAAGGCATATGATGATAGTAAGCGAGGAGTTGAGGGTACTTTTACCGCAATGGTCAAAGTGGGCCCAATAGAGGATGAGGTCGAGTTCACGGTGCTTGATATCCCGGCCATTTTTGTTTTGCTATTGGGGAGGCCGTGGTTTCACAAGCTTGGGGGCGTGCCCTCCACTCTACATCAGGTCATCAAGTTTCCGTATGGGGGAGAGATTGTCACCATTAGAGCTGAAGGAGACAATGATGTGGCCGCTTTGGAGATACAACCTTTCATGAGGTTCCAAGTGTCGGCAACCTTTAAGGAGTGGGTAGATCTTAAGGTGGCTAGGATCATGGAGAAGATGAAGTTCGAGCTATGCACAGGCTTAGGTGTCTGAGGAGCATTGCCCGACTTCAAGGGGCAAACCACCAGGAGAGGTTTGGGATACAAGTCCGACGAGGATAAGCCGAAGGCTAAGAAGAAATGATTGAAGCTGATGGAATATTTTGTGAAAGCCACAGAGTACCAAGGAGAGCCTGAACCAGTGGAAGTCAACGAGGTCATGGTACCAGGATTTGAGATTTTCCAAGATATGATGGGTGAGAAACCGCTGGCAGAAGAAGTTGTAAAGGAGGAAGACAAGTGGGAAGAAGATCTGATGAAGCTGGAGAGCCTGACCCTCAAGGAGAATAAAGAGACCGAGGAAAACCCGGCTGCGGAGGATGAAGTGTCTGTGGATGACGAAGATATTTATCTCCCTGATTTATTTGAGTGTACTCCTGCATTCGCTAATAATAAAGACATTCATTTTGCTAACTTTCCTGAGTCTCTTCCTTCCAACTTGCACGACTTGAGTATATTTGACATCAACTCAACCAAAACAAACACATTTAACCTTGGCACGCCTGAAATCCCCAAGGAGGTCTTAATTGCAAGTGAGGTTACCTCTGAAGAACGGGAGAAATTAGAGGAGATGTTAGTCAAATATGCTAAAGTATTTGCTTGGTCCTACGAGGACATGCCCGTAGTGGAT
Source organism: Zanthoxylum bungeanum (assembly GCA_019454045.1). Taxonomy (NCBI): domain Eukaryota; kingdom Viridiplantae; phylum Streptophyta; class Magnoliopsida; order Sapindales; family Rutaceae; genus Zanthoxylum; species Zanthoxylum bungeanum. The sequence goes on from SKCR01035126.1 coordinate 375,417, forward strand.
AGAAATATCGCCCAACACATGATACCAACTTATCCGAACATGAGGCCTGTAAAGCAGAAGCTCCGAAGGATGAGACCTGAGTGGGCTGAGAAGGTTAGAGAATAAGTCAAGAAACAGATAGATGTAGGATTTCTGGAAGTAGTGAAGTACCCCGAGTAGTTGGCAAACATTATGTCAGTGCCGAAGAAAGATGGGAAGGTCAGAATGTGTGTGGATTACATAGAGCTTAACAAAGCTTGCCCAAATGACGATTTCCCTTTACCTCATATAGATGTGCTAGTCGATAGTGGAGCTTTATCTGCCATGTACTCATTCGCAGACGGGTTCTCCGGATATAATCAAGTTCTTATTGTTGAAGAAGATAAGCATAAGACTGCATTTGTCACGGAGTGGGGTATATATTGCTATAAGGTAATGCCATTTGGACTTAAGAATGCGGGAGCCACTTACCAACGGATGGCCACTACATTATTCCATGACCTGATGCATAAGGAGATTGAGGTATATGTGGATGATATGATGGTGAAGTCAGAGACAAGAAGCGGACACATAGAAGCACTAGAGAAGTTCCTTGAACGAGTCGAAAAATATAACCTGCGGTTAAATCCCAAGAAGTGCGTGTTCACAGTAACGTCAGGAAAGTTACTAGGACACACAGTGGGAATGGGAGGAATAGAAGTAGACCCTGAGAAAATCAAGGTGATTACCGAGATGCTTGTGCCAAAGACAGAGAAAGAAGTGAGAGCATTCCTCAGGAAAATTCGGTACATCAGTCGGTTCATCGCCAAGTTGACGTCAGTGTGCAAGCCTATCTTCAAATTGCTGAGGAAAGACCAGCCAGTCAAATGGAATGAGCAATGCCAAGAAGCTTTCGACAAGATCAGGGAATACTTGGTGAAACCATCTGTCTTGAAACCTCCAAGACCGGGCAAACCCTTGATACTGTATTTGGCCATAGAACCCGAAGCGCTAGGGGCGATGATGGCACAAGCAGATGAGACAGGGGTAGAGCATGCAGTCTAATACCTCAGTAAGAAGATGCTTCTGTATGAAGCCCGCTACCAAGAAGTGGAGAAGATCTGTTTGTCAGTAGTGTGGGCCTCCAAAAAACTGCGTCATTACTTCCAATCGTACAAGATCCAAGTATTAGCAAAGGAGAATCCCTTGAAGTATCTTCATTCGGTGCCTTCGCTAGTAGGGAAGTTAGGCAGATGGTTGGTATTGCTGACAGAGTTTGATGTTGAGTTTCTAACTTCTAAAGTAATCAAAGGGAGAGCCGTAACAGAGTTCCTGGCATTACAACCTATAGATGGAGACCAATACAAGTTAGAATTCCCAGACGAGGAGATCCAGGCAATAACGATCCAAGGATGGAAGATGTATTTCGACGGAGCGGTGAACTGCAAAGGAGCCGGAATATGGATTGTGATAGTGTAGGCATTGCATTTTTGCATATCAGCCCGATGATGAGTTTCGTATGGAGACACTACCTCTTTAGTTGTGAAAACCGCGAGAAACGGACGTTGGAAGGGTAAAGTTGGAAATTAGCATTTTGTCAGAGTTAACTCGCTTGTTTCGCTTCGGGTTCGCTTGTTGGACCTCTATTTTAAAACACACCAAACCCATTAAATCACATCTCACAAATTAAATAATTAAAACATTTAAAACACATCTCACAAATTAATTGAACTTGAAATTAAATTAAATTAAATTCCTAACTTAAATAAAACACATTCCTAAATTAAATTAAATCACCTTCCTAAATTAAATAAATCATATCCTTAACTAAAAAGAACAAATCAAATCAATTCCCATAATTAAAAGATTTCCTTATCACATACTAAATTAAAAATATCTTCTAATTAATACACAAATTTGATTCCTTCCCCAACAAGGTAAAATCCATCCCCTTGCCTATAAAAATAACCCCTCTCCACACATTCAAACCCTGGCTGGCTGGCTGGCCCATTCCCTAAATCAAAAAAACCTCACGCCTTGCCTCACGTCTCCAACTCCCTTGACATTGCTCGCCCATCTGCCTCACAAAACACGTGAACCCCAATTCAACAAATCGCCAAATCCATCATCAGCGCATTAACCTTCATCTCTTACCCACACTTTGCACTCACGCCAACCCACACTTCGCACCCACGTTGCAACCACGTTGCAGCCTTCAACACCTGAAGCCCATCCACACACAAAACCGCATCAACACCTGCCCTTCGCCAATACAACCTTCACGCCCAGCAAGCCCTACGCACATTCGCCAAATTCAACAGCACCATACTACCTTCACGCACCTGCCACCAAGCCGCACACAGCCCACTGTCTAGCCCCTAGACCTGCCGCAAACAACCCCGTTTACTGACCAAAAAAAATGCATAAACAACTGCACATAAATTAACCTAAAACTGCACCCAAAAAACTACCCAAAACAGCCCCGCATTAAACCAAAACAGTGACCAGAAAATACACTTAAAAATCAACGAAACAGAGTGAAAATAGCAACCCGAACAGTGAAACAACGAGGAAATACGTTGGATTAGTAAACCAGAAAAGTTGCGAAGCAACAACCCTTCCAACGGGCGTGTAACGCTCTTTCTTGAGACGACAAAAGAGGTTAGACCTGAGGGCACCCTTTTTACTTATATTCTTTATTTTTGTTTTATTTATTTTGATATATAATTGCATGAGAGTCGTTTGAGGCATGATGTGATTGTTGGATGAGCGGGATATGTGTTCCCTTTTGTGGTATATCGGATGGAAACCCAGACGTAAATTCCATAGCCGATTCCGAATAGACGGTAGTAATGGTCTGCACTCGGGATACAATGCCACGTACCACTTAAGATACACGTATCTCGTCTCATCCAAATTTGTATTTGAGCATGCTATAGTCTTTAGGTTATTTGTTTATTATTTAAAGCATGGTTTAATTTAGTTTGTTATTTATTTGTTAAAGCATGTTTAGGTTGTTCATTATGCATGTTCTTAGTTTATGATGCGTTTAGGTAATGATTTATACATGTTGATTTAATGGTTCAATATACTTGTTGTGTTACATTGCGTGGAATTATTTGGATGAAAGCATGTTAGATCTAAGTACCATTGAGCATGAATGTTGAATAGATTCGGTTAGTTTATTGCACAAATTATATCATCACAAGTGACATAAGTAAGAGACCATTCCGAACCCAACGGTTTGAGGTCTTCCCTTGCGAGGGGTGAGGGCGGCCTTAAATCTTTATCCCGGTTCACACCGGGTGGCGACTCCATGTTATTTCGTATTTCCCAACTAGGCCGCGAGCCTAGAACAGCGTCGTCAAGTTCTGTTGTCTACAGATAGTATAACCCCCGAAAGAGAAACACTGCGTATGGCCAAGAGGTTAACGTTCGGAGTAACCAACAACATAAGTGAGTATGAAGCGTGCGCCTTTGGACTGACGACATTGATAACCTTGAAAGCTAAGAACGTGGAAGTTTATGGAGACTCGATGTTGGTAGTCCGACAGATGTAAGAAGAATGAGAATTGAAGGAAGAACAGTTGAAACCCTACTTATTCCACCTCAGGAGTCTGGTACAGGCCCTCCCTGATTGCAAGTTACATCACTTGCCGCGAGAAGAGAACCAAATGGCCGACGCGTTAGCTACACTAGTCTCGACTTGGGAAAATCTGGAGAAGTTGGTGATGAGACCTCTAGTATTGACAACAGTAAGCAAACCCGTCTACGAGATAGAAAAGATATTAGAAGTAGAGGTTGACGATGGGAAACCTTGATATTACGATAATCAAAGATATCTAGAACGGGGGGAATTCCCAGAAGAAGCAAGCAGAAATGACATGATAGCCATCCAGAAGTTAGCTTCTCAGTATGTGAGTTTGAAGGGAGAACTATACAAGAGACAAATGAATGGCATCTAGCTGAAATGTTTAAGAAAAAAGAGGCTCAGAAGGCAATGGAAGAAGTACATGCATGAGTGTGTGGACCACACATGAACGGATTGAACTTGTCCCGCAAGATAGTGAGACAAGGTTTCTACTGGTCAACCATGGAAGCTGACTGTGCGAAGCTGGTAAAACATTGTCATGATTGTCAAGCGCACGGTAACTTGAACCATTTGACTCACACAGAGTTGTACGGGCTGTCAGAGCCTTGGCATTTCTCAGCATGGGCAATTGATATGATCAGAGAAATTCGACCGCATGCATCGAATGGACATCGCTTCATAGTAGTGGCAGTAGACTACTTGTCAAAATGGGTGGAAGCCGAGTCATTTCACAACGTCACAGCAAAGAACAAAAGAATGAACCGAGACTAGGGGCGACCAGTCTACCCTTTCTCATACAGCACGGTTCGGGAATGAACCATCACATCAGTAATACCTCGGGGATGAGGTTCAGTATACCGGGAATGACACTCCGGGGATGGAGCATGGGTCGAGGCCCACATCATTAGCAGTTTTGGGGATGAGTCTCAAGGTCGAGGCCCACATCAGTATCAGTTTTGGGGATGAGTCCCAGAGTCGAGGCCCACTCATTAGTAGCAGTTTGGGATGCGTCCGAGGGTCGAGGCCCACACATCAGTAGCAGTTTGGGATGTGTCCTAGGGTCGAGGCCTACACATCATCAGCAGTTTGGGATGCGTCCCAGGGTCGAGGCCCACACATCAGTAGCAATTTGGGATGCGTCCCAGGGTTGAGGCCCATACATCAATAGCAGTTTGGGATGCATCCCAGGGTCGAGGCCCACACATCCGTAGCAGTTTGGGATACGTCCCATGGTCGAGGCCCACACATCAGTAGAAGTTTGGGATGCGTCCTAGGGTCAAGGCCCACACATTAGTAGTATTTTGGGATGCGTCCCAGGGTCGAGTCCCACACATCATCAGTAGTTTGGGATGCATCCCAGGGTCGAGGCCCATACATCCGTAGCAGTTTGGGATACGTCCCATGGTCGAGGCCCACACATCCGTAGCAGTTTGGGATACGTCCCAGGGTCGAGGCCCATACATCAGTAGCAGTTTGGGATGCGTCCTAGGGTCGAGGCCCACACATCATCACCAGTTTGGGATGGGTCCCAGGGTCGAGGCTCACACATCATCAGCAGTTTGGGATGCGTCCCAGGGTCGAGGCCCACACATCATCAGCATTTTGGGATGCATCCCAGGGTCGACGCCCACACATCATCAGCGGGAAATGGACGGAGGCACTACATTTTTGCATATAAGTCCCGATGATGAGCCTCGTACGGAGGCAGTACCCTTTAAGTTGCGGAAGTCGCGGGAAACGGACATCGGAAGGGAAAATTCAGAAATTGATAACTTGTTGGACTTAATTCGTTTGCTTAGCTTCGGGTTCGCTTGTTGGACCTCTGTTTTGAAATTTATTATCGGCCCAAAACCCTGCGACCTACACCAAGCCAACACACCCATGCCCACAAGCCTTCTAATACACGCCCAAGCCCATTTAAACCCATGCAAAATAATAATTAACACATTAAACACATGTTGAAATCTAAACAAATCACCTTCCCGAATTAAAGAAATCAAATCAAATCACATTCCCAAATTAAAGAAATCAAATCAAATCCCATAAATCCATTTCCTAAACTAAAACAAATTACCTCCATAAATTAGAGAGATCTTTTCCTTGTAGCACACTAATTAGAGGATATCCTCCATAATTGCATGATTCATTCCCTTCCCGTACAAGGATAACCTCAACCTTCTCCTATAAAAAGAGACGTAAACCAAACCCTTAACCCCCTACAGCATTCACGCAAAGAACAAAGGAAAAAAGCCCTCATTCATGCCCAACAAAGAAAAACACCCTCTCCATTGCCAAAGGCAGTAGCCTAAAATACCCTCCAATTTCTGTGACCAGTCCACTCTAGAAAATCACCTTCTTTCATCGTAAAACTGCCCAGAAAATCACCATGTAACCACCAAAAAATTGTTCACCGTAACTGCACTGCACCACCACCGAAAATTGTCCAGTAAACTGCATTGCATCACCACCGAAAACTATCCAGTAAACTGCACAACCCCCACCAAAAATTGTCCTGAAAAACAGCCCTTTTTACCGTGAAACTGCACCCAAAACTGCACCTAATATCACCGAAAAAAAAGCCTGAAACAGCCCATGCAATTACCGCAAAACACTGCCCATAAAACTGACTTCTTTCACTGAAAAATCCAGCCCATAAAACTGCCCTAAACCACCGAAAATATAGCCCAAAAACCGTAAAAATAGCAAGCTAAAACCGCCCAAATAACCATAAAAATAGTGACCAAAAACAGCAGCGAAAAGAGAGCAAAGAACAGCCCAAAACAGCGAGGCAACAAAGGAAAACAACGAACCAGTAAACCGGAAAATTTGCGGAGCATCAAACCTTCCAAAAACCGCATAACGCACTTCCAAGAGGCGACTTAAGAGGTTAGACCTGAGGGCACCCTTTTTATTTATTCCCGTTCATTTTTTATTATTTATTAGTAATTCTTCGCATGCGTATTGTTGATTTATGTATATTGTGGCCATGTGATGAATGATTTTGTGCTATCTCTCGTGGTATATCGGATGGAAACCCAGACGTAAATTCCGTAGCCGAATCCGAATGGACGGTAGTGCGGTCTGAACTTGGGATACAATTCCACGTACCGCTTGAGAAACGCACATATTTCGTTTCATTTAATCTTGTGTTTATTCGTTATTTATTAGAAATAGTATGTTATTTTTATGCATGATTTAGTTGTTTAGTATGTTATTTTTATGCATGATTTAATTGTTTCTTTCGCACTAGGAGCTAAATTATATCTCTTCAATGTTTATGTTTAGACAATAGATTATTTATTTATGTTTCTGTATTTGTCAATTTAATGTGTCCATGAGATTGTGTGCTTGCCGTTATTTCGACTTACCTTTATGCATGCGAACTTAGATATAGGTTTCACTTTTATGCATGCAAACTTAGATGTAGGTTATCTTGCATATGTATGTTGTGTAGACTTGGTTAAATTATTGCACAAATCCATTCATTACAAGTGGCATAAGTAAGGGACCATTCTGAACCCAACGGTTTGAGGTCTTCCCTTGCGAGGGGTGAGTGCATCCTTAAATCATTTCCATGTTCACACTAGTTGGCGACTCCATTTTATTTCTCCGGTTTAGTCCCCCGCGGGCTATTCCGTACTCCTGACCGGACCGCGAACCTGGAACAGAGTCGCCGATTTCTGTGTCCTACAATAACAAATAAAAAGTTTAACTTTCTTTTAATAATTTAGTGCACATAGGTTGTGATAAGAACCTTCTTATGTTTAATTTCAAGAAGACCCATCCACGTGTTCTAAGTCCCAAGAACCGCGAATCTTAATTTTGTAAGAATAAAATCCTTCCAAGATCAAGTCCAAACCTTAAAGAACATTGCTCTTAAAAACCTTTCTTTATTTCTTTGGAGAATCTTGAATAACGATATAACACCACAACGATTGCCACACGTTGATAAGCTTTTGTTACGTAGAACCAATGAAGAATCCACTCCATCAACATGGCCCCACACACGCATCACACAAGTCAATTTATTTTATTAAAAAAGGTTTAATTAATTATCAATTACAATGAATAATGTCTCTTTAAATAAATGGCTAACCCTGATTCTACCCGTACATAATAAAACCCTAGTAAAATAAACCCAAAAACATATAAAATCCTTCAATATTTTGTACATGGACTTTCTAATTTAATTAAAGTTCAGCCCAACACTATAACATAATATAATCTGAAAAACATAAAACATAAAAGTTATAGGGATAATTTGATGAGAACATTACTGCGAAAATACCAATCATGCCCAAATCCCGCTACTGCTAATGCACCATTCGGAAATTAAGCCCAAAATCAATCAAGACAGCTTATACACGTCCAAGACTCATTCTGTATATGCCTTATACATAATAAAGCCCTTATATAAATCCAATGCGTGACCCAAGCTCCAGAACCCAATGAATCTTTCAAATTCACCAAAATAGCCCAAATACACCAATCTAACCAAGCGAATTCAGGATCATATCAAGCCGACTTCAAAAATTCACCATTACTAATAAGTATCACATTTTATGCTAAACATTTTTTGTCTAGTTTCAGTGAAGTTTTACGGATCTTGATTTCGTTTCTTAAAACTCAATTTATAACCAATTTAGTGCACAATATTCAGGGGAAAATAGATTTTAATCATATGCACGGCAGCCACTTTAAAAAATTTCCATAAATTCATGCTTCAATAAAAAAAAATTGATTTTCAATAATTTTGAATATTATTATGTCTAATTTATGTAAAATTTTACGGTTCATTAAATGGAGGTCTAGAATTCATTTTATAGTAAGAAACTGTGACTTGTCCAAATTAAACCGTGACCAAAACTCACTGCCAAAAATTTTCAATTTAATTCACTGCCCTAACTAATCCACCTAATTCAGCCATCATCACCATGCATTCAAACACAATAATTACATGCTACCATGTATAAAACACAAGACAAAATTCAGCCCCATTGCTGCCAAAATTAAACTCATAAAAATCATCATTCTAAGCATTTTAGTGCATAATATGATTGCGGTAAACACACTTTACGCAAGCACACATATCGCTCATGTAGTATAATATGTATCGATCCCACGAGAACTTATTACTTATGCTATTAATTAATGAAGCTAAATTCTTCATTACCAAATAAGTAAATTCTTCATTACTTATTCTTTGTTTCTAAATTAGCAAATAAGTAAATTCTTCTATACTTTTTTACCATTCTCCATATACACAATTAACAAAGTATTAATCAAGTCATTGTGCCCACAATATTCACAAGTGTAGTTGAAAAGAGAGTAATATTTTTGTCCTAAAGTTATATCAGAATTCACACCTTTTTGGTAATGAAAATTTATTTATAAGTGCAAAAATTATTTTTTTATTTTTTTCATCTTCAATCCTTGTAACGAGCTTTGGGCCAGTGACTCCCAAACCAGTTGGCTTTAGGGCACTAGGTGTTAAGACACCTATACAGACTTAATTGCTCGGATCTCAGATGTTAAAAGCTCTATCGTTTGATGCGAACAATCACTACTTACTAAGACAAGATGTCCGGTTACTAAATAGAAACTTAATTATTATCATCATATTATTAACTCAGGCTTTACCGTTTGACGCGAACAATCACTGCTTACTGAGGTAAGATGTCCGGTTACTAAGTAAAAGCATGGTTCATTTAATTTTTTTTATTATAAATACAAATTCCACTGCTTTTTAGGTGCTACTTCCAATAAACTAGAGAACTGAATATTACAAAATTTTCACTTACAACCCATGTTCATATGTTACCATGTATGTTGATAATACCTGTCAAATGAGCATATGAAGATCAAATTTAATCAATATTATGGAGAATTCAAAAATTTAAATAATTCAAAAAGAAATAAATAAAAATAACTTGTTACGAATTAATTTGAGATACGTCTCAGGAGCGGAAACTCCTTACACAGCTATCTCAAAACAACAATTCCACTTGGTTAGTAAAAAAAATTGTTGTTAGTTTATGTGTAGTTAAAAACATAAAAAAAAATTAAAATCAAAATATTTTTTTTATTTACACACAAAATAGCAACAAAACAAAAATAAAAATAAAGCAAAAACAACATAATAAAAACTTAATCACAATAATAAAAACAAAAATAAACTAGTCAACTATCCCCTCCTCCAAACCTAATTGAGACATTGTCTCTAGGGTCTGAAAAAGAAGAATAAGAGTTTTGAAGCATCACCTGGTTAGTGTGGAATTGACAATTGCATCTACGACTAAAAAGAAAACTACAGATTAAGATCCAGATTTACTCTGCGCTTTTTGCCATGATCGTTACTAGACCAGTTCAACTTGGAAAGAATAGGGTCAATTTTTGGTTCATAAGCTAAGAGTTGCTCAATTAAATTATTAGTTATTTTTGCAGTTATGAAGATATTTTTTACTAGTTTTGAAATAAACCCATTTCTTCTGGCATCTTCAAGAAATACAAAAAGAAAATCGAAAAATCCATCAACATTAAATAGTCCAATGGATTTCTGGTGAATGTACAAGTTCGCCTAAGATACCACTGTGAATATTTCTTCCATCGTGCCCAGCCCATCTGGTAAAGCAATAAAAGCATCAGCAAGATTAATCATTTCAGAAAGTCTTTCAGACATACCTGAGACAATGCATTCTTCTCCGTTTGATTTTCCGATGAGGTTTCCATCCGCCAAAGGTTCTGGAATGATCCCTAAAACTTGACTGCCACCTTCTTGTACAGCCTTTGAAACATACCCCATCAATCCAAGATTGCCACCGCCATATACTAAGTGCATATTTCTTTATGCCATAACTCTACCCAATTATTTTGTAGCCTCAATAAATTCTGGTTTAGATCCAGAGCTAGTTCCAAAAAACACACAGATATTAATGACTCATCTTCTTGAAGTTGCTTCCATTTTTTTATTTTCTATTTTTTTTCTCTTATTTGGATGTGTCGAAGAGAAAAATAACGAGCTGAATTTATAGATCCTGAAAAAGGGTGAGTAATAAATGTACTAGTACCTGCCAAATGATAATTATTAGATGAACAGTAAAATAGATAGTGAAAGTCAAAAATTTAGATATTATCAGCGAAAATAAAAGAAATCAAAACAGTAAAGCAAATCAAAATAAATATTTAAATTAACGAAAATCAAAGAAATATATACAGTTAGTTGTGATTGTGACTCACATCTTCCTCTGGTTTTACGTCCAGTAACGGCTTGAACGCCCTCTACGGGTCGGGGATAGGCTTCCCATCCAACTTTCTTATAAATTGGCAAACATGATATTTTAAAGTCAGATGCCATATACTATATTGTTGTCTTTCTTTTTGGAATTGTGTATGTAAATTGAGAATCGCTTGATGAACATATCTACTAGGATGCGTCTCAAGAGTCAATGATATGTCATCTAATGACTCCTTACTGATGCCATCTCTAATGAATTTTTAATTTTATCTTCACTATTTTCAGACATCATTCCTAAAGAATGACAACGAGTGTTGGATGTCAAACGTGCACATTTACAACAAACACCTAATCATTTAACTCTTCATTTCTTAGCATATGTGCTTTTCCCTAAACCATGCATGTATGAAATGAAAGAATCAGATGACTCACCTGTCAAACGAATTCGTGCTTCAATTACCCAACGAATATCACTACGAATATCATGGATCATAAGAAGCCTCATTCTTTCGATGCGTGCTTTGTAGATTTTTATCATAGAATTTTGGGGGAGAGAAGGAAAATATTTGTGGAGTTTTTCAAGAGTTTCTTCCATATCTTGATGGCTCATGTCTGTGATTTTTCCTGCAAAAATAAAATAAAAAATTAAACATAAATTAATTTCTTAAACACATATTTCGTAGGCTGCCTCACTGCTAGCGCTAAGTTTAACGTCTTCAGCCAGACATGACTACCTAAAATATTAGGCTGGATCGACCAGTGTGAGACTTTCTTTTTGACGCTCGATAGGTACCCCCAATAGTGCTTGACACGTTGGCTGTTGACCTTGAATGTGTTGTTGAAGTTGAGGTCACGTAGCTCAACTACTCCATATGGTGACACTTGGGTGATCACAAATGGACTTGACTACCG